>CM067376.1:255107329-255448411 GCA_034510155.1 Eucriotettix oculatus
GAGTACAATTATTAGGAAACGGTCCAGACAGCTTGCCAGGCCAACGGCAGAGCAATAATTTTCGCGATTGCTTAACTTAACATCGAATTGGGATGAACCGATAGTCAGACGAGAAACGGAAATCAGTACCACTAGAGAATTGTCAGATCAGCCCTTAGACCTGAAAAATTGAGGCAAAGGCCTGATTTGTGAGTTGAAAAACATGTTTTGCAATATAAACACGTGTGGTAACAATAGGAACCGACCTGCGACCCAGGTCACCCTTAAAAAGCAGCCATCTAAAACCACCAGCGTCGGAATAATCCAACACACCCCGCCAGGCAGACGAAGGATATAGGTTAATATAGGAAGAAGCAGAGCAGATTTTAAAGTAGCTTACATTTCATACTGCTATTCCATGGACATTAGATGAGATAACAGTACATTAAATTATTGCATTGCTCTACATCAGTATGCCGAGTATGAATGCAATATGATTTGGAGATTTTTAATCAGCTTCTAATAGCTGATTGTTGGACTGCCGACGTCAAGGAGCAGACATCATGACCACAGCCTGATCCAGGATTTGCTATCATCCCCAACACATGGATCTACAAGTGGTGATTTACTAGATTTACGTTTCTTGCCCCCTGGCTACTTTGAGTACTTTTTATTTTATTTTACTTACCTAACGACCTACTACCTAGAGTCTAAAGTAGGGCTTTTTTACACAGATTATAATGATTTTTACAATAATTAATAGATAAACAATTACTAAACAAATGTATTAAGGTTTCTACAAATATCTAATCTAATCTACAAACTATTTATTCGTCGTGAGTCTTTTTAACAAGACTCTGTTATACCCTTTCATGGTATTCCATTACCAGACTTGTGTTACATTAATTTATATATTAGTGTTATTATAGTTTAGTCGAACAGCACCTATCAGACGCTGTTCGAGTAGGTTTGTGGCTGATAGTTTGTGCGCGGAGAAGCGCGAGGAATCTAATTTGAGTACATGCCAAGTTTTGTATGTATTCCACTTAATCCCTAGTAGATACTATTGCTCTACGGTGAGTTTAGCAAGCAGTCGGCCTAAAATTTTAATGAACTTTGTAACTTAATGTTCTATTTTGGTTAATTTTATTTTTCCCTTTTTTGAATATATTTTCAATTTCATTCATTAATATTAATCATCCCCAAACCCACCACACCACTGTTCTGAAAGAGGATCGGTATAGAGGGCCTAATTTCGTAAAATGAGCCACGGAATGTACTCTGATTTTATTATTTTTTTGATATTAGAATATACTGTGATTTAAGTAATAAATCTCCAGTTTAATTACTTACTAACTAAAGCCTTAACTGTATTCATTACACCAGAAAAGCAGTTCTTAGCCCGCATTCAGAACTTAAACGAATTTATATATTTCATGGTTGCTACATTTCAATTTATATAAATGACACTGTCGCGAAGTAAATGATTTCTCTCAGGAATAGTGTAAATGTATCTCGATTCTTGTGTGGAATCGGACTTCCGGTGACCACAATAATTCACGTGCGAGAGCTAAGCGTCCGCCCTCCTACTAGATAAGCCCGTCTCCCGAGGGACAGACCCCTATTTCGCTGCAGGTGTCTTGCGGTTTCTATCAGGTGAGGATCAGTCGTGGAAATCCCCGTTCCGCCTCGGCAGCTGCTGTTTATGGGGGTGCGGCGTTGGCGAAGAGATCACTTGGTCTGCCTTGTCAATGTAGGATTCTGTTTTATGTATCTTTCCATCCTGCCTTTTACCTTGCGCTGGAAGAGTGAGGGGAAGGCAAGTCCCAGGGAGGAAAATGTAGTAGGATTTAGGAAGCAACAAATGTCGTGAAATAGCGAAAAAATACGGACTTCCGGGAAATCCTGTCATGTTGCGGTAAATCTCTGCAAATCCCTCAGAGACGTTGATCCTTTAATACTTAATTTATATAGGTTTCCGCAGTAAAGCATTTGGAGAAACACTGTTTACACAGACGTTCAATACGAAAAAACTATTTGTATAAACTAAAGCAATCTACTTATACTTAATTAAATTTTAAAAATTCTTTTACAGATTTTCGATATTGAGCTTCTTGGAAATGAAGTGTGTAATAAAACTTAAACACACTTTAAGTTAAGTACAATTGAGTAAAAATAGTGTTGTGTACTTCGAGAACGAACTGCTTCAAAACTACTATTACGAAATATGAACTGATTATGTGAACTATCGTTTGTTTCCGAACGAGCTCCCGGGCTAGTACTCGAACTACTTAGTAAGTTCAATGAATGAAACAAAAAATTAACAATATTGTACAAATTTATTGTAATAGTCCACTTACAAGAAGACCAAAAGAACAATAACTTCTGTGAATAAATACATATGTAGAATTAACGACCAGTATAACAGACTTATACAATTAATTCTCTAATTTGTTAAAACATACAGTAGAGGTTTCGACAAACCCTTGTTGTCCTTGTCAGTAAATTAAAGTTATAACACAAAGATCACAGCGATAAGATAAAATTAACAAAGACAATTTAACAAACCATCATATAATTTATTAAGTTGTAAATTGTCATGTTTAATATCTACAGTACATTTGTTGTTATTAAACTTAGAAAATTATATGTTTTTAATATAACGACAAATTTAGTTTTATTTTTTGGCTATGCTCTTTCTGTTAAATCTTTAATTGTTTTATTTTATTCACAAGGGCCACAAAGTATGTCAAAACGTTTACTTTAAGTTAATTTTTTTTTCAAAATTTGTTGTATGTCTGTTATATGGGTAGTTAATTGTTCATCTGTTCAAGAAGACTGTATTAAAATATTAAAAGTGTGGATATGCAAATGACGAAATATTCCTAATAGTTTTAAATAAATTAGTGCAATATTTGCACCGTGTTTTGTTTTAATTATTTGCTATATCTACATCTGATTGCTATTTTCTCAAGTATGACGTATGATGGTAAATAATTGACGTAAACGTTAGATACTTTTTAAACAAATTTCATAATTGTAAAATTATTACGTCTTCATAGATGAGCGAGTAGTTGAAATTTATTTATTTCTTTAATATTATTTTATTTGTATTATTATAGGTGAATAATGTTTAGATTTACATACACTATTTATTTTTATATTCATGTAAAAGTGAACAGTAAAGTATGTTATAATGTTCAGGAAACGTTAGAAGGGACAAGGTTTTAGTAATATTTATTGCCAGGTCTCGAAGCCTGTAGCCATAGACCAGGGGTTGAGAGCTGGACTGCAGAAATGTGGACTGGGATTCCTGTCCCACTCCTCGCAACCAAATTATATTTGTTTACTTAGTCTACTATGTTTACCTTTGGTTTGTAGTATTTTCTGTTTCGTGAATGTTCTGTTTCTGGAATATTCCAAACATGTATAAATTGTACTGAACCTCGAAGCGGAGGCAGTCTTTCGGAGTACGAACGTGTTAAATAATCGCCTATAACATTTAGGTGTGTTTGTTACTGTATCTCACGATATTAAAATTTTATATATATATATATATATATATACTGTTGGTGAATTTCTGGAATTATGTCTTTCCATGTTACATACATCTGCTGGTTTGACAAAAGGTATTTTTCGCTTCATCGAGGACAAGCGGACAAATATTTATCTAGATATGCCAAAATTTAGCAGAGAAAGTATTTCTAGTAGAGATCCATCAAAAGATTCATATCAGTATTCCGTTTTCGTTACTTTTTATATGATACTTTCCAGTATCGAAATTCTTTCGGCAGTCATTTTATGTTAAACGTTTTGCGTTTTTCGTTATTTCTGTTCCTTGTTGACTCTTTTTTTTCTTTATTTAGTGCTTGTTTCTTTCTTTTATACTAGGTGTGAATATTAAGCAACAGACGTTTCAGATAAAGGAAAATTGCAAAATTTAGCGGAGTTTCCAAAGAAACTCGCATTTCATATTTAATTTATTAAGTTGCGTATGTTTAGTTGAGATCAGCTGCGTTATAAAAATATTTCCTTTACACTATCCTTGTAAGTTTCAACGTTAAATGGCTTCTAAATCCCTTTTTATTTTTAAAACAAAATATTTCCGAGAGTCAATCTTTATATAAGTTTCTACGTTGAATGGATTCTAATTCCCTTTACATTTTATTTTTTGTAAGATTTGTAATAGAAATAGGGCATGCATTTGAAAAGTAAATATTTTTCTTTGCTGCCTGGGGCCAGAGTGTCAATTTTAGTCAAATAACTAATTAGTTCAGTTGAACGATTTTAAAGAATCAGCCAATATTCTCCATTCTCTATTACCCTCTATTTCTCTATCATTCGCAAAAATGGACGTAGAATATTGTTTCTTAAAACGCGTCAACTTCTAATATAAAAAGAACTTGTTTGTTGCCCAACGCTCCCCGATATATTAGTTCCCTATAGTATTTCATGGACAGTAATATTTTCTTGAATGGTTTAGTAACGACTAAGTGAAACCGTAGAACACCTTATAATTCATAGTTTTTGTCCTACCAAATTCAGGTTTTCTAGGGTTTTCCTTGCATCTCTTTTAAGTGAATCACCGGGCTGGTTCTTTAACCTATAGCTCGGGGTCCCCAGTCAATCCTTGGCTACCTTCAACCTTCAACAACCGCACTCTTGAATTCCCTTCCTATACTGTCAAAGGGGAGATCCCCATGTAACTTTTTACCCCGTTCCCCTTCCTACAAAATCTTAACCGTGTGTGTTCTTTCTACGAGATGGTCCATTAAATCCGCTGGATTATTCCTAATGGTATTTAGAAATTGTCTAGCCCTGGAGCCAGTCGCTCGTTAGACATGCGTATTTTCCATTTTAGAATCTATTAAAACGGCTAAGTTAAATGGAAGCAAATGGTTGATATTTATTTTGATGGCCCAAAAAGTACTCTTCTTCAATATGTTACGGATATAGAAGTATTAAGGAACATTAATCTTTAACCACCTTAAAACAGTAATATTAATTAATTATATTATTATAATTTATGGAAATTTATAACCTACCCCGTTTTGTGGTATTTATTCCTAAGATTGGTCCGATGTAACTCTCCATGCTAAACCTATCATTTCATTTCCTCATAAGAAGCACAACCCACACACCCCTATTATGCTGATCATTTTCCATCCTTTGCCTCCCTTTTCTATTCTTACCTCACACACTTCCCTCTAGTGCTAATTTTACAAGACCCTCGTGTCTTAAAACGTGGTCTATTAATCTATCCCTTCTCTTAGTCAGCGTCCTCCATATTGTTCGCTTTTTCCCTATTCTGTTTAGAACTTCTTCGTTTGTGATTTTATCCACCTATCCTGATTTTCAGCATTAGATTATAGCACCACATTTTAACGGCTCCTATTATTTTCCTTTCCGCAACTCCTATCGTCCACGTTACACGCCCATATAACGCCACGCTACATACGAACATCTTAGCGATTTCCTAATATTCACACTTATATTTCACGTATGTAAACTCCTCTTTTTCGCGAAAAAGCCTGTGCTAACCTACTCTTTATGTCTACTATACTTCTACCATCCCTAGTTATTACGCTTCCCAAGTAGCAGAATTCCTTAAATTCCGTTAAAATATCCCAAGATAAGTATAAAGTAACTACTTCGAAAAACTTCAGTTACCTTAATCTAAATAATAAACATTAAGTAATATTGCATATTTGTTATTATGGAAAACTGGTATAAAGTGTAGTTCCTGCAACTTGGATTCTATGCAGAAGCTAAAACCGAGGGTTTCCGTGGTTACTGATCGTTTCACGGAGAGCGTTGCTCAGTGCATAAAAGGTATTTCTATAATATCTTACACACAGATTGTTTTATTCCATTTATTTCCTCATTGAAAAACCTAATATTATGCTCGTTTAAAGTAACAGTAAGTGATGACAAAAAAATAACTTTTTATTGAGAAAACTAATAAAGTGACAACGGCTATAAAGAAAATGTATGCAAATACAATACAAGCCTCACAAAATCAATTACTCCAGGAAACCGTTTTATATAAATTTTAAAGAAAGTTTGGTATAAGTTTCTTGCAGCCTACTGGTCTACACTGGCAGATATAGAGGGCACAGCAATTCGCAGTCACCTTTCCCAGCTCACATCATTTACCATCGATCGGCTTGATGCTTTTAATTTTTTTCATTGCAGAAAATAATTTGTATCATTCATAGGTAATTTGATAAAGAGTCATGATTTGCATTGTATGCATCACTAATCCTATGTATCTACATTCTGAAATCTATTTTTAAAATCATCGTTGCTCTGTAATCTGTAAGCTAGTTACATTTGTAACCCATCTAAAAATTTCCTTACATCTGTATTAAATGGAAAGGGAGAAAAATTAACACTAAGAAATGGGTTTCCGGAACTAATAATTTTAAATCTTGATTCATTTTCGGTTAGTTATTTTTATATTTGCATGTTACTGAAGGTTTTTATTTTCTTTAAATGAATGAAAATGGACAGTGAAACTTCACTTGAAGAAGTTTTTTTAGAAGGGATGCGTACAAAAGCGTTGTTGAGGGGTTGCGGTTGGAGCTGTTGATTGGTGGAAATAAAATCGGCTGCCATTACATTAGCAGATCACCTGAATATAAGTTCATTCCAAGCAAGCTCTGGTGCTATTCTAATAAATAGGAAAATTATTCTAAGAATTCATTAATTGTTTTCCAATTCTTCTGAGAGTGAAATCAGTCAACTATGTAACACACTTCACACGATTGTATTTAGAAACTTATCTAACGATATATAGAAGATTACCTGCAGTTTTATTTTTTCGAATAATAGTTTGCGTCATACTAAACTAATTAGTCGATAACACATTTAATTTATGTAAATATAGTACACGGTTGAAAAGTAACTTAAAGACGTCTCTTTCTAGACTATTAACCGCCCAGATTTCACTGAGATATAGTAATTTTGGTCACTATATTGAATTGATCTAGTTTCTCCTTGATGCACCCTCTTATTTTGTACTATACATTTATAGATACATAAGAGAAAGTTTTGATTGCCTAATTCTTTAATAAATATTCATCACTAAAAACAATATGGTTGCTGCACATAATTATACAAATTTTACACAAAATAATCAGTAGTTGTAACGTACCATGACGATGTCGGTGGCAGCATAGTAGTTTTCAGTGGGGGCGGCAGTTTGCAACGTCTTGGTGGGGGTGGGGTAACCTTGCAGCTCGTACGGGGGCGGTCGCGACGTTGGAGGTGGTGGAGTCAAGTTGTGAAAGGATGGAGACGAGAAACGCACATCTTCTTGGAAACTGCTGACACTCGTGAAATCTACAACAAAAAACCAAATAATTTACAATTTTGTAAATGGCATTTCAGTTATAAATATATAATATCCGGCAAGTAATAATTTAATGTAATAAAGAATTACCAGTCCACTATTTTAACAAAAGGATGCACTAGAAACGCAACAGTTCTTCATCAATCCGTTAACCACATCATTTGATACACTTTATATACAATTTTCATAATTTAATTTTAAAACTGATAATAATCTAAGAAATATTTGAGTGTTCACTTAAATAGGTATGTCTTCGTTTTATGTATATATTTTTTATATCGTTGTTTGAAAAATTATTCTGAACTACCTGGAGACCCGGCGTTGCTCGGGTATTTATTTATATTATTTAATTCTTGGTCAACAGATGACTAAACCGGCATCGAAAATGTCACAATATGAATCTGAAATACACTCCCAGTATCTCGACAGTCAAAAATTCTCCCGGTACAATAGGACTAAAAATATTTTCCGTATTCCAACAGAAAAAAATTTCTTACCCAAATAAGGGATGAAGTTTTACTTAAATTGCACCGGTTTCCACCCCAAAGTTGATAATTTCTTTGTTATTTCCATATTACTTAATTCCACCCCCACCCATCACATGCTGGAAGGGGAAATTGTATATAAATATTGCCTGGGAAAACACTATAAAAGTAATTGACCTCAATAATTCTTTTTCGACTCAAATGAGTCTTTATTATATATAAAAATTACACCAATTCTACCCCTACCCCTACGGGAGTCGTTCGAAAGTTATACGCCAAAGTTTCCTAGCTAATTGTATGTTTGACCATCTGTTGTGTCATCTCTCGCCTGAAACCGACGGTATAGGGTTCTTCCGGAGCCGTGGTAGATCTCGCTTGAGAAATTCCCTATTCTGTTTGCCTCCAAACGCTTTATACGCTCTTTTCAGTCTCATTTTCTCGAAGATTATGAACTTGACTTGCGTATGTCAACGGAAATTTTGACACTTCACTGGTGATATCTTCTTATAACTAACAATAAATAACCCGATGATAAACCTCTAAAAACACATCAAATCACGAAACACACTTAGTTTTTCTGTTGCGAAAGAAACTATAATTGAATAGGAATGAATGCCAATCTTTTATACTGAATTAATACGTCCGTTCAGTCCAGCGGTTGACAAAGAAGAGAAAGTGAGATTATGATCCCTTCACGCAACCTTCATTGAAATCCGTTGAGCCGTTTCGGAGCATAACAGATCAAGAGTACAGGTAACCCACATTCACATTGGAAATTCAAAAGCGCGAAAAGAAAGTTGCCTTCTTGAATTCAGTTTTCTGAAATTTTCCAATTTTCTTAATTTTTCTTTCGGTAAGAACCTGGTACAGAGTATAAGAAAATGAAACCGGTAAAGTCATTCCTAAGTTATGTCGTGACCAAGGGAAATATGGTTTCATTTATATATATATAGTTGTGCTCATGTTGAAGCCCACAGATAGTTGAAGAAACGTAAAGTATTTAGTAAATCTTCATGTTTACATAATGAAATGATAATTTTTTCTAATTACATTAATCAAAACAGACTTACTGGCCATTACGTAATGTTGAATAAACCAAATAAATTGTAGCAGTATTCATTAATAGTGTGTAATAAAAATTATACTTATATTACAAGATATGGTCATAGTGAAGAGAGAACCGATTGATTAGTTTTTATAATATAAAAATATCTTTAAATCTTGTTCTTCATAAGAAAATAGTGGAAAATAAGTGAGAAACAACTAAATCGCCCAAAAGGTAATTAAATTATAAATTACAAAGCCACTGGAAGTTACGTTTCTGTTTTTAAACTTCAACAGACGTACAAGTATTTCAGTTACATTATTCCTAAAAGGCACACACACAGAAATTAATGTCAAAATTTTATTATTAAATCTATAAACGCCGTATTACAAGAAATGAATCATATTCATTACAAATCATCGATATGAAATTTCTTATTTAAAATATATGTTTGTATACATGCTGATTTTCCAAACCAAGAACGAAACGTTGTTCGATTTTGTAATTTAGGACTTAATTCCTTTGTGAGATATTAAAATGTATCTCACGTTTTCACCATTTTATCTACTTATTAACTCAACTAACGACAGATAAATGTAACTATTAAACAAAGTTTTTGTGATGAAATGGTTACCAAGTGCTAATACATTAGCATTATGTGAGAGAGTCTGAACGGCAAAGAAGTATTTTGAAACGGTCAGTGGTGGTTCATGGCGAAATCAACAAAAAATTTGCTTTTGTCAAGTTGGAAGCTACGCATAGCAAATTGGAAACACCCACTGCCAAACGAACGCCAAACATGTGCGAAGTACAGTCCGGTTACGAAAAATTTCCTATTCCATGTAATTTTTTTAATTACAACCAATGTGTGCTACTTAAAATTGCAGCTAATCGAAAAATAAGGAGGATTATTCGGAGCCATACGGGGCGAATTAATAAGAAGTTCGTTGCAGAAATACGGGTCGTTAGCAACAGTCGAGGAAATCCGGGTCCTTCGAGATCTGAGTCGAGATGTAAGAAATGTTAAAGTTTCACTAGAAGTCTCGACTGTTTCAGATCAAGGCGGGGCCCATCCTGCCAGATCATCGCGCCGCAGAATCAACCAGAAGCAGACCTTCAAATAGAAACAGGCCGTCACAGACGGTACCCAAGAAAACAGCTGTTGTCTTCTGTCGGTATCGTTGACTTAACATTTCGAAAGTTAACATTGCCAGTCCTGTTGCCATAGAAAACTTTGCTTCATTTTGGTGACCTGATATTTAACACCTTTAATGTAAATTTATGAATTCTCTACCGTTTTTCATTTGTAATTGTGGTTAAGTTCAAAATCATTAATTAAATCTTTTCCTTTTCTCTTTTAAATCCTACATAAATTTATCATTTTTAACCAAAAAAGTAAAATAAAAGTTATAAATGGTTTACAAATCATGAGCTTAATTAATCATAATATATTAACTGTTTATTGCAATTGACCTCCAGCAACTTGGGGCATAACTTAATAAATAATAATAAGTAAATTAAATAATCAACAAAATATCGAATAATTGGTGTAGTGAGATTAAATCTTTAATAATGTTCATTCCCGTGTGACTGCAACAAGTGATGTCAGCTTTTACAATATTAGCCTATATTTGCGGCTCAAGCGTAATTAATGAATGATATTTGCACTAATGGCAAATAATTCTAATACCAACAAAAGCTTTCTTTACATTTAATTATTTTATAGTGTTGAGTGACCAAATTACTTTATTATTAGATGTTATTCTTAAGATGTTATTTGTTTTCATCAGTAACTACCCTTTTATTCCCGCGTTAAGCGATAGTGAATAAATAAGCATGCAGTTACCAATTATTCAGTTTGATCAATTCACATTAGATTCGAATATCAGAAATATTTGTCAGCTCAGATTTATTTGATTTACTGACAGGAATCACGGAGTTTTAATTCGTTTAAACAGTTTTCACTTAATTTAATCGTTTGGGGGTCGCTGTACGTCAGGGCAGAGAACGTATTAGTTTCTTTACAAAGAGTTGTAACCGTCCTTTACAACAGAAGATCCCATACTTTTCTATCACGTAGACCACGTGCCATTTTATTCCTGTTTTTGGGTAGACACCGCGTTTCAAATACTAAAATTGCAACAAATTCATCAATATCAAAAGTTTTGACAGCTGACACAGTGCTATTGACTTTGATAGGTTTTACTGCAGAAATAAATTTGAAAAACCGCACGTTTAGTTTGAAACTTTTATTAATTAGAACGACATATAATTTAAATGACGTAAAATTATAACTAAAGAATACTTCAATCAATTTAGTAGGGATAACCGTGATTGTATAATGTCAAATTTCCAATATTTTACTTATATTTATGGTGAATAATAATCTCTATGAATTTTTTTATGTGTGAAATATTGGAAATCGCACTGAAACCCCTTTCCACCAAGTACGATGATTGAAAAGCCATCAAAAGCTTTCTCGTCGTAGTCCATAATGTAAAATAAGTCTCAAATGAGAGACAAAACGTAGTATAGTTCAGTATTTAAATAAAATAAATACTTACAAACATGGCGTTTTAACTCATTTAATATGCATTATTGTCTGAAGCCAAGAAATAAAGCTCAATCCTCTTACTGAACTTTCCACATAAGTTTTTCGTTTGTACTTATTTCGATCAGTTCTTCTAATGTGATTCTTTAATATCACCGTATGATAATTCTACAGTAATAATAACCTCAAAGCTAGTCTTTGTTAGGGTACCTGCTAATTTATTTGCGACAAGTTTGAAAACTGGGAACATTTACGGCACCAATATTTTCCTTTATTAGTGTAATTCTAACAAGGATAAGTGCTTTGTTTCTATCAACTTTAGAGTATCACCTTGTAATTACAAGTTAACCTATTTAAAACTAGATAAAAATATGTTAAATACGCAATGTCTTCTTTCTATTTAATTAATATCTAATGGAATGTAAAGAATAAGATAATTAATCCTATAAAAATTATAGTAATTCTCAAACAGTTTGATATAAAGGAAAATAATAACTTTAATTTCAATAGCAAAAGTAGAAAAATAATTTTATAAGGACAACACAATAGATTCATTGACTCAAACACATGGTAGTAATTAAATTTATAATAAATTAAGTTGTTGTTTGGACCAATCCATTTTGAATGATCCCATCATACATCTCGAATTTTCCCATGATCAAATCATAAAGTTCCTCAAATCTATCTCCTATTCTTCATCATGTTCCATAGACACTTTTTTAAGAAGTTATATTTCTTAGGTAATGTACATACGAATTTATTATGTAAATTGATAAGTACTGTAACACATCTTCTCGGACTTTGGCGGTGCGGAGTCAAAAGAAAGGAGACAACATTTGAGCCAGGGGTAATTAATCACGCGCGCTTGGGGTGTTTCCCAACTATGGAGAGATTCGGCAGCATAGGTTGGTAGTTTTTCCTAAAAACTTTGAGGGAGAGGAGTGAACTATAGAAGTGGAGAAGAGGTATTAAAAAGGCTTGCAGCGAGATTTTTGACAGAGATTTCGAGACAGATGATTGGAATTAAGGAAAGGGAGATTGTGGAGACGAGAGCGGTGATCATATAGAGGCAGGAGGAATAGCAGCGGCAGCTCTGATTCGGATCGACGATAACCCAAATATACTGCTAGGTCCCGAGTAGATTTTGCTTGAAATATTTTGATCTATGAGAAGGTCCATAAAATATGACCCTGAGTTTAGAGATCAAGAATAGTTGGTTTAAAAAAATTTATTTGTTTCAATTTTATTTAATATATATGTAGTTTTTAAATAATAAATAATTTCAATATAAAAATGTAATATAGATGTAGGATGAAGACAATTGTTTTCTTTTTAATTATGAAAGATAATTTATATATTAATATTGCACTAAAATAAATAATCCCCTTCTACTCATTTCAGTACTATATGTGCCATGTGAACCAACCCATACAAAGAAAGACAGAATTTCTTTCACGACTTTGCTCGAATGGGATTCAGTATCGTGGACTTCCATTTATACCTCATGTGCCCGTAAATTCTGATTTCGCTGACATGTTTCCTATGCCGATTGGAGTCAACCCGTATGGTTCGATGTTGACCACTTTGGGAATCATTGCTATACTAGATTTACACTTTGGATCGTAAAAAGTTACAGTACGACAAATTCATTAGGAAATTGAAATATTAGGAGCAGTAATTTTCTTAATTCAATTTAATATTCTCCCTTCCAAGCAATGGACAACTATAGTAGTTGTCAGGCAATTTATACTAGTGAGAAAATTAATCACGTTGCAATTGTCCAATTACGATAAATGGTTGAGTTGCTCATTGATAGCAAATGATCTTAAAGAAACATTATTGACACCACAGAAAAATATGAAACCCGATTAATTTGTATGTCCATGGCTTTTACTTCTCTAAATTAAATGTCCCTCTAAAACTAGTCTGCAAACCAGGTCTTCGCAGAGCGAGAGGCAACATTTTGATTTAATATGTTGTTATCACGTACGTCAGACATATATTTCAACATCACTCTGTTTAATTATTAAGTACTACCTGGTGACCCGGCGTTCCCAGGGTATTTATTTATATACTTCCGGTACATTATTTAATTATAGGCCAACACACGAATAAACCGGTATCGAAAACGTCACAATTTGAACTTCAAATATACTCCCAATATCCCGGTGTAATAACAAGACTAAAACTATTTTCAGTTATCTGAAAGTATATAAATTCTTCCCCACTTAAAGAATGAATTTGTACTTAAAAATTCCACTCTTCCCCCTAGGGGAGTTGTTTGGAAGCTATATGCCAAATGTTCATAGATATTGGTTCTTCAGGAGCCATGGAAGATCACGCTTGAGAAATTACCATTGTTTTCCTCCAAACGCTGCTTACGCTCTTCTTCAGTCCCATTGTCTCGAATATTATGAAATAGACTTGCGTTACACGTACGCCAACCGAAATTTTGACCCCTCACTGGTGATATTTTCTTATCACTAACAATAAATTACACGATGATAAACATCTAAACACAGATCAAACCCCACGAAATCCACTAACTGTTGCTGTTGCGAAAGAAACGGCAATTGAATACAAATGAATGTCAGTCTATTAATACTGTATGAACACATCCATACAGCCTAGTGGTCGCCACACAAGAGAGAAAGAGATGTTATGATCGCTTCACGGCAAACTTTATAAGTCGCAGTTGGGATTGAATAGGTTCCGCTTGTTTACAACAATAGATGGAGTGATATTGCTCGCCCTCTCTCTCTCATGCTGCCAAAATTACGCTTGTAATAAGACAGTAAGTGGGGTCGACGGTTAATAGCAGTTTTAACTCTCAGTTGATTTTAACGTCGCCTTTCTCATGGCAATTCAATAGATTTATAAATATTTACACTAAAATCTTATAAACTCTAAAATATATCGAAATTTACATCGAATTACGTTAAGACGTTTCGGAGCAAAACACATCAACAGTATAAGCAACCCGCATTTCATTGGTGATTCAAATACGTGGATGTAAAGTAGCCTTCTCGTAGTTACGTTTTCTGAAATTTTCCAATTTTCTACCCAATTTTTTTCCAGTAAGAACCTTGTACTAAGTATTAGAAAACTTATAAAGAAAGAAGAACGAAATCGGTAAAGTCGTTCTCAAGTTCTGGCGTGACCGAGGCAAATAGTGATTCATTTTTATATATAAAGATTTTAATCAGCCTGACATGAGTTGCCAACTCTATCCGACGGTAAAGAACTGTTCCTTGACTGCGACTGGTGTAAGCTATATCTGTTAAATAGGAAAGGACATTTTAATATTAATCTTATTTTATAACTGACGGTGGAACAAATATTTGTGACTGGGCGGAAGTAAATTGTCTTTTACTTTTCTTGGTCACGCCATTGAAACATTTTTTTTCTCACTTGGCCCGACTAACTCTCTCACACTGAAATACATTGTATATGATATTCTAGGTGATATATCCACAGAAATATTAATAAGACAGTCATTTAGAGAATCTTTAAAAATTTCTACCACGAGAGTGCAGCAGTAAGACAAGATGGTGACAGGCGCCGAGAAAGCGTATGTTGTTCTTGAAATGCACTGACATCATTCTGTCATAGCAGTGCAACGATTCTTCAGGACGAAGATCAACAAAGATCCACCAACTGCTAAATCCATTCGACGATAGTATGCGCAGTTTCAAGCTTCAGTATTTCTCTGTGAAATCGCTTCTATCATATATCTGCTTACGCCCAATTGTAGATTATCAATTTCATACATTTATTATGTATACAGTTAAAAAAGCCTATTCAATTATGGTCTGTTCCATTGCACTTGTACCCTCGTTAAGAATATCAATCTATTTTTTAATAAATACGCTTGCTAAAAGACTACTTTAATAAGCTCTCAGAAAAGTGATTTAGAATTTTAGAATTTGAATGATGTATTATTGATTATTAAGTACACTTTATTTTTATTTATAAGTTGACCTGACGTTGACGATCAAGATGCGCTAAACCGTTGTCTGACAAGTCTCTATGACTTAGTACTTAATAAAATATTAGGTAAACATCATTACTTATATATATCCATGAAATTTCGATTTATTTTATTTCCATAGATATAAATTACGCAGTAGATGCGAACAGCACAGTACAATTAGTTTAGTATCCCATGCATGCAAAATATTTACTGAACTAGGAGAATGGAACGTCAAATAGAATGCGAATTAGAAGACGATCAATTTGGTTTTAGGAAGAATGTAGGGACATGAGAAGCAATATTAACTTTGAGACTAATTTTAGAAGACAGGATTAGAAAAAACCGTTCATGGCATTTGTAGATTTAGAAAAAGTTTGATAATGTAAACTGGAACAAACTATTAAGGATTTTGAAGAGCATTGGAATAAAATATCGAGAAAGGAGGCTAATACATAACCTCTAAGAAGACAGGCAGCAGTAATTAAAATAGCAGATGAAGAAAAGAAAGCTGTAATCAAGAAAGGAGTAAGAAAAGGATGCAGTCTGTCGCGAATGTTGTTTAATTTATGTATAGAACAGGCGATGAAGCAAGTTAAAACTGAATATGGAAAAGGAATCACACTGCAAGTAGAAGAAATAAAAACCTTACGCTTTGCCGACGATCTAGTAGTATTAGGGGAATTAGAAGAAGACTTGGAAACCATAAGAAATGGCATGAACGAAATCCTGGAGAAAGAGTTCAATATGAGGATTAATAAAGAGAAAACCAAGGTAATGGAGTGTAGTTTGGAAAACAGTGGAATAACAATGGGTGTTAGATTGGGAAGGAATTCTGCTACTTGGGAAGCGTAATAACTACGGATGGTAAAAGTATAGTTGACATAAAAGGTAGGATAGCAGAGGAAAGGAAGGCAGTATCACCCTGTTGTTTAATAAAAATTAATTTTAACTTATATTTTTTGTTGTTATTTATCGTTTCATTAAAATATATTTGCACGTAATAACTATTAAATAATAATAAATATTACGTTTCCTTCCAACTGTGGAGTTTGCATAAAAAGAATTAAACATAAAAGGTAAATTTTAGTTTGAATACGATTTTTCCTTACGCGTGAACGCTACATGGGTCAACAACATCATTGCCGGACTACTGTGTTCATGGTATTACAGTTCTGTACAGGCCGATGAAAATTTTTCGTTTCTCACAAAAGTTTGTTAACTTGGTCTGGATAGACGGTCTTGGAACCATGTTTGATATCAGTGACATAGTTAGTGTAAGTGAGCTAGGAAGATTAGTAACTGCAAAACAACCTTAGATGGAAGCCCATAGTCATAAAGGAAAAAAAAAATCGAATTTTCTCTGTAATAGCGGGTATAGAGGAAGACGGTTTGTTGACTGCTTCAAAACAATTCGAGACACCTTCTTGGGTCCCTCAAGAGATGTTGTGACTGAGACAAAACACCATCACTCTCCTGGACCCGGTATAATACCCAGGAAACCGGAGAGTAAAAAACATATAATGTTACAGACAATGTATATAGTACACCCCCGGCCATCTTCCTATCATATGGGCGGTAAAATGAAAAATAAATACAGTTGAAGAGCCACGTAGAACCCTCATATCCTGGACGCGGCAAATGAGGAAACTGAATTGCCGGAGCTGAATTACAACCTGTGCTAGTAGAAGATGAGATGCAGGAAGGGGGGAGGAAGCAATCATTGAAAGACTGTCTCCTGCCTCACAAAAGGATCCCCGAGACAAGATAGAGCAAAAGATGACCTCCTGCGTCTCCACACAGAAAAATCTTTTACGGGTAGAACTTATCAGGGAGAGCGTCTGCATAACACACAGTCTGCTCTACAGACCCCCTGCAAAAAAAATATACTTCCATATTGATGTATATATAATATAATTATATATATATAGTAAAGTATTATAAAAAAATGGTTAAAAATCTCAGTCTGAAATGTAATGTAAAAGAAGATGGAAGCAGATATGACAACAAGTTTTCCTCGTCTGTCAATAAAGAGCGACCCCGCTCGTTTCTTCCCCATCCATATTCCGCACTGTGACTTACAGCACTATTTCCCTTCAAAGTTCTAATCTCTCGCACTCGCATCTCCACCTATAGCCCTTCTGTTTTTTAGTTTAGTTTATGATTTTAATTATGTTTAGAGAAAAATAATTATTATAAAATAAAATATAATAAATATCTGTAAGAGAACACTGTACAGAATTAAAAATAAGTGCCGTGTTATAATACTCAATAAAACAGTTATTAGTGTATTAGTGAATAAATAAAAAAGTTAGTGTATAAATTATTCATGCATATCGGTGTAGAGTCCAGTCTTACCCGTGTATTGGCCCCCGCTTTTGCTGGAAGTGAGCAGACAACCGTACTCCTGGTGGGCGGCGGCGGGAGCAGAGGCGAGTAGTTTGTAGGGCTCGTGGTAGACGCTGGAGTTCTCGCTGTCCTCGCTCTCCTCGTGACCGCCGCCTCCACCTCCGCCTCCGCCGTACAGACTCCCCGCCCTCTTGCCTGCAGAGCACGCCACCGCTACTTTGGCCGCCCCGTGGCTCGGGGTCCCCACGCCCACCTTGCTCTTGGAGCACGTGGCCGACCCCAGGACCCTGGTGAGACCTCCGCTGCTCCCGCTGACCGGGGTTCCTCCTCCGGTTCCGCAGGTCCCTGTGCCGCTGAGGACGCCCGCCACGCCGCCTCCAGGGGTCATCAGCTCCTTCATGTTTATGGTGACCCCAAGCTTGGAACCGCTGGAGACGAGAGCCGTGTGCTTATGGAGGAGAGCCACCTTTTTCCTACCGCGTCGAATCATTACCACGACGGAACAGGCCAAAAGCAGCAACACCATGGCTAGCACTCCAGTAATAAGCCCGATGTATGCTTGATGATTACTTGTGGCAGAAGTTGCTGTAACAGATTGTTCACCATTCTTACAGTATAAATATCAGTGTGATTACTCAGTGTCCTACAATTATAATGCTATTAAAATGAGGTGACCATTACATGTTATTTTTCGCAATGGGTTTGACCTGGAAACTCACCGATCATGATGCTTAAAATAACAAAGAAAAATAAGCAATGTTTCCAAGAAATCACGATTTACGTTACTGTTTTCAGTGATCTGTAAAAGACTACGGTTAGTATGAATGCGAATTCTGACGAAATATTGTTCTGACAAGTACGTCCGAAATCCTAGTCAGAACAACTCTGTGAGTGTTTTCTGGTAGTCAGTACGTTTCTGCCTCCCAGCAAAGATGGATGAAATTGATGAGTTTTATTTTCTTGAAAATATAATGTTTAAGTTATTATTGATAGGTGTTGTTATCCCAGCACTTCTTTTCTACAAGATAGGATAAGGGAGACTTCCAAATGTCATTTGAAGATTTTTTTGCATAACCCAAAAACGTTATAGAATATTTCAGAATGAGGCCAACAAAATTTGAATGGAGTGTGCCTTTGGTATTCTGGTAGCAAAGTGGAGGTGTTTTAAAACTGATCGATTTGGAATCGATCGAGATAAAGTTAACATCGTAGTTAAAGTTGCATAATTTAATCATGGATGAGGAAGGTTTAACTTCTCTTGATTTTCCTCCTGAGATGGGATTCAAACCCCTACACAATGTTCCAGTTTCAAGGAGATATAATCATTAGGGAATAAGCGCAAATGAGGCTACAGAAACCTTAACAAATTATTTTGTTAGTCCAGTAGTCCGTTTCAATAGACTGCAACTTACTGTAATTTAAACATTAATTCCAATTGATATACTAATGATAATACGTAATTAATGTAAACTCCACATCAAAATTGATTGTAGTGTTACATTTGTTTCACCGACAATATATTATTATAACAAGGAATTGTTAAATAAAAAAGTATATTTAATTTTAATATAATAAATTTAATTATGATGATAAGATCGAAGCTATGGTAATACAATATAAAATTATTTACAAAATAATAATAATATATGATTTTGCTACAAATAGATTTCTCTACCAACGAACTTGGAAAAAGTACATAAATTATTTATGCGTGGGCCTCGCATAAAGAATTTCATATCTACTCATTGGAAGAGAATGATATTAGGGAAAATAAATTATATTCATCAATACCAACGTTTTTACCTACTTCAACACTACATCACTTCCAAATTCGTTATTTTATAAACCTGAAAAATTTTAATGCACGAACGGAACGGAAATATTTTCTGATATATTGTACCATCGTAGCAATGGAAGATTTTCTTAATAATATTGTTAGATATATTTATAATTATTATTTATTTTAGTTACCTGGAGTGAGTTCTTTCCTGGCATGTGTGGTTTCTCCGCCAGTGGTCCCCGTTAAAGTTGGCTGCTCAGGAACAGCGCTGTCCTGTTGCAGGAAGAACTCCTCCAAGGTCTCCTGGGACACGTTCTTCAGGATCGGGACTGACGGACAAACAAAGAGCAATGCAAAGCCACAATACAAACATTTTACATGAGTGATATGAAATGTGTATGCATAGGGACTGTTAAACGACAACTACAAACAAGTTTACAAATAATAATATTTTATTTAATTAAGAAATAACATTTTTGCGGTTTTAATTTGTAGAAGATGTGAGAGGCTTGAGAGACTGAGAATTTAGAGGCAGATAGCTCATGAGACCTCTTACTTGATGGAAAACGAGTGTATTCGCAGTCCTGTAAACTGAATTATGATTTTCTGTCTACATTTACACCACTTCGTCTAAATTCACATTCTGTTTACTCCATTAATTATCACCTAACGTCTTAATAAAATTAGAAATCATAACACGCGAAACATGTTCTATGAACGTTCTAATAGCCATGTTGAAAGGAAAAATAAAGATATTATTCTTCAGAAATGAAAACAGGACAAATTATGAGGGTGGTCCCATAACTACTCGAAACAAAGAGAGCATAACTAATTTGGGAATCAAATATCTTTATTTCTCAACGAAGCCCCGTTTAGCTTGATGCACATTCCCGTGCCATGTTTTGAATGGCTTCAATACACGGTCTAAAGAGACTATCATCTAGCTCCTAAAGCGTCAGCTTCTTGACTCTTCTTCATTGTTGACTAAAATTTCATCGCCTAGACGTTTTCCTAGTACAGACATGTGCCCGTTTTTCCTTTGTGAAACGGCGGCTTTCTCCTCCATTTTAGTATTTCAGGCTGCTTCTGCGTTCGTCAGGCGACTCCTTCCAGTGATGAACTCTGCCGTCGGTATCTGGTCTTCTTTGTAGGAATTATTGCACCCGGATCACGTAAACGGGGCTTCTGCTCGCTGCCGTCTTATCTTCTTTTCCGTTTACCCCCAGATTAGAATGCAAACATCTCTCACTCTCAAGCTATTTCTTCCTAATATCTGATGACATCGCCAAACTTCAAACTCTATTTCTCATCTCCACCTTCCTACTTCAAAGTTTCATTCCCGACTGATCAATTCCATTCCACGACTGCCCAACTTGTTCCGCCATCATATGTTCATGTCAGACTGCCGTGCCGTGGATCAAACACCACGCACCCACCAGACATCTTTCATCTTCAAATGTACATGCCTAACTGCCGAAGTTTCTCCCATCCATCCTCGCAGGTTATCTCGTTCATTACCCCACCATGAGATGCATGGCGGATCCCCTGACCCTCAGCCTCTAATCAAAATCCAGCTTTGCCCGCGGTTTCCCTTCCTAATTTCTGGAAAAGAACGCGCCCTTCAAAATTCCCGGAGTCAGGAAACTGGACTCAGCAACCAAATTTTAAGTCGTCATACTGTCGATCTGTCAGGTTCGGGACTCTGATGACCGCCTATCTGGCGCTCGATGTTTACTTGTCTGCAATATACGTATTGCTTCACCCACTGACGAAATAAAACGGCGATTGCCACATTCACTCATTACAGAACCAAATATAAAAAATTACTTCCGAGTATTCACGAGTGCATAATGAGAATATTTCTTCAGGTAAATATTGAGCAGTTATTCGTTTATTTTGTTTTGTCATGACTTAGATTGTTAAAAATTTTAAATAAAAAAGGATTTTGTTACTAAGTAAAGAGAATTTTAACTACTGTAATATTAGAGCAAATTTATTAAATATTATGTCAACACATAATTGTGAACTGTTAATTACAAATTAAAAGACTTTTTTAGCATATTCCATACCAGAATCGAGGGACACTTCGCTGATGAGCAGCCACGGAGATCCAAAGGACATCTCGAAGCGGATGAACCTGGCGACGCGGTTATGCAGAGCGACGGTCACGTTCATCGTCGTGTCTCCATTCGGGGCCTGAGGAGCCACTCGGACCGGTGTTGACTGGAAGTGGATCCCATCCAAACTCAGGTACACCAGCACTTCTGGAAAAACCTGGAAACACATCACTCAATTAATAAATATATTGATCATCCAGGGCGACGATAAAAAATGAACGCAGGGGTACTACTGTAATCGGTACTTTGTATTAAACAAAACGTGCTAGAAAATAATATATTAGATATTAAGTAGAAATTAATGTAGGGTAAGTGTTATAATTCAAGTAAAGTTACATTTATTTTCAGTATCGAGCTGGTCGCAAAGAAGGATACGTCATTTGTTCCACTTGCACGGGGAAGGGCAAAAATCGCGGGAGTGTTGGAAAAATCTTTGATCTGAGTGAAATTTGTTTTTTGACACTATAAGCGTGAAATCAGCGATGACTAAGAGGTGTGAAAGGATGTGCCCCCACATACATTATTCATTCCCACCAAGGGACAAAATGGCGAGGATTTATTAAATTCGCGGCAATTGGGGCGTGTTTCTTTCCTAATTAAAATATGATTGGTGCTCCAGATGTGACGAAGAAACGACGTGGTGATGGAAAAGAGAGGAGAGAACTGTCCGCGTGGAGAATCAGAGGAGAGAGGAGTTCTTTCTGGAGAGGGCAATCTGCAGTCAGTCTCCAAACAATCTCCTAGGTGGAAAGAGGGATCACGTATTTTTCTAATCCAACATTGGGAAAAACAGTCAAATAGAATTACCTTTAAATATGATGTGGGGAGGTGAGGTTGAGATGATAATTTAAGGAACTAATTGGATATTACTTAACCGATATACACCAAGGAGAATATTAAAAACATTATTGAATAATTAAAGAACAATTTTACTGGTGGGCGAAGTAATACGACCATTTAGCTCAGGTTAAAATGTGGACGAATATCCTCCTCCAGACGGTAAAGGAAACTCGACATTAACCACCGACGTCTGTCTCCCAGCTTCTCTGAATCACGGAAGGAGAAGTGATGTCCGTCTCTCTTGATGAAACGTACTAGAGTCACCGCTGTGAGAAATACATCGATTTTTATACACCCTTTTGTTGATATCCCTAAACCACGAAATGCCTTTAGTCACGGTAACCATGTAGTTTTCAAATATTTCAGAAAATCCTGGTATGTCTGGTTCGTGCCTAAAAGCCGTCGCTAGAGATTAAATTCGGAAACAGGCTGGTGCCTTAGCAAATTATCTTTGCAAACGTTTGTAATAATTAAAGAAATACTTATATAATAAATATGAAATATACTATCGTGATACCCCGAAATTCAAATTTCATTCTGCAGGCCAAACCTTAAATTTAAGAACAGTATGGATTTTTAATTCGTGTCACTCCAAATTCAGAATGTGTCATGCAAGATGACAGTCCGCAGTCGACTCGGTAGGCCCAAGACCTCAATGGGCTGTAGAGACATGGAGGAAGGTAGGAACATGGAGAGATTTTTGTTTAAATTTAATATGAAGAGTATAAAAACCAACACTGTATATGAACATTCCAGAGCATTATTGGTAAGTAAATCGGTGTAAGTTTTAAGTAGCAAATATATTTTAAATTTAGAGCTATTAAAATTATGAATTTTCGTTAAATCATTTTAAGAATGTCAACTGAATGATATTCATTAAAAAGCATAAATTTCAATATAACTTAACCGTCGTATTGGATTGATTAGCACTACTCAAAAAGGCGTCGCTAGCCCTGCCATCTGGACAAACTGCTACTACTATAATTTTTTCGGATACAGCTCTGTTTAAATTACCCCAGGTTTTTCGTCGTGAGAACCCCAACGCACGACATTCGTCGTGCAATTAAACAACTACTTCCTATAAGCCAATAAAACCAGGCGAAATATGTTAATATATTGCGAGCTTTGTATCGGCTAGGTGATATTTCTAATTTATCCATCCCACTAATGTAGGGGGAGCGAATGACAAAGAGCTGAATAGGGGAGGAAACAGCTTGTAATGAATTTTCTCAAGAGAAAACAGAAAGAAAACACATTGGTGACTATTAACGAGGAGGATCGAAAATGGTAAAAAATAAACGAGAGAGAGAACAGGATGACCACGTGGCTGAGAGAACCGAGCGATGCTTCAAGTCCTGTGGGAGAAATCTATTCTGGTTACCGCCCAACTCGGAATGTGTTTTTTCCCCTGGGATTGTTTTGCGGTGATAAATTTTAATTTTATCACAATTTTTTAAGATTTTTCATTATCCAGTTTTTCCCAAATCGTAAAAAAGCGGTAACACGGGGGGAACGAGTATCATGTTGAGCAGCCGGAAATAAATATTTTATTTTTGTATATACCAGCGGCTTATTTACCTATTTGTAGATTAGTAAATAAGTTACATGGGAATCTTTTTCATTCTAAATAAATAATTTCTTCTTTGAATCCTTTAGTTTTAGAGAAAAAAAGAACTTTCTCTACGTGTAAGAAGTCGTTTCATATGTGAACTATTCCTGTGATCTCATTTCCGCTTCCTGCTTCACAAGGCTTCCCTCCGTTTCGTAAGTGGCAATTTCGGGGTCTTCTTAACATTGGTGCTGCTGCTGTTGCGTATTTCCGCCCCTGCTGGGAATTGCGGTCACGACAAGAACTGTATTAATGAACACGACAAGCCACATGAGAAAAACAATACAAAATGTGAATTCAAGTAGATTTTTGGATACTTTCACTGGTTCATTTACAAAACTCTACTAAGATAAAATAGTTATAATGAAAGTGAACATTCTATTTTTCATATTCATACATGAATTAAATTCGATTCATTCACAAATAAACAACCATGTTAACAATTGAATAGAATTCTAAACTATTACAGTCCATTTGAGCAACATTTGTTTAATTTTTTTAAATATAGTCGACTATTTTTGGAAATTTATTATTTCATCGTAACCTTTGGAGCATCTATTATTTCGATAATTTCTTTTCCTTTCATTGAGCTCCTTTCAATCTGTTCATACTTTGTGTAATCCATACGATTATGCAACATTGATACCTTACACTAAAGATTCGTGAAGGTCCCTTTTTAATTCGATGAAGATAAGATAATTTTGTGCAGCAAGTGTTAATTCTTGAGATGGCGATTTGGTCTCCTCGATTTAGTTCCGGTTTTGTAGTAATAGCATAAAAATTTCTGTCGGCTTCGCTGTATGAATCCAATTTATTTTTTATATATAACAATGGATATGGAACAAGGAACCTATAAATAAATTATCAAATATAATAAGTAGCTCACGAACTACCTACCAGATTTCGAAGTCAGCCACAAGGAAAGGCAATACGAACTGAACCGACGACTGTTCAGAAATAGTTTTTTCAATGATAATATTTCTACAAATTATAGTTCACACAGTTCAGCACAATACTACGCGATAAATGAGCACAAGGAAAGAAAAAACGATGATTATTAAGTAAAATGAGTGTAAGTGGCAACTGGCAAATAAAGCATGAAGAGTAGAGAGAGTAGTTTTTCCTAGAGTAACTGCTGGATGAAGTTTTCTCGGGATCCAGCCGGGTAACCGTAAGATGACGGTGACAGCCATTAAAACGTTGAGGCCCGGATGGAATTCCGAGAAAAAGTCCATGTGGCCTAGATACGGAATGCATTTTCAGTAAAGAAAACAAGTACATAAACGTAGAAAATGTTATAATGATTACAACAAACGTTGTAAAAAAGTTTTATGATTTTGGTTTGTAAAATAATTAACTATAAATAGATTAGAATTTGTAACTTATAAGAAGGAAATAGTTTACAAAAATTTTATCGTACATCTTAGTTCTAATTATTGGAACTTTTATTTTGGCTACAAACATTTATTTAGAAACTTAAACCAGGAGTGATATGCAACAAAATTACTCATAAATTAGTAATTTAACTTCCAATAATTTAAAAGACAAACAACTTCATATTGGATAAACAATAATTACTACAGTTTTGTAATTTAAGGCAGAAATCTTCAAAGAATCTAAATTTACCTGGGATAATTTTATGTGATTTTTGTATGTGAAATATATAGAATATAAATCATTGTTGTCATTAAAAGACAAGAGAAGTATAATAGGCATACAAAATGGCGATAATTTGGATCATATTAGTTTAAGCGAAGACTAAATCGAGTTCTTCTTTATCGTCCTTATAACAGTTCAGACGTTAATAATTAATTATCGTCAAACACGATGTTTAGAGAATCTCGGGGCGGAACGGGATAGCAGAGTAGAACGGGATACCCCCTTTTTATAAGGGATATAGCTGAATTTTAGTAAATAGGGGTTAAACATGGCCATTGGTCGTGGAAGCAATTCCTGCAGCAGACTTGATCAACCTGACTGAACCTTTAAAATCTGTGACAGAAAGTAATACACAAAACACTTCGCTTTTATTCATATTTTTGGTTAACAAGCTACATGAGGGTGATCCAGAAACAGGCAACTCCCCTTTGGAAGGGGGGATGCGGTAGGTAGAGCAAGGAAGCCAAGAATTGACTAGAACCCTCGGCTACCTGGAGTTTCACCTAAAGAAATGCAGGAAAACACTTGAAAACCTGCATCAAGGAGGTCGGGCATTGGATACTATTCTCACTCCCTTCCGAATGACGGATGCCTGCGAGAGTAAACTCCCACAGGCACCTCCCCGGTTTTCCTCCTGGCGACTCCATTAATAGTATATATTCGTAAAGTAGATGTATATAACTGCATGTAAATTACGTATTATTTAAATCTGCTTGTTTTTAAGATTCGATGAAAAGTATTTAACTAAACTTAAGTGCGGGGCGGAAAGGGACACTACTGTATAAGGTAAAATGTAATGTGTTCCCCAATAAAATGAGACTCGCATTATAAGAATGAGTTACAGGATGCTGTGCCCAAAAGGAAATGATTAAGAAAGAAATAGAACGGGTTAAACGGTATAGACTGCAGTTGCAATAAAATCTCTATGGGAAAGGAAAAATTGATAAAACGATCATCCGTAAGCAAAATAAATAAAAGGAAGAAAACAATAGGTGATAAGAATTTTCTTAGTTGAAATTTAATTTTATTGTATCAATTTTAATTACAAATATTCCTGTCCCGTACTACCCCGTGGGGTGAGGCAAAACGGAAAATTTGTTTCTTTTAAAAAATTCACGAAAAATCTAAATTCGTTGTTTTAAGTAATTCTTACATTGAATTAAGAAAATGATAGCGCAAGCTAAAGTTTTGTACCTTTATGAAGCGATTTGAATTTTTCGTAAATTTTACATTTATAAGTACGACATGAAAGAAGTAGTGTTGATTATGAATCACGAGAAAACTACACGTTCTATGCAACTTTTTTCACTCTTATTCTACCTCGAGACGGGAGTGAAATTCAATTTCGATTCAAAGAACAAATGTGATATATTTTCGTGATTGGTTAGTTGTTGAGTATAGGATTTTAGCAGCTGAATTACTGACCTCCACCCCGTGACTGGGAGCATGCAGGACGTGCAGATGAGTGAAAGCTATCTCTCTGGGGCCATCAAGTTCCAGCTCCACGTCCAGTGGCTGGCCCTGCGTCGACTCGTTGTTCCAACCAACCCAACGCCAATCTGCAAGTCAAAGGAGACAAATGCAGGGAGGTTTTAAGAGTGAAGAAACAAATATTCCGAATAATAGTCGAAATGGCCGACGGGTTTTCAACCTCAACAGCAAAATTTAAATTTACATTCATCAGACATGTAAAATGTTAATAAAAATAAAAAATTTACATCAAATTACGCTATTTAAAATTAATTAAAAAATCGTTAAAAGATAATAGTTACACAGAAAAATTTACATATAGTTGGATATTACATTAGGTTTTTTATTAACTAAGTCAGAATGTTTTATGAAATCCAAAAGGGAAAGAAAGCATGGCGTGATGTGAGGCGAATGTTGAGGTAAGCAGAAAAGGGCTCTGCTGTTTAGACCATTACGAACAATCTAATGGCCAAATACTTCGGCATTCAACCATTCTCCTACAAAGCGATACCTATGGGTAGGGACTCCATTTAAATGCCAAAGAATGTTTTAGGACGGAACGGTCAAACACATCTGCTCGGACTTTGGCGGTGCAGCATCAAAAGAAAGGAGACAGTATTTGAGCCAGGGGTAATAATAACCAGACATTACGGCGCGCCTGGGATGTTTCCCATCTACGGTGAGATTTGGCGGCATCGGGTGGTGTTTTTCACCAAAAACCTCGGGGGAGAGGGGTAAGCATGCGAGATTAGAGGCGGATTGAGGAGACGAGCAGATGATCGACATTGTCGGGCAGGTTACCCGAGGAGACGAGGATAAATTGGAAAGTATTTTGAACTAGGAATAACAGCGGTGGTGGCTCTGATTTGGATCGAGCACCACCCAAATTTGGTGGAGATTGCAACGAGGAAGACGCTGGAAGGTCTATTATGACGACACGGTAATTATTCCTGTAACTTTTTTCTGATTTCCTATACTGTCAGGCCGAAATAGATTTTGTGTGAAATATTCTGTTATATGAGAAGGCCCATAATATACAACCCTGAGTTTCGAGATAGGAAATTGTTAGTTTTAAGAAATTTATTTGTATTATTTTTTTGTTAATGTATATGCAGTATTAATTAAGAAAGAGTTGCCAACTTGAAGGTTGAAAGTATCAAAATTGTAATACTGATGTAAATTTGTTTAGGTTAAAGTAATTTTTATTATTATTATTAATATATTATAATTGCAATGAAATAATAAATAACCCCCTATTCATCTTAAATATCACATTTTTATTGCTGAAAGAACCGATCTTGAAACTTATCCAGATAAAACTAGTTATAAATAAGATGTACAAGTCAGATGAATTATCATCAGTTCATTACAAGACGTTTCGCCCCTTAGTTCGGGTCCTCGTCTGGTGTTTTAACTTTAAAATACAAACGAAATGATTACACAGAGGTGAACAACCTTTTCCATGCCAAGCGTCAATTTTCTTGAAAGGCCAGTTTAGATGCGCCATATGACTTGAGCACATTTTATAATTAATTAAGTTACGGCAGTTTGTTAAAGCAGCAATTTACAAAGCTTCCCAAATAAGATGCGACAGACAGGTAAAACAATGAACTAATTGTGTGCAATACTCCTTAAGCCAGCAGTGCTCAAACTTGAACTGCTGTCGATCTACCTCAATATTGTGATTCAGATCGATTGACTCTAAGAGTCTGCAAGTATATGTGATGCAGGATTGTCATCTAGGTAAGAAGGGCATAAAGTGGCGCAGGTGTATGTATATTATATAAAGGGACGTTGCAGAATTTCATGCCATGAATTCACGTAGAATTAGTAAGAATGACAGAAATTAGTTTCCGCTATATACATTTTTTAGTGAAGGTAGGCTCTAACTAAAAAGTCAATAAAAAATCTCGTACTTATTCAAAATTGCGAGTTTATTGGTTCTTACACACCAAACGAGCTCTAGTTTCTAAACTTAACTAAAGAATGACTTTGGATGATGAAGCGTAAGATGGCGCGTAATTACCAAGTGCTAATCGCAAGCATGAAGACATATGCTCGTCATTTAGTCGATTGCGATATTTAGACTTAATTATCTTCATTTCAGAAAACGCTGACTCGCACAAGTAAGTTGACCCAAACATTGCCGTCAACTGAATGGCGATTCGGATATTTAACTTCAGATATAAAAGACCATAATTTTGTATCAGTTGCTGTGGCTTTAAGATGTATATCTGATATAATCTGCACGTCCTCATTTTCAACAGAAGATGAGTCCACGTTGAACCGACTTGCTATTTCAGTAACACATTCGTCAATGTTGCGATACTTGCCAATTTACTGAAATCATAAAATCGTCTTTAATAATTTTCCCTCATAAATATCAAAATTCAGCTGAGGAATCCTTGCTTTCAAATACGGAAAATGTTTCAGATCCTTTCTTTTCAGTTGATCTATCATAATTTGCAACTCACTTTTAAAAGTGTTTATTGCGCTAATCGTCTCAATAATGGACTTTCCTTTACCTTGAAGTTCCAAGTTAATGGTGTTCAAATGCATTGTGATGTCTGCCAAAAATGCTAAATCAGTCAGCAATTTTCCGTTTCTAGCATCTGAGTGTCTTCACCTCTTTGGCCCAGAAAAAACTATTAATTATAGCAATAATTCTTGAAGCCTTTCTAGTAATTTGCCGTGACTCAAGCACCTGACGTCCGTGTGAAGAAATTAATCAGTGTGTTTAGCATCTGTAATTTGAAGAGCCTTCGCTGCAAGCACGGATGTAATTAACAATTTTCATTGCAATGCCCATAATCTCCTCCATGTTTAGAACTTTTTAACACAAAACTTTTTGATGGATAATGCAATAGAATGAGAAAAACGAAGAGAAATCGTCATTAGCTCAACACAATATCACAAAACTGACTTTTACTTCCATTTATATCGACACGGACGAAGTCTTGAATGTTCTCAAGTACCTAACTAACTAATGGTTTGTTTGTAAGCTTGCCGCCACCTTTTAGGTTGTGACAAATTAATGATTGAAAATACCTAGAACGGGGTCAGATTTTTTTCAGGAATTTATGAAAGATATTATATATGCAATATAACAAAAGATAGAGCGATATATATCACGGGAAGAAATATAGATTTGATGAAATCTTTTGAAAATATGGAAATAAAAATGTTATATTTCTACATTGCTTCATCCACCAAGACGCCCTGTGTGAACCTGCTTTCGATATGAAATCGGTGTTTCACGTTATTGAGAAGCTGATTAATACTATTCGATCTCGCGGGCTTGCTCACAGAAAATTTCAGAATTTTCTAGAACCCATACAATCTGAGTACTATCTTACATTAAACTACTAGAAATTAAGGTGACTTAGCGCAGGATGCGTCTTCAAGCGAGTTTGGCTGCTGAGGAATGAAAGTGACATTCTTCCTTGAGAAACAGAGGCCTGTAGAGTATAAAATCCTGAAAGATACTGCATGACATTCGGACATTACATTTTTTTACGGATCTTTTCTGCCACAAAAACAAGTTGAATGGTCAAGATGCAAGGCAAAAATCAATCTATCAGTTATATGTGGGGTCATCTCAAGGGATTTAATCTAAAACTTGTTCGATTCGCGGATTAGCTTGCTTTGTATCACTTCTCGAGTTTGAGTTCAATAGCCCCGGTGATGAAGGGAAAGCTTAGAGTTACGTATAGTTTGAGGACACTCTGTGGTGGATTTGAACGAAGATTTATAGACTTCAGTGGCATTGAAAAAGACTTTGAAATTTTCAGTAAGGATTTTAATGTAAACTGTGAAGGGTGAAACCGGACTTGTAACTTTAAATGATTCAATTACAATGTAACATTCAACTCAAACAGCTGTTTCTTAATGCTTTAAAATTAGAGTTCTACAAGTCTTTGTGTTGAAATCCACTTTCCAAAATCTTATATCTCATGCCCAGAAAGTTACTGCTAGATTTGCTTCATCACATATATGTAAAGAGGTGTTTTCTACCACGAAACGATGGCAGAGTTGCCTTAGAGACAGACTGGCAGATGAGCATTGAACTTCTAAGAATAAGTGCATCCCAGTTCGAACCAAATTATGAAAATCTTTTAGGAATGCGGTAAAAGTTTCATTCAACACATTCTCTTTCATAATCTTTCAGTCATTAATACAAGTACTTTGTAAAATGTATCATTCTTAATTTTATAAAAAAATTATGTTGGCCCGGCCCGCCTGAAGTTTTTTCCTTTCCTTTGGCCCCCTCTTTAAAAAGTTTTGCCATCACTGGGATAGTGGTTGGTCAGTAAAATATTTTTAGCATAAGTAAGGTTGTCAGACTAGTGAGCAGAACTGGATAAAATTGATTAACAAAGCTATTCTTTTATCCAATACTTACCGGGTAGCCATTGATCATCTATAGGCCCGCCACGACTGTAGGGCGCCTCTGAACCCAGGACTCCGTCCACCAACTGTCCCAAGCCTCCCCTCAGCACATCTCCTTCCAAACGCCCGTCGTAGCTTATGTCGTGCAGTCGAGGGTAAGTGATGTCGCTGCCGGCCACGGGGATCGTATACCGTACAACGGTTTCTGTAATAAATTTTAAATATATGACAACTAGTTGTCACGTATTCAGTTTAGATAAAAATAACTGATAGTGTTTAAAGAACTATTTATTTGAGGAGAGACGTGACTACTGCTCTAATTTAATTTGTGTGGGAAGAAAAAAGAGTATATCAAAGAAAAATGTTTTACTGTTTGTAATGAATATAAGGGATGATATAAATTAATAATTGAATAAAGGATAATATTTTAAAATAAAAACAATAAAACAATTTACATTAAAAGACAACATATTTATAATATTAATTACAAATTTTTAATGTTTAATATTTAGGCCGACACTTATTTTTAATAAAAACTACACATATATTTACAAAAAATGATTTACATAATTACATAAACTTAACAATTTACACTCTAATCTCAGGGTTGCATTTATGAGCCTTCTCATAGAACAGAAAAATTTACATTTATCCACTCGGACCTGGCCACCAACAGAAAATTACAAAGAGTCACAGAAAGTAGTTTACCTAAACGGCTTAGTTCAGGTTCCAGCTTCATCCTCGTCCTGTCTCCAGATCGTCACCGCTCTCAAACAATCTCCACCAAAACCTATCTCAAAATTCCTTCTCACCGCTCTCGCACCATCTGGCCAATTCTCATCTCACCGTTTTCGACCACCAATCTGTCCACAATCTGTCGCCACCAATCTGATACCAAAAATGCCTCCGCCTGCCTCTTTAAAACTTCCGCCCCACTTCTGCGACATCTATCACCAAGGTGGCAGAGATGTATATCCCCCAATAATATCCACACTTGGGGAAAACACGCCACCCGGTCGCCAAATTCTCAAACAGATTGGTAAATTCAGAAACCGCGACGCGGTGTCTGAGCTTTATGGCCCAAGTGTCAACCGCTGTCTCCTTTGTTTTGATTCTGAGCCGCCATGCCCGAGCAGCTGTATATGTTCGTTACATGTTACGAAATATTCCATTTTATTTGGAAAACAATTACGTTTTTATATATTTTGTAAGCCATCTATATACACGCAGGATTTTAATCATTCCAACAAATAGATTTCTGACTGGAAACGGAAGAAAAGCTATATCTGTAGTCTCAAGCAATGCATTGTTGTCGATAGAACTATAGTTCGTCCTTTTCTCAAACCACTTGCGGGGTGTTTTGTATCAGTTTCAGATCATGTGAATGGATAAGACTACTGAAGAAAAAGAATGGTAACAAAAAATGTTTGTATATGGACAAGTAGATCAAACGGTCGCGAGGCACCACCGATGTACCAATCGAAGTGCCCTGACACGAAATTTAGTGCCATTTTTGGGAGTTTGTATCAACAATGTGTGATTTCAAGGATTATTACCAGCGTATTTTCCTCGACGGGAAAGATTGTCTCGTTGACTTTACCACCAGGTCACTACCATTACAGGATTCCAGTGGTCGGTCCTCTTCACCGATGAAGCAATCTGTAGCGGAGTTGCATCACGAACCTACTTATTCGTCATCTTTGGGCTACATTAAATTGTCTGGTTGAACTCTCATTCTATTCATCATTGGGCGACATAAAATTCTTGGAGAATGGTGAAGTGCCTCATTCTATTCAGCATCAACGTTGAGGACGAGATTCTTATAGCAATTATTCTTCCACAACGCCTCAACAGACGAACGTATAAGGACTTCCTGCAGTTCACTCTATTCTTTGGGAATGGATCTTTGGCAATACGACAAATGACTAATGCATGATGGAGCATGTGAACGCGTTCTTGCTCCCCGTGGTGGCCATTTAGCGCATCTGTTGTGATATGGATGCTATTCAGCCCATGTATTGTGTGACGGGACGATTTTGTGTCGCTGCACATATTCCTCCCCTTCGGGACATATGTTGATATGACCCTTTACCTTAGACTATTTGGGGTCAGACAATCGATGTGATTAAAATTCATTCTACATAAGCTCTCAAGCGTTGAAATCCACTACTATGCTAATAATTCAACAAGGTTCTTATTGATTTCTGGAATCTTCTTGTCCTAAGGAAAATCGACTTTCTCATCTATATAAATAAAAGGCTATGTTATTGGCCCGCTTTTGATTTATGTACCCAGAATTTTCAAACATATAATAGTTATAACGTTTTATACCAATCATCCAATTGCCGTGATTTTAATGTGTTTAGCGCTAATAAGCCCACAGTAGGTTTGTGTCGATATTTTACAGACTTCGGTTGCTTCTTTCCCCTCTTTCAGGTTAAAAAAATACATCCCACGTCCATAATCTGCTATAAGACTTTGTTTGTCCCTTATGATTTCCTAAGCCATTCATCCGATTGCCGTGAAATTTTGATGTATTATAGTGCTCTGCCCAGACGAGATTTCTGTCAATCTTTTGAATATTTACGTTCCCTCGTTATCCCCTTTCGGACCAGAAAAAGTCCTACGATAAATATATATAGAACTTGAAAATGGATAGGTTATCCCTTCATGTAGCTTTCCAAACGAGATAATTAAATTTATGTATAGCGTGAAATAATGCTAAAGTTTAACATTTTATTTAAGCAGTAATACTTTTTAATTAGTTAATAATAATATAAAACATTTTATAAGTCACAATGGAAATGATTCTGAATTATGATTCTGGCGCTCGAAATTAAATTTAGTGTAACTGAACATTTATTCTATGTGACACTCGCTAGAAATAAAAAGTATCTTTATTAATTAAAATGTTATTTTATTCTTAATAGCTATATAATGACACTTAATTAGTTTATTAATGTGCAAAATATTTTATAGGACGCAGTGCAGCATGATTATATAAAGATACGGGCCGCACAAACTCAATTTTATATTTCGTAGATATAGATGCAAAAGTTTCAAGTTCCGTCCTTCCTCCATCTCAGGCCAAAAAAGGTCTTGCCCTAGACACATATTGAGCTTATAAGAGGATAATTATACCCGCTGAATACGACAGAGGTGACGACGTTCCCAAAAAATAAAATGTATCATAAAATAAATAAATATTCTTTATATTTGAGCACTATTTTCCCTGGAATTGCTGGGTACCCCAGCTAGTTTTTTTTAAAGTTATCATCTCTATTCTTCTTACGCTATCACCGTTATGAACTTATCTTTCTAAACAACGCAGTTCCCATTAAAATTCAATGTCGTGAGAAATTATTAAACGACAAAGGTAAAAGGATCGAAATAATTTAAATATAAGTGCGTTTGATGGAAGACTCAATTTTCTGATAAATTTTAGATGTGATTTAAATCATAATTATTGCGCTATTTTAGAGATCATGGCAATTTTTTAAATTTAAATTAATGGTTATAAATGATGATCAAGGCTCATAAAATTGAAAAACATCTAATTATTGTAACAGTTAACCAATACTATGTAACGGTCAAACAACTCTACTCAGACTTCAGCGGTTTCGGGGTCAAAAGAAAAGAGATTGTTTGACAAACATGGGAAATAAAAGTCAGACATTCGGGCGCCGGTGTCATTAGACCTAGGAACTCTGGAACGTGGGGACCGTGGATGGGACGAAGCGTGGATTACCCCAAAAACCTTGGGGAGAGGGGTAAACTATTCTTCCATGAGAGAGTAACAATAAATCTGATTGGTTATATTCCTCCCTGCCACCTGTGGGATATGAATTAATGAAGTGCAGTTGGAGAGAAAGGAGATAAGAGAGATTGAGGAGACCAGAGTGATGGATTAGATGATATTAGTGACAGATTATGAGATTTCAGCGCAGGTTATCACATTATCGGACAGATAGACTGAGGAGACGAGGCAAAGACTGGAAATTGTCCTGAACCAGGGACAATAGGAGCGGTTTTGGGGCGTGATTGAGAACGAACCAAATAGGAAGAAATAGCAGTGAGAGAAGACGTGGAAAGTCCATTAAGCTGACACGGAAATTACCCCTGTAAACTTTTTGTTGATATCCTATACTGTCCGGTTCGAGTAGATTTTGTGTGAAGTATTTCCACTCTATGAGAAGAGGTCTAGAATTTTAGTTATAAGAGAATTAATTTTTTGTATAATTTTTTGTAAATATTTATATGTTCTGTTTATTATAAAGGAAGTCGGACTATGCAAATTAAAGCTACATTCAATCATTGTACATTAATAATAAATAAATGTTAAAAATTCAATGCAATTTACATTGCTGATGATTTTCCCTTATAATATAAATAAATATCCCCCCTATTACCAATTCAACTTGTGATGTATATTAATTCTCTCAGTACATAACATTTAATAACTTTCAGTCATAACACCGCAAATAACTTTATTCCCGAAAAGAAATGAAAATATAAACTGAATCGTGCTCAACATCAATATAATATCAATTATGACACTTAATCCATTTTATAATGGACAACATAATATTTATAGTATTAAAGTACTTAATTACCAATTGATATTAATTTCCTAGCACGATAAAAACGTTCAATTAAAAAGGATTTTTAGTCTATGAATATCGTTAAAAAATAAATTTCAATTTCATTTAATGGAAAAAATCCAGAAAGGATACGAGATTGCTAAAGCTTTGGGGGAAATTTCATTACAGTCCCTTCAACGGAGCAAGCAGGGAACAAATTGAAATATCAAATATCGCGGAATTGGTATTTGGAGTTTGATGAAAGGGTAGATAACAGTATTGCCTATTGAGATACAGCTCTGGCTGTGTTTGGCTCTAGCTTATATCGGCTGAACAAGTACCAGCACTTTACTAAGTGGGCGAGAAAGAGGAAGAGATATTGGGAGATACGAGACCAGGCAGCGAGAATCAGTAAACGAGCAAATAAGCGAGATACAGACAGAGAAAGAACAAATGGGGTGAGCGCGCAGTGAGAAGACAAGTAAATCATGTGATGTGGAGAAAAAGAGAACTGCGTGCGGAACGAAACAACAACTGGAGAAGCAAGGTGTATGGATCGATCCTCTTGATTCCAGTGATAAACCTTGAACCGTTTCAGTTCTGCACTAATTAAAATATAACAGACGTGACCAACGACATTTTGTGTAACTTATAAATTTAGCTAACCGAAACATAATATGACAAAAATATTCTAAATAGTTTTTATAATATTTTGATATATTTAAGTAAGCAAGAAAAAATTAGCATAAGTTGACAGATTATGATCGTCCTCAGTTGAAACAGTTATAAATGATATGACTTTAAATTAGTCATAGGTATAACATTTTTTAAAGTTAGCCTTCTAATTTCTCTTTGAAATAATTCACTGGACTTAGCCAAGTTAGTAAGTACCCTTATATCATCTTATCTTGCATGCTACATTAATGATAACCAACGTTATTTCTAGGAATGTGATTACATGAGATAAATATTTCTCAATAAGGGCGAATCGATGTTGATATGAAATAAAACAAGAGGTGTGTTAAGTATTAACAAAATACTATTTTATTTATAAGGATATACATTGGGTCTTTCAAATAAGAAAATAATTTCGTTAATGACTCACACACAGTTTGTTTTATTTCATCTAAACATCGACTCACCCTTATTGAAAAACCATATAGTATTAGCTAGGATTTACAACAAATACTAATGATGTGGACCGTATGTTACATTATTTATTGTTTATGTCTTTATTTAAAGTCGCATCAACGGCTAATGTTTATTAGTGATTACAGTAACTTAAATCGAGCTAAATTGCTAATATTTATAACGTATAAAAAGTTATCGTACTCCTGGGAAATAAAATATTATTTAATGTTCTTACGAACAATGCGTTGAACTGTGCTAAAGTGCTTGGAAATAGACTTTATGAATAGTTCCTTGTTATAGAATAAGAAGCTCATAATCGCATTCTGTGTTTGAAAGCGGGAGACTTTGTCTGTTCTGAAGCACTAATAAACCTTTTAAGATCTGTGTGGACTCTCTACAAACGACTCATTAGTGGGAATATAGTCTGAGACTACTCCGTAGTCTTGTGCGTAGCTCATTATGTCTTTAAACAGAAATATAAGGTAATGTCGCAATAATGAGCAAATGTTGACAGTCTCCAATTATCTTTCTTACGAGCTGGAGTCCCGGCGTTGCCCGGGTATTTATTCATATCATCCCGGTACATTATTTATTTCTCGGTCAACATATGACTAAGCCGGCATCGAAAACGTCACAATATGAACCTCAAATATACTCCCAGTATCATAAATCGCATGTTCAAGGTCATAATTTAACACAGCGACCCACTTTACACCGGTTTCGACCTCAATTTTGATAATTTCATTATTTTCATGTGACTCATTTCCACCCTCCACTCTTTTTCTATTCAAATATGAGACTTAATTACATATAAAAATTCCACCAATTCCACCGCTCCCACTAGCTGAGCCGTTCTCTCATTGTCTCGAAGATTATGAACTCGACTTGCGTTATACGTACACCGACTGAAATTTTGACCCCTCAATTGTGGCATTTTCTTATGATTATCAATAAATAACAGGAAGATAAACACATCAAAATACACGAAAAACACTAGGTTTTGCTGGTGTGAAATAAAATGGAATTGAATACGAATGTCAATCTATCAATACTCTATGAACACGTCCGTCCGTCCAGTGGTTGAAATTATGATCGCTTCACGGCAAACCTTATAAATCACAGTTGATTTCGAACTGTAACCGATTTAACACCTTTCATTACTCTGAAGGAGTTTACATTACGTCACAGCACATTTGTAAATTCACCTTCTTTAATTTTTTTTTCGACTATGGCATATTCATTTTGGTCTAAGGAAGTAGAAATCTTTTCAGAAGCTCAAGCAGGAGCGTATAGATATTTTAGAAAAAAGGCAAAAACGGATAAATGACGATCGTACCAGAAGATTAATATGACGTGAATCTTGTTAGGTACAAAACAAGCAGATGAATATGCTGAGAACTACCAGCGAAAGCTCCTGGAAATAGTAAAGAAATGACGTATGTTTTGAATAAATACAAATGAGGACCTAACAAAGTGGTTGTGTAAATTAATTAGTAATTATTAATTTAAATGTCTGTAAAGGATTAATACAAGAAAAACCAAGGTGATGAAGTGCAGTATAGGAAATAGTGGAATAACAAAGGGTGTTTGATTGGGAAGGGATATTTTGATGGAAGTTAAGGAATGCGGATACTTCGAAAGCGTAATAACTGAGTAGGATAGTACAGGCAATGAAGGCTAAAAAGAGGTATTTACTTACGGGTAATATAAGCGTGAATATTGGGAACACGTTGCTAAAATGTTCGTATAGCGAAACATGGACGATAGGAGTTGTAGAAAGGAAAAGAATAGAATCCTTTGAAAAGTGGTGCTATAAGAGATGCTGAAAATCAGATGCGTGGATAGAGCAACTAACCAAGAAAGCGGATAAGAAGACAGAAAAGAATATGGAGGGCTTTGGTCAAGAGAAAGGATAGATTAATAGGCCACGTTTTTAATCATTAGTTTTTGTAAAATTATCATTAGGGGAAAGTTTGTGGGGTAAGAACAGAAGAGGGTGTCCAAGGATGGAATTTGCTAAGCAGATTAGGGAGGATGTATAATGTGGTAGTTATGTAGAAACGTAAGGGTGTGCGCAGAATGTGTTAGCATGGAGAGTTCCATCAAGTCTGAGGCTGACTACTACAACAGCAACAATGTCTGGAAAGACGTTATGCAACTTAAATTGAAAAAAATTTATGGAACATTCAAGATTTTATTAGTGCGATTCATTTACATAAGAATAACTGGTTTCTAAATTACAATATATGTTGCAACGAAATCCCAACTTCCCTCAACTAAACTTGGACGTAGTTTAATTTACGAGTTTTTATTGATTGAGCGACTGGTAATTTAAATAAATAAAAGTTATAAAAATAATTTTAATAAACTTTATAAAGGAGCACTGGTAAATTTGCTGCTTCAGGGTATGGTTGAGTTCTATTTTTATAACTCTTTCTGGTGGCTCCGGAAGTAGTCAGATTTTAGTTATTTTTATGGTTCGGTGTCTCACTGCAGCGGCATGTTGAAACAAACTGAATAGTTTGACCACGCGTGCAATGTTTACATCTTTGTCGGCACAGTGCAACAATGGTTACGGAGTTTCAAATAGAGCCATGTAGTGTTAATATTGTTCATTTTTGATAATACCTTCCGAAACACTCTCATGAAAATCTTTCTATCACGTGCCGTGCAAATATGACATAATATATGCATTTATGGAAAAAATATGACCTACTACTAAAAGAGATGTAAAAATGACTTCAAATGCACAGTAAAAATACATTTTTTATATACTATGATATCGTGATTCGTGCATGAATTGTAAAATTAACCCTAAGGCTCAGAAAAATATCATGTACTCATTAAAACCCAGGCCTTAATTATCCGAAACTATTGCCCGAGAAGTTAAGTTGCATTTCTTACTAGGTGAAACGTAGAGAATTATTTCTTTCCCCGCCTCTCATTTAATGCTACTTTGTTCTTTATATGGGAGTACGGAAAACATGTTGAAGACAACAGAAATAGATTTCTGAAGAAGAGCAGCAGAAATTTTCAGAAATTCACAGTTAATAGACTATCAAAACAGATCATGCTATGGAGATCGGAAGGAAGAATAGGAAGAGGAAGGCTGAGAAGTAGATGGAGTGACGGAATTGATGCAAGAGAAAGAACTAAACGAAGACATAAGAGAACTTAACGAAACACATAGGAATGGCGATTATGAGCCGGAAGGCGTCGTAGAGCGCTATGAAAAAAGTTATATATTGATGTTGGAGTAGATATCCAAATTTCAGTCTTATTTTATTGACAACATTTAACATTTGTGTATCTACTCTTTAACATCAATTTATATTTTAAAAAAAACCAGTTGTTATAGCATCAGTACTTAGCAAATTACATATATTAACTGGGGACCAGGCGTTGGCTGGGTATTTATTAATATTATCTCTGTACATAATTTAATTCTTGGTCAACACATCATTAAACGAGAATCGAAAGATTCACAACGTGAACCTCAAATATAATCCCCGTATCTCGGTACATAGCAGGTCTAAAAATATTTTCAGTAAACTTACAGTATAAAACTTCTCTTAACACTTTATACTAGGACGAAAGATCTCCTGGTACAAAGAAATAAACATTGCCACCAGATCGTGAAAAGTGTTTCCGGTAACCGGATAGCGGAAGAAACACTCTGTGATTCTTAAGAATGGTAAAATAAGGTCTGTTATTTTAAAATAATATTAATTAGCTTCGGTACTATAAGACAGTAAAAGGTGCGTCCGAGCCCATACCATTGAAGGAGCTAGGGCTTAGTTTACCCATCAAGCGTTCAAACTGGACCTAAACGGCATATAAACTAAGTTCGATTGAAATTGCTGCAATTTTAACATAAATTAATCTCCCCCCTCCTCCCCGATAATCTATAAAATTAAACCCCCTGTCAGGATCAAACTGAAAGCCTGGCATGGCACCGATTTCGATACCTAACTTGATTGTTCTCTTTCGATTTTCGCAAGACGCCCACTACACCGCCACCCCTATGAATACTCCACTTCGACGACCAATGAGGTTGAAATTATACGCAAACAAAGTAAGCGAAACGTTGTTAAACTAATTGACAAAATATATGAGCAAAATATATATTAAAAGGCAATAACGGCTTTTACGGATATTTAAAAATTTCCGCCCCTCTACCCCCGCAAAAATGGTGGCAGCCGTGACTTACGCCAACAGTGTTGACTTTCGGGTCGCCAAGAATTCGTTCAAAATGGTATGCGAAAGTCTTTTTTACACCAGTCCAAAGATTTTACGGGATGAAATATAACTTGAATGCCATATTTTATGGCAAAAATAAACTCACTGGCTCAGATTATACCGGCATCCAAAATATCACAATATGAACCTCAAACATATTCCCATGATCTCGAGAGTGTCAAAAATACTCCCGGTAATAAAAATATTTTAAGTACACTAACAAAATAAAAAATTATCCACTACGTAAGGGACCAATTTTTACTCAAATCCCATACTAAAGGTCATATTGTTCCACTGCGGCTTTCATTACACCGGAAGCGACACCAAACTCGATAGATTCCTTGTTACTTTCATATGACACATTTCCACCCACACCCCTCACATGCTGAAAGGAGTAGAAATTAGACACAAATATTGTCGGGGAAATACTATAAAATTAATCAACCTCAAGAAATTTTTTAGTCTCAAACATGAACCTTTATTACATATAAAAATTCCACTCCCTCCCACTAGGGATGCTAGCCGGCTCGTATGTCCTAAGTGTTTGGTTTTGGGTCGCGAGGAATATGGAAACAAAATTTTATCAAAATTGTTCTGTCCTTTAAGTGTATGACGCAGAAGTGTGTTATACCCCGTCCCATCCCCCTGTTAGGAGATAAACTGCAATTAAATTTGCATTATAAATGTTACAATCAAACTCAAAAATCCCTATAGCACCGATTTCGATACCAAACTTGACTGTTTTATTTTTATTTTCATATGACGCGTCCTTCCCCATCACTATGAATACTTACCTTAGACGATTAATGAAGTTGAAAGTTGAGCAAACAAATTCATAAAAAACTATTTCATTAATTGAAATAATATATATACATACATTACAAAGCAATAACGGCAGTTTATATATTTATGAAAAATTACAGCTCCTCCACTCCCGCCCCTAGTGGTGGTAGTCCTGTATTACCCTATTTCTGTAGAGTTTGGTTCGCCTAAAACACGTGTTCAAAATCTGATCGAAATTGTTCCATCCGTTAAAGATAGTATGCGGAAGTCTCTTTTACCCCCTTCCAACCCCTCTTAGGGGATGATCTGTAACTTAAATTGCATTTTTTATGCCCGAAATAAACTCAGTGATTCACATTACACCGATTTAGATCGCAACCTCGATTGTTTTCTAGATATTTTTATGTTTTGCCTCTCCACCCCTACCCCTAATAATACTCCCCTGCGATTATGGATGGGGTTGAAATTATACGCTAACAATATCGGTGGACGCACTATAAAATTAATTGATCCATGAATTTATTTATATTATAAAATTATTGTCCAGTTTTGTTTATTTTAATTTTTCCTCACTCTCCACCCCCGCCGCTAAGGGTGGTAGCCAAATATTACCGCAACGGTGCTAAATTTTGGATCACAAAGAACACGTGCACCAAACTTGGACGAAATTAGTCCACTCGTTCAGATTTTTGTATGGAACATACGTACATACAGACACATACAGGCAATTTTATTATATATACTTTATGTCTGCGCTTTAAGGACGTGCTTGATATGTAGCTAAGTATTCATTTAAATCGTATATACATTTGTAAACTTATTATCTTAAAAATGCATTTATCGTACTACAACTGTTGCATATATTCAATGTCTTTAATATTTGAAAGTAATATACGCAACTAAGAGGACGGAGTTGAAGCTCTTTGATTATAATTATAGGAGATATGTTGAGAGAATAACGTACGCTGCCATAAGCACCCGTAGAGTTCGACTCTCATGCAGACTGTGCGAGTGTGCTGGGAGTACGGCATGAATCGCACTCTGCTGGCGACGAAGGGAAGCTCTAGATCTTGGCGCACTGCGGTGTACGTGTTGGTATTGCCCTTCAGCACCTGAAAAACAATACAAGATCATCAGTACCAAATTAAAACTCTGATTTAAGGGATAAGAGGACTGAAATTTGAAATTCCTGTAAATGAAAAACTACTGAGCTACTGTTAACAACACTTTTATTTCGGTAAACTTGTTTTCTGGTGTGATATTTTGAAAAAATATTTTCAATTTGGCAATTTTAAAAATGTTCCATGCGTTACATACTTAAATATATTTTCGCTTTTCTTAAACTAATATGTAGGACTGGCCATTGTTATCAATTGTCAGTATTATTTTTATAATTTAATAATAGGGTGGGGATAATATAATTTTTTTATTTAGAACTTCATACAGTTACTTAAAAATTGGCACTTTTCATCATTTTGAAAATACTTGTATTTAAAGGTATTATCATGTAAATTGTGTATAAAATTAATGATGACAATACATTATATTAATATTTGTGACGCAAATAAGGTTATTGGTAGCAGAAATCCTGAAGGTGAGAAAAACACATTTTTCTGATGAAAGTAAAAATTTATTAATTTAGATTTAAATCCTTTTAAATTTCTTCCGAGCCGTTAAATATGACGAAATAGATTTAAGTTTTTGCTGTGTGATCTGAAAGGCTTATAGATATATAATAAAAATTAGGAAATCTAATATTTACAGTTTTGGCCTAAATTTCAGTCCCCGTGTCCCTTAATGAAGAGAAAATAATAATGGAATTACAAAGTTTTTACATTCGAAACGTAACGAATAAAAGTTTACCTCACGTAAATGGTTAATAGTAGTGATTCGTTTTTTTTTGTTCGTTCGCTGAGCTATTTCAGATGAACTGATTATTTCATTTGACTATTATCAGCAGGTCTCAAATTTTGTTGGTTATACCAGACCATGAGACCAGTCAGGCCTCAATGCAAATTATTTATTATTCCAAACCATGCACAACTTTGATCGAAATGATCACAGAAAGACAAGGGAAAGGGTAATAAGGAATTAAATTACAATGGAATGTCCTCGGAAAATATTCAATTCTTTCTTAGTTTGTAGATAAAATTATTATAATTGCTGTATACTGACCAAGAGTCAGAACTTTATTAAAATTTAAATTAGCATTAAACCTTAAAAATTCCTCCCTAAATTTAGGGAAATCTGCAATTGTATCTATAAATAAACATTAGTATAACACGGTATTTGACTTCATGTGACTTATAAAACCTTTTTCATATTTATTAACTAATTAAAAATATCATTACTGAAATAATATTGTACAGGAATTTAAGTATAATATCACGCAAGGCGAATATCGTCTCTTCGGTCTGATTAGATATTTGTGTACCGTGACGTAGTCTGTCAATTTTAATTATTTATGATTATATAGCGTAAACTAACGTTTTAATTAAGTAATGATACTTTCAATTGATTTTCACAATTGTGAGACAAGCGATTCGACACTTAGTTACACAAAAATCCGTCTCCAGTCACAATTCTGAGTCATTTGCATATCATCTCATAAAATATTTTGCATTAATATTAAGTAAGTAAAGAGAACAATTAAGAATTTTGAATATGACAGGAATAAAATATCGAGATTAAGAGTTATCCATAACCACTACAGCAATAATTAGAATTGAAGGACAAGAAAAGAAAGCAGAAATCAAGACAGGAATAAGTCAAGGATGCAGTCTGTCGTACACGCTGTTCAACTTATATATAGTACAGGGGACGAAGAAAGTTAAAAATTAATATACCTCCATTGAAAGGCTTCAAGACGGCAGAATGTATCCATTTGCAATGTATTGACGTCTTTAGGGTAATTCGTCAAAGGATCGACAGAAACATTCTCTGGGTAGAGGACTTCAATACACCCCAATTTCATGGTAATCAGTTGATTGGTATAGGAAATAATAAGGGACAAACGTTGTCACGGGCTATATGTTTGACGCGTGACGTTTTTTGGGCTGGGAGGGGATTGAAGGAACGATTCTACATCTTCGGAAGATTGACAGAATCATTTCATGCGACAAACAACGCTGAACACAAAAAAATTCACTAGAACCAGAATAAATAACTCGCATTGTGTTTGTGTTATTCTGGATAACGTTACTTAAATTTATATCAACTAACCAGAATAAGCTCTCTATTTGATTTATGTTTATATTTAAGTTTGCGTAACGCGGTAATATTCACGCATGGAACACGACTGAGTACCGATAAAAGACGAAGTACTCAACATAGAAAATGGAGGCATCATTCGGCAATGAAAAATCAACAAATCAAAGCTTGTAACAGAGAAAGCAACAATGTCATAGCTAACCGAGAAGCATGGGAGCTGAAAGAACTGCGTAGTTCTAAATATCGTGAATAAAACTTCACTGCTTTGTAAATATAGTACGCAAAAAATTAATTACTGAACGTTAAGTATAGTAAATAAAAAATACCGACAAATTTGTTAATATAATTTCGGTTTTTCGCCAATTTTTGAGGAAACTGTGACACAATGTGGAGAATTTTATGTCATGTACCGCATCCTGCGACGGTTGCGATGCGAAATATTATTTTATTCTACTAGCTGGGGACCCGGAGTTGACTGGATATTTATTCATATTATCCCGGTACATTATTTAATTCTTGACAAAAGCATGACTACACCGGGAAGGAAAACGTCACAATATGAATCTCAAATACATTTCCAGTATTTCGACAGCCAAAAATAGTCCCGGTACAATAACAGGGCTAAAAACATTTTCAGTACTCTGACAGAATAAAATGTCTTCCCCTCTTAAGGGACGACATTTTACTTAAATTGCATATTAAAGGTCATAATGTAACTCAGCGACCCCATTTACATTATACACAAATAATGTCGGGGAAAGCATTATAAATGTAATTGACCTCAAGAATCCTTTTTCGACCCAAATATGAGCCTTTATAAAAAATCCACCAATTCCACCCCTCCCCCTAGGGGAGTCGTTCGGCAGCTATACGTAAAATGTTCATTGGTAATTGTAACGTTTGACCGTCTGTTTTGACGCCCCTCGCCTGAACCTAACGGTATATCTCGCTTCTGTTTGTCTCCAAACGCTGTCTATGCTCTTCTTCAGTCTAATTGTCTCGAATGTTATGAACTCGACTTGCGTAACACGCACACCAACCAAAATTTTGACGCCTCTCTCTCTCTCATTCTGCCAAAATTACGCTTATAATAACACAGTAAGTAACATGAATGGTATAGGAACACATAATAGGACTTTTAACTCGCGTTTCGCGCGGCAATTCAATGGATTTATAAATATTTACATTAATATCTTATGAACTATGCGAGATATCAAAATGAAACTTACACGAAACTTTAATGTAAAATTCCTATTTCAATCCCTGAAATTTTCATTGTAATCCGTTGAGCTGTTCCAGAGCGCAAACAGATCAAGAGTAGAGGCAACCCTCATTGGAGATTGAAACGCACAGATATAAGGTAGCTTTTCCGTAGAATGTTTTGATATTATGAGATTTTGCAACTTTTTCGTATGATTTTTTAAAAAAATTTCTCGTGTACAAAACTTTTCCTGAAAATAACAAACACAAGAAGAAAGGAATTATCCAATTTGGTGCAGTCGTTCGATAGTTATGCGCGTACATACATTACGGCGATATAGATTTAAAAATTTACTTAATGAAGTCCAAAGGATGGACTAAACGCCGTAAGTATATTAATTGAAGAGTAATTTTTTTCTCACAAATTTGGCTGTATTTTTTAGCATTTTTACGGTTAACTGATAAGAATAAAAATAAAACAAAGAAGAAGATTTTTAGTTCATTAGTACATTTATTAAGTAATCATCGACCCCAGTCCCCGAAAAATATTAAATTTCATGAATGATAATCGTTTTTTTATATTTCACCATATGATATATTTCCTACTCGTGAACAAATAGTCATTCAATTCCAAATTTGCTAATTATAAATAATGTGTGCATAAATATTAATCCTTAAAATGGTCTAACTTCATATTGTTGAAACTAATTCGACTGTCATGTAATTTTTCTCGATATGATTGGGTGCGAAAATAAAGCATTTAAAAAATGTTAGACAATATTCACACTGCAGTTACTACAATTGTTCGTTTAAGATGATCAATACGTGAGTTCGATCAATTCATGAGTTATTTTACTTCAAAACTTGAATTATAAATTTGCTGTAAAATATTTACCTAGGTATTAAAATAAAATGAGCAGAGAAGTTTTTTTTAAATTAGGGTTGGAGAATAAATATGAAAGAACATGCAACGTATAACTAATAACATCTCCACTCAATAGTTTTAATTACTGAAACAAACAAATTAAAATGTTGAAATGCTGAGAGATATTAACGTGCTCTGGAAACAAGTTAGTTTGGTCAACAGTACGTTTGCATGGAACTGTCTGTTTGTACCAGAACTTTTTCACTGGCAAACTTGTTTAACTACCCTAATTTAAAAAACACTCTGTTGCACATGCCTCCTGAAAGTTTCACGTTTAGAAAAATTACACAAGGAAAACATACCGCAACACGTGCAATCTGTGGCTTGTCTATAGAGATTAAATAAATAGATATAATAATAGAAATAAGGTTGTCATAATGAGACTAGGGGGAGTGGATATTAATTTAAACCGAAATAAATTATTTGGTTAGATTAAATAAAAATCAATTAAATTTATTAACAGAAAACAAAAGACAATAGCAATTAAAACTCTTAAGGCCCAATTTAAAAATTCACTCGACTAGCTCAGCGTACAATCAATCTCATAAGGATCATTTCGTGGGGTCTTTTGCAGCAAAACGGCAGTCGTGACACATTTCAGAGAATGACACAGACTCACATAGTTTTCCCTTGTGAAATGACGGCTTCCTCCTCCCTTTTCGTAATTCAGGCTGCTTCCGCGTTCGTCAGGCAACTCCTTCCAGTGATTAATTCTGACGTTGGTAAATGGTTTTCTTTCTAGGAATTCTGGGGCCCGGATTACATAGACGGGGCAACTTCTGCTCACTGCCGTCTATCTTCTTTTCACTTTGTCCCCAGATTAGATTGAAAACTACTCTCACTCTCAAGCACTTCTTCCTAATTTCTGATGTTCATCGCCAAACTCCACACTATCTCTCATCTTCTAAGTTTCATTCCCAACTGATCAACTTGTATTCCACGAGTGCCCAACTTGTTCCTCCTTCATATGAACATGTCCGACTCCCCCATCCATCATCCTTCTTCAGATATCCATGCTAGTCTTGTGCCTCCTTCAGATGTTCCTGTCTGACATCCAAAATTTCTCCCATCCATCCTCGCAGGTCATCTCGTTCATTCACCCCACCATGAGATGCATGGCGGATCACCTGACTCTCAGCCTCCAATTACAATCCAACTTTTCCCACGGTTTTTCTTCGTAATTTCTGTAAAGGGACGCGCCCTTCAAAATTTCCGGTGTCAAGAAACTGGACTCAGGTACCAGATTTTTTTGTCGCCAAACGGACGATCTGTCACGTTCGGTACTCTGATGTCTCCCCTCTATGGTGTTTTGGTGTTTGCGTGTACTGAGTGTCTCTAATGTGGGGAATTATTCACCCAATAATGAAAGTAAATGGCGATCGCCACATCCACTCATTACATTGTGAACAGATTAAATATAAGTATGTTAAGGTGAAGTAAAATCTCTGTATTCAGGCTCAGTACAATTTAAATCGCTTAAAAATGCATAGAACCTATACATACAGGTAAACAAATGTTTATAAAAAATTAACTTGACGCCAGAAGTTTTCAGGGTATTTATTAGCCATGCTAAAATGACTGAATTTGATACTAATCTCTTATTGAGAGTAGTTGGTTTGCAAAAACAACAAAAATAAACGTCAAATTGAGTAGTATTAAATATGGGGTATTTTCCTGCATTATCTCTCTCAATTTATGGTAATGTCACATACTGATACACGTGCATGCATTTTCCCAGTTTGTCGCATGCGTTTCACAACCCTTTCTTCCCTCAATTCTACATGGTTTTTCCTCCGTTTTTTTAATATATGTTGCATTTACTGCACGCGTTTAAGTCTGTGATAAGAAAGTACATATTTACAAACATACATACAGTTGGTGAGATTCTACATTGCATTTTACATGCGCAGTAGGGAACGGAAGGAGAGTATTGTCGTTTGAGGAGGAACTTCCCCTTCATCGGGCAGCAGAAGATACTAGCATTGTTAAAAACAATAACTGTATTCATACAAACGGGATATGGAGACTGTGGCAACGACTTTTCAACACAGCCTATACTTACTATCTGTTACATTTTACGGGTGAGTTTCTTGATGTACAACATATTCTGAACTGACAGAAATATATTTCCTAAAGCCAATGTTTTCAGAATTGCTTTTACACTACCAAGTTGCGCTTTCAAAGATTGCAGTTTAGATGAGATCCTGTTTACTCCCACTACAATATGAGCGGATTTGTCCACTGCGCATCATGTTGACATTACTAGCTAAATCCCCCGAACAATACATCATCCCTATTTGTTTTATAAAGTATACCTAAGAAATTGTCATCATATTTAAGATTAAACCACATATGTTATATAGTTCCACACAGAACGGTCGTCAATAAAAAGTAAATAATGTGCTTTGTCAAAGATTTCCTTAGGCCCGCCTTATTAAATATTTAATAAAATAATTAATTTAAGCAATTACATTACATAAAGGATTGTGTTGAGTTCCCTGTAGTTGAAATTTATATCACAACTGTAACGGTGTTATGAGTATCGTTACTTTTGTTCCACTTATAATTATTCACTCTCTGGGTGCTACAGTATTTAATTCAACAGTAATTTTTTGTCAAAAGATGATTAAATAATTAACAACAAAGACTCCAAATTAAAAAATATATTTTTTCACGTCCCCTGCCTTATGGCGTCATAACTAACGCGATGATTCCAGTCAAGAAATTAACTGCAGGGTCGTGTGCTCACTTTTCCGGTTAAGGAAGCAATATAAGTCAATAAATCTCGAAATTATAAATAGAGGAATTGAATTAATCTGACTTATAATTATAAATTCAACTCAAAGAATGGCCAAAATTCAGTAATGAAATAATTTTATTTGAAAACGTTTCGTACCCCAACTTTTGGGACCTCCTTAGTTATATGATTAAAATATAACACAAAACTCATGTTGTTTCTGCAGCACACGAGGACGAAATTTTTGCTAAATTTTAGTTAAAATACTGAGGAGGTCCCGAAAGTTGGGGACGAAACGTTTTCAAATAAAACCATTTCATTTCTGACTTTTGACCATTCTTTGTTTCACCTTACATTCTTTGATTGATGCTACAGACTGCGATAACACCACGTTCAGCAAGACAGCCTATTTACTTTAGCCTGCAATCTTCCTAATCGGCGAGACACCACTGCTGTTCCATCATAGCTCTGAGCGAACCACACTTTCATTTGCTACAATGGCATATTCAAGTTTGAACAATTCTTCAGCCTAAAAATCTTTCTTCAATGGTGCCATTTCTTGATACGTAGCGAACAATTCTTGAAAGCTGACCGATATTGATGACATTAGTTGTTTATATGGAATGATAGCAATAAATATACTCTCTCCTATCTTATTTGCAATTGGGTGAAGGCTACATTTGCAACTGCGGAAATTAAATCGATTTGAATAAGAATGTATATACCTTGTAATATGGTGGAATTTGATAAAAGACGTTCTTGTACAGGATCGTACTTAGCGATCACTGAATCAATCCTCGATAATTGCCTGTATTGAAAGAATCAACAGATTCATCAGTTCCTTGTTCCCGAGGAAAAAAAATAGTTACATAAGCCTTCGTAGAATCGCACGACTCTTTTCCATCGTTTCATTGTGCTCTTCGAGCATGATCAGCAAATTTTCATGTAACCCCTTCACTGGCGGATATTTTTCAACAAATATGGCAAAAAATGTCAATATTTCATACGTTTTTTCATGTCCTATAAGCGGGTATAAAAATATATTCATTTAATTGTTTTACAAAGTTATTTATTACAAAACATTTTCTTACTGTACCGCAATTTTCATGTAATTTTTCATAAAACTTAAGTTAAATGTTTCACAATAAATATAGTCACAAAAACTTTTCACACTACAACCACGTGATAATGTTAGAATAATAATAATATCTCTAAATTTAAAACACAGTAACATATTATGTGAGGGAAAAGTCTATTTTTGTTAAAAATGTTTAAAATTAATTTCTTAACTAAATACAGACATTGATAGCAAGATTCGAACACGCGACCCTCAGAATAGCAAGTTGGAGCATAAATTTCGTATCAGCTCTGTTAGGCTGCACCAAACATCGATGAAAACAGTGTAAACAGTCATCGTAGTTATTTATAAAATGATTAAAAAATATTTATTTGTTCATTGTAAATAACATCTCGTCTCGAAAATAGCATAGGTTTCAAAGCATAGCAATTACGAAATTTTCGTAATTTTTCCCGCATACAGAAACTGAAAACACGAAGAAGTTTGGAGTAAACCATGCGTTGTGAAGACTATTACGCACTCTCACGACAAAACTACAAACGTCTACAAAGGGGACGAGATATCTCGTCCAGATCAAGGAAGAAGAAGTAAAATTGATATAGGACGAGTTAACTCAGCCGCGTCAGTTTTTGCTCGACCGCTCAGGACGAGATAACTCGTACCAGTCAAGGAAGGAGTTAATTTGTGGCCAATTCTTTTGAATGTATCAAAAGTCTTTAATTTTCAAATACGTTGAAAATGATAAATTTTGCAAGTCTAATGTATTTGTATAACTTTGTGATGATTATTCAAAACCAGGTTTGTTTCAAACAGATTTATCAACAGCGAACAGCAAACAAGGCCAAAAAAAACTGCTGACCGATTGTTTCACAGTCTTTTATCTACACCTCTACGTTGAAATTTCGCATCAGTTTTTATTTTTAGTTGTAAAAACCATATAAATGGAATTGTTTTACCTTTCCTTCTTTGATTAATGATTAAATGAAGAAAATCCTTGCTGAGGATGATATTAATAGCGTATAAAACACAGCAGTACACAATACACCTACAATGTTTTATTAAAAAGGAATTCTTCATAAGAGAGTAGAGATGAAATGACGGAAGCCATACATGTGGGGGTTTCTCATTATCGAGCGTGGCCATCAGTGGAAGCTGGCAGGTCAGTGCTTCCAGCGCAGAGGTTCCTTTCTACTGCAGCAGGGTGCAGTGGTGGGCAGTTCAATGCTCACTGCTACAATAATTTGCCGCCAAGCATAAGCATGGTACACAGAATTTGCTTGTGCTTTTTGGAGTATGATTTTAAAACTTTTGTTTAGAAATGTAACTGGAAGCAATTGATTTACTGATACCATAAATAAGCACAAATATACAGATAAATGCACAGATACAGTCAATTATATTTATCAGGAAAAGATACTTGAACCATCTCTTCGGTCGGATTATTGTAGTATACAGGAGGATGGAAAATCAAATAGAATGCTAAATATGAGATCAATTTGGTTTTAGGAAGCAATATTGACTTTGCGGCTAATTTTAGAAGAAAGGATAAGAAAAATCAGGCCTATCATGGCATTTGTAGATTTGGAAAAAACGTTTCATAATATGAACTAGAACACACAATTAAGGATTGTGAATAGCGCCGGAATAAAATATCGAGAAAGGACGCTTATACATAACCGCTACAGAAGACAGGCAGCAGTAATTCGAATAGAAGATCAAGAAAAGAAAGTAGAAATCAAGACAAGGATGCAGTCTGTCGTCCATGCTGTTAACTTTATATATAGAACAGGCGATGTAACAAGTTAAAACTAAATGTGCAAAAGGAATCATACTTCGAGGAGAAGAAATAAAAACCCTACGCTTTGCCGATGATATTGTATAATTAGGGGAGTCAGAAGAAGACTTGGAAACCATAATAAATGGCATAAACGTGGACCTGAAGAAAGAGTAAAATATGAGAATTAATAGAGGGAAAACCAAGGTGATGGAGTGCAGTATGGGAAACAACGGAATAACAAAGAAGGCATATTTTGATGGAAGTTAGGTAATTCTGCTACTTGGGAAGCGTAATAACTAGAGTAGGATAGCACAGGAAAGGAAGGCTTTCGCGAAAAAGGGGTATTTACTTACGGGTAATATAAGCGTGAATTTTTGGAAATCTTTGCTAAAAATCTTCGTATGGAGCGTGGCGTTATATGGGTGCGAAACGTGGCGATAGGAGTTGGGGAAAGGAATAGAAATGTGGTGCTATAGGCGAATGCTGAAAATCAGTTGGGTGGATAGAGTAACTAACGAAGGAGTTCTAAACAGAATAGGGGAAGAGCGAACAATATGAAGGACGTTGACAAAGAGAAGGGATAGATTAATAGGCCACGTTTTAAGACGTGAGTATCTTGTGAAATTAGCATTAGAGGGAAGGGTGAGGGGTAAGAACAGAAGAGGGAGGAGGCAAGGAATGGAATATGCTAAGCAGATTAGGTAGGATGTGTAATGTGCAAATTATGTGGAAATGAAAAGTCTTGCGCAAGATAGATTGGCTTGGAGGGTTGCATCAATACCACAACAACAACAGCATATTTATATCTAATTAAAAGGGTCATTACTTAAATAAAATTGTAGTTAAATTTAAGTATTATATCACGTATGACATATTTATTCCCTTGGATGTGATTAGTTTGAAATAACGTCAAACGTGAAACAATGCTTAAATACAACGAACATTTTATTTAAGGTATAACGTGGTTTAATTGTTCTGTCGAGATTGACGTTGTCGTCGGCGCTGCACGCACTGCGCGAATACCATTCATCCGATTGCCGAAAAAATTGTGTTTAGCTGTGATCATCCCTAACACTGTTTCTGCCAATCTTTTGAAGATTAAGGTTACTGACTTCCTCCTTTCAGTCCAAAAAGTTACCGCGACAATCATCTGCTCAGCTGACTTCATGTTTCTCTCTAATGATTTCCTATACCATTCATCCTATTGCCATGACATTTTGTTGCATTGTAGTGATCTATCCACATAATATTTACGTCGATATTGAAAACCGAAATAAAAGACCTTACAAATCGACAGATTCAGCCATCACGTAGCCTCAAACGATATAATTAAATTGCTGTTTAGCGTGAAATAATGGTTCAGTTCATCTAATAAATTAATTAATGGTACTTTTAAATTTGATAATAATAATGCACTCTTTTATGAATCGCAATGAAAATGAGTCAGAATGGCGACTCTAGCGCCCGAGACGGATTTTTCTGTGAACTAAAAGTAACTTATCCGATGCGACATTCGCGGAAACAATTAAAAAGTTGTCGTTATTTGACAGTATATCGTCATAAGTAATGAAACATTTTAATTATTGGAATCAATCAATATGAGAAATGTTGCAGTGTAGATTGCTTACATAAAAAACCGGGACCGCACACACTGAATTTTATTTTTCATAGATTTTTATTTGTATCCATTCACTTTATTTCTCGGTAATCAGACCGTTGAGATTGTTCAAGTATATTCTCATAATAAATATAATTGACTGATTCGGTTTAGTTTTTCTTACGTATATGCTACATACAAATATAAACTCGTGGAATACATTTTGAAAATATGATGGTGTGGTAGCTCATCGTTCTCTTCCTTTTCTCCTCTCAATTTCCCATTCTTTTATAGCCCTGGGTATTCGTCCTTCTCCCATTCTTGGAACATGGTCGTACCACTGAAGTCGTTTCATTTCCACTGTGATGACACTATCATCTTCCACAGCCGTAGAGCGTCGGATTTCTGCATTCCTTATTCTATCTTTTCTGGATGTTCTGATTAATCTTCGTAAATCCGTTTACGGTGCTTTCAACTTCTTAATTCTTTTCAGATCCATATTTCTGCTGCATAGAAAACTATACTCTGTAATATGAATATTTACATTTTTATACTGTTGATGATATTTAAAATACCAATTACCTTATTCCCACTGATAATTTTTTTTAATTATATCCCCATTCTATCAACCTTTTATTTCCAGTATTGAGCCCAGGTTGTGAAAATTTTGGTCTCTTTTCCATCATTCGCCTGACATTCTGTTGATGAAATCCCCACGTTTGATATTCCATTGATAGTCGGTGACATATAATCAGCATTTTCTCCACCTTGTACTGTTAAACCTGGTCATCAACGAAAAATATATTTAATCTGTTATCTCATTCTCTTACATTTTTCGGCTGATGTCTATACTTGCTGGAACTTGCTTAGAGTAGTTTTTGAGAGCTTTGTATCTATTTTTATCTGACAAATATTGTTATCTAAATTTGTTCACAAAGTATAAAACTTTAACAGATACATTATTTAACTGTAACCTCTCCTACTATTAAATTTGGTTATTCAAACCAACCAAGTCGTTATTGTCTTATTAAGATTCTAGCAGCTGGTATAATATTTATGTAAATTAAAAAATTCTATAGTTAAAAACTTTTGTAAACGATGGGGGGATTATTATTAATTATTTAATGAATTAAAATAATAATTATTTTATATACATTTATTTAAAGAAAAAAAACAATAATTTTAAAGGGGTCCGGCACGAAGATTACCGGTACAAATATAAATAATTAAAGGGGACGATTTTAAAGTTCTTAGGGTTAAATTATTAGTTGAGTAACCAGGTGCAGAAGTTTTGGTTCACTGAACGAACCTGTTTTGTTCGCCTGTGCGTCTTGGTGCGGATTAACGGGCGATTTGACTTCCTTCTCTCGTTGTTCTGGATGGTAAATTGAGGAAAACTCGAGCCTTTTCCTCCTTCTTCCTTTGTTGTTTGCCTCGGATAATAATACTTCAATCCTTCGCTTCTATCTGGAAGTCTCACACCATGCTGTTGCTTCCTCCAATGTTCAATACACGCTTCATACTCTCCTCTACCTGTCAAGTCTTGCATTATACTCCTCATGTTTTCAGCCCTTCTCCTTCTCAGGTCACCTCCGTATATCTTCCCCCTCCAAGGGATAAAACTCACGTGACGATTGGCAGACAATCATCGTGAGTTCTCCGTCAAGCGCGGGAGATTTTTTTGATGATTCAGGTATGTGTCTGTAGGAAAACCCGAAAGGTGAACGCTCTCTCAGCCAAAATGAAGCCTACCGTTATAAACACGCAGACGGCTGCCTTCTCAGCCCTGGGAAAAACCCCTTTTACCTGGCCAGCGACATTCCTTCGAAATTTTTATATAATTTAAAATTTCATAAATAGGAATAAAAATTGGGCAGGGTTCTACTACGCTACACTTTACAAGACTTTTTCAATTATTTAGCAAGATAAGACGATTAGAATAGTTTTTGACATTTTTGATGTATGTTCTTCACAATTGTATAGTTTTATACCATTGTGTTTATTTTCTTAAATTCGTTTCAAAAGGAGAATTCCCTATTCTTGGTAAATGTACTTACGATGAGAGTGTCTTGTAGTAGAAAGAATGCCGGCTTTGACGCAGTGGGAATGAACTGTGCGGTAATGCGGAGGGACGCGCTAAGCGTCTGTGTCTCGTATTTCATTACGGCACTGCGTGGCGCGGGGCGTCCTGGCACGGCGCCATCGCCATGACAACGGGAGGAACGCGGAGGACGCTCTCCACTCCTACAAGTGGCTGCGGCGCTGCGCATAGCGGAGGCTCACGTGACACGTCAAAAGCTTTTAATGTTTATTGGAAGGCTCGGCTAAAAGAGATACACTGTGAGAGTTCAAGTTGCGGAAATAATGACAACCTGAAAGAAATGAACAGAGAACCTAAGAAGTAATAGTGGACAGCGATGTAAAGTATCTATGAATTTTAAAAATATTATTATAACGATAAACTTTGCACGTGAATTGTAAAAGAGGATAACCTAAAGTAAAAAACGAAAGGAAATGTGAAAAACATGTAAGTTCCGCTGCCATATTTATTTTATTTTTGAAATCTCTTGTTCAATGAATCAAACTAAATTAAAGTAGCAATAAATGAGGAAATCTCACCAGTTTTAAATAGTAAATAACATTCATTTCAGCGTACATATGAAACACGTACACTTTTTCAAACAATTATGAATTTGAAATTCAAAATTATAGACAATCAAAGAAACAAAACTTAAGTCATAAGTCGAATCGTTATTTTAAAACTACTTATCACAGCATCTTGTTTATAAAAAAAATTTCATACTGAAACTTTCGCCTATTTTTCGGGTATAATCAACTGTAACTACAAATAATGCAGGTTGTTAGATAAAACATTCCAATAATTAATACTCTACAGTATTACAATTATTATAAGAACTATGCTATTTACCATTCTCAAAATTTGTTTAAATAAATTATTTACACATGATTTTATATATATGTAAATATATATAAAACCTCGATATTCTCAACAAAAAAACGAATGCTTCAAAAAATTTATATTTTGGTAATTTGATTGTTTGTAATTATTTTTTATTAAAATGTCCAAATATTGTATTACATTGTTTATCATTAATTGAAAATGATGGCATTTAAAAAATAATGTGATATTGTTTCATTAGTCCAAGGATAGGGAAATATCTTATTTTCAAACTTTAGATTTACGGAAAATTGTGTACATTCTCATTTTCAAATAATTAAATATTAGTTTAAATTTCTCTTTAATAATTTTTTATATAAACTTCGTATCTAACTGGGAATATCTGTTTTGATACACAGCCTAAATTCTTAATTTTCGGTATAAATTTATATTTGTACATTAGTTATTTGTAAATACTTTGTTAATGTGTAAGTAAATAAACAACTTTAATTTATCTTTAAGATAGATTTAAGGGGATTCAAATAACACCGTTTTATCGTTGCCGCCTATTGAGCTGAGTGAGATAGCGTGAACCAAATGAACGCCGTTTATGGCTAAAAGAACAACTTCTGTGAATAACATATTCAAATTATGAATTAACGACCCGTGTAACAGACAATTACAAAAATATTTAAACTATAAACGCTTCGGTTATCAATTGTGGTTCTAGTCAATATATGTTTAACCGACTGAGCATATAAGAACAAAGATCATAGAATCAAAGAATAGACAGAAAATAAAATTAAGAAGACAGTTTACTAATCCATCATATAATTTATTTAATTGTGAAGGATCACGTTTTTATCGACAGTAAATTTATTTTTTTTAAATAAATTTCAGAATTTAACTTTTTCTTAAATTATTTTTATTATTTAAAATATTAACATTATCAAATTTATATTCTGTTGCAAACAATCTTTTGTACTAGAAGAGTGTTTATACAAAGGAAAATTTAGGTTAGCTTTATGATCCTTAATTCTAATTGTCAAAGATGGCAGTCTGGCCATTGTCGTAAAAATAACAATTTTACATGAAGTTTTATACACAACATTATGACCGTTAAAAGTATCAAGAATATATTTATGTTTTCTAAAAAAGCATGATAAATAATTGACAGATTTGTAAATTACCAAAAAATTTAATTTCTTAAATAACATTTTAAATCTGGCAAGAAAAGGTAAAATAATACAATTGTTTGCAATAGACTTTGGAACACAATTATTAGTATCATTATAAATATAAGAGTTTCTGTGTTTACTAAGTTTTCAAATGAAATCTGCAGGACAAGAATTGACAAATAAAATTTTGATTACATAGTTAAGATTATTTGAATGGTAAAGAAAATAAGACGATCGTAAAGCGAAGTCTTGAAGATTAAAAATCATACTTTTTTCCGATTTATTAGATGAAAAAGTTTTTTTGGGGGGTTAACAGACTACATGAGGGTGATCCTGAAACAGGAAACTCCCCTTTAATAACATAGGAAGGGAATTGAAAAGGGGGGATGCGGAAGGTAGAGCAAGGTAGCCAAGTTTGACTAGGGCACCCGGGCTATAGTTTAAGGATCCTCCCTTGTATTTCACCTAAAGGGATGCATGGAAACCCCTAGAAAACCTGCATCAGGTAGGTAGGGCATTGGGTACTATTCTCACGTCTTTCCGAATGACGGGAGACGATTTCTTCTCCGTGTCTCCACTAGTTTTAGGAGGCAGTTGGTCGACTGGTCCAATGGGATCAGCACCTTACGCCCAAGGTCTTCGACCCCAGTGCATAAACCTCCTAAAATAGGTGAAGGTGTCTAGGCATGAAAGAACTTTGAAAAAGAACCAGAGAGGGTACGATGCATTCCCGACATAATCAGGTGAGCCCCGCAGACACTCTGGGGGAAATGCCTGAGAGAGAAAACTCCCAATAGGCCTTCCCTCACAATTGTTCTTTTTGTTTCTTACTAATGTCAGAAAAATATGATAATTCCATTTCTATAAAAGTTATAACAAATGAATCTAAAACCTAATTTGACAACACGTAATGGGGTAACAATTCCATTTCCTGCCTAAGCAGGTTTTTAAATAGTTCCGGCAATTACTGGCATAAGTTCACTTTGTTCCCCAATGAATAATAACCTCCTGGGGAATAGGAAAAATGGTCACGTTTTTATAATCTTCTTATAATTAAAGACTTCAATTTTTCAAAACAGTGTGGCTAAATATATTTTAATAACTGAAATTGTAAATACAACAGTAAGAGAAAATACACCATCTTAAAAGTGTTAAAATTTACTTGTGAAGTATGCATTTTCAATGAAATTTAAAGTAGTTAATCTTTCTGTTTCATATATGCTGAGGAAATCAGTTTTATGCATTAAAAATTTTTTGTTTGTATTAATTTCAATTTTAAATGTACTTTAATAAGAAGTAACTGTTATTTTACTCTGGCAATGTGTCTAAAGTTTTTTTGAAGATTTGATTTAAATTACTATGTAAATCATGTAATTCTATGTTCCCTAATAATGATAATAATAATATTAAATAAACTGTAAGAGGAATACTAAGAGGAAAAATCATGTTAGTAGTGTAATTAGAATGATCATCTAGTTGTTCCCATGCTTCAAGTCTAGAAATACTCTAGAAATTTTAAATGTGTGACCCACCTTACGTCCTTGTGCATCTTTGTAGGTAGCCCAGCGCTGGAGAGATTCCCTCCAGTACAGCAGGTGGAAGAACTCCGCGTACTCCTGCCCCTGTCCATTTCCGAAACGACCCTGGGTCTCGGTAGCCGTGATGAGATGCGCCCGTCCTAAGTCAACCTCCAGGAACTCCTGCACTTCGCTGCTAATCTGCGCCTTGGGGCACCATGCGCCGCCCATCTTCTCCTGGCGAACTCTGAAAGGATATAATCTCATCAAGGAACAAAACCTTTTATTTAATATTTATATTTCAATGTTTGCACGAGTTAGTCCAAAATTAATAATCAACATCAATTATTTACAAATTCAAACTGGTTTTAAGTTTAAATATTTTAACTTAATGGTATTAACTGAAATATACGATGTGACGTCTCGGAGATTTTCAAATTAAGTGATTTATTAGAATTCTTAGATGACGAGAAATAAAAATCTTACTGGATAATCAGTTACTCAAGTACTGACTCAATACAGAAGGGGTTTCAAAGGAGAACTTCTACACTCTACAAACATTAAAAAATGATTGAGTGATTTGACATTTGGAACAAGTTGTTGTGGTTCAAAGATGATGAAATAGTTTTCAAATGTATTTGATACACAGAAAAGTAAATAGCTGTAATGTGCTTCTGTGCAATTACAGAAATTTTTATAATTTAATTTGTATGAATAATATATATATATATTACGCACTTAATATAAGTAAAATCGTCTGCTTCCTACTAAGAACGAATTGAGAACGTTGTATTGTTTTGGTATTCAGTCCTAAGACTGGTCTGATGCAACCCTCCATGCTAACCTATCTTGCGCAAGCCTTTTCATTTCCTCAAAAGTAGCACAATCCTTATCCTCCCTAATCTGCTTAGCGTATTCTATCCTTGGCCTCCCTCTTCTGTTCTTACCCCACACACTTCTCTCTAATGCTAATTTTACAAGACCCTCGTGCCTTAAAACGTGGCCTATTAATCTATCCCTTCTCTTGGTCAACGTCCTCCATATTGTTCGCTTTCCCCCTATTCTGTTTAGAACTTCCTCGTTAGTTACTCTATCCACCCATCTGATTTTCAGCATTCGCCTATAGCACCACATTTCAAAGGCTTCTATTCTTTTCCTTTCCCCAACTCCTATCGTCCACATTTGGCACGCATATAACGCCACGCTCCATTACGAACATTTTGAGCAACGATTTCACATTATTATTTCTATTTTAATAAATATTAGGTCAAATGATTTTAACGTGAGGCATCGTAAATAGAGGTACCGTTCCCAAAGTGGGCAATAAATCTGGGGACGAGCAGGTCATTTTCTTTGAAAGACGTACTCTGAGGACCAAATAACAAGTGAAGGTCCAGATATTTAAGATAAGATTTGTAAATATAAAGGAGATCGCGTCTAAAAGTTCAGAAACAAGGAGGATATCCTGATGGGAAATGATTGAGAGCCAGGTGGAGGTTGACTTCCTCCTTCCTGGTTTTCCTCTTTCCCTCCCCCTTGGTCCTAGGCCAAACTAACTAATTTAAGACTCCTGCAGGCTGGGACGACCTTGGGCAGTATGTACAAGAGTCGAAGACCTTCGGCATACGGTAAGAGTTGTTCGCTGATTCCATTGGACCAGTCGTCTAACAGCCTCTCAATACTGATTAAGGCATGGAGTTGGGTTTGTTGCGTTCCCACAGCAATCCAGTCTCCTGTCATCAGAAGGGCGCAGGAGTAGTACCCACTAGCCCGACCTACCTGATGCAGTTTTTCTAGGGTTTTTCCCTGCATCACGTTTAGGTGAAACACCGGGTAGGATCCTTATACTAAAGCCTGGGGACCCTAGTCAACCCAGGGCTACCTTGCTCTACCTTACACATCCCCCCTTTTCAAGTCCCTTCCTATACTATTAAAGGGGAGTTACCTGCTTCAGGATCACCCTCATGTAGCCTGTTAACCAAAAAAAAGTTCAGACATTCTAGTCCTGTAATCGCGGACGGATAGTATAATCTGCGCAACAGGACAGACCATCTTGAAACCGCAAATCGGAGAGGACAAGTTAACCTCCTCTGCGATGCAATATCAAATTCAAACATCATCTTCGTCGCTGCGGATCATCACGACCTACAATTGTGGTAAATACTCGCTCCTGCTTCGTGGCATCACATCACGACACCTGGCGAATTGCTGTGCCTCGACCTGGCTAGCCATGACATCGACCGCACTAAACCCAGGCTGGGTAAAGTACTCAAGTTTACGTTTCTCCCCCTAGCTATAGAATGAGTGTTTTTCTTTCGGTGTACACCCATTTCGACCATTATCCACAATAGCCCTGATGAAATAGATCTCAATTTGCAGCTAACCGGTGCTTATAATAGGTCAATGTACTTTATCCAATAAATTTACTTCATATTTTATTATTTTCTTTCTCTTAAATTATCCAATATTTAATTAATAGTTTTATAATCTAAATAAAACCAGTGAAAATCAATATAAATTTAATTAAATCTTCAATTAACCTTCCTTCCACTAGAATATTAACCACATTAATGTCGACGTTGAGAACCCAGCACATAGCGCCAATGCAAACACTTGTCAACCATCCTTTGAACCACAACAATTACTTGTTTAAATTGCCAAATCACTCTACTATTTTTAAATATTCATATAGTGTCTAACTTTGTTGATGAGCCTATATATGATCGAATCAACAAATGCGTCCTTGCAACATTACGATTGGTCAAACATTGACTCGTACACCTTCCAAGGAGCTTCGTTTGAAAGAATTTCTTCTGTTCTTGACGTATTCTCAAATCATCATTAATTTTCTTCCTGAATTATTATCTACCTTGTATTACTACCATTGCATCATAATATTCCGCAATATGGACTTTGCTACCTCAAACTTCAATTGAACGTTGTTATAACTTACAGAATACGAAAATTCTAATCAACGTAGAATAAGATGGATATAATTAATAAAAGCTTTGGTTATGCTAAATCTTCAGAAAATAATTTCATTTTATATGTTTTAACTAGTATTGTTAGTATGTGTGTCATGCAAGATGACAGTCCGCAGTCGACTGGGTAGGCCCAGGTCCTCTATGGGCTGTAGAGCCATGGAGAAAGAAAAAAAATTGTTGATATGAGTGTTCGAGAAATCATAATTTTTGTAAAATAGAAAGGGTATACATTTTAAAGTATGAGAAATCATTTAATAAGTACTACACTGTTCCAAGAATTCCAAAATTATGGAAACATCACTTATTGATTGAACTAAATAAATTCGATGTAACTGAAAGTAGCCCAATTAAACTGATAAGGATTTTATTGTTTAATGCGCAGGATATCGCTGTATCATGGACGAAATGCATTTAAATTTCTAATAATTATTCAAATCATTATAATATTTCACAAACCTTTTTCGGTACAGGAAACTTTTCCCACATTCACTTTATGATAACATGTAATATTGGAGTCCATTTTGCAAAACTCATTTGTGTGCGTACCACAGATGTCCGGCTTAAACCAGAATAAATTAATTATGCAAACAAGGTAACTGGAAATGAAATACAAACATTGTTGTGTGTTCAGCTGCAAAAATTAGCCCAATAGCTGCCACGTTTTGTCAAACATGAAAATTCATATCACACGAGTTAGCAATTGATAATTAATTGTAAAAGTGAACGTTCGGTAGTATTGAAGGATTATTGTTCGGTGCTTCAAATACTTCTGATTAAGTATAATGCGCTATTCTGTAAAGCACACTTCCCACGTGTTAGTTTCCGATTTTATGAGCCGAATCAACTGAGCGAAATTTATATGATAATGTGAGCATATATTAATAGACTGTACAATATTTAGCTATGTTTGCTACGTACATTAGCCGTTAAAGTAAACCGAATAAATTTACGGACAAAATTTTTGTATAATAAAACGAACTTTCGTTACCTTGGAACCACCTAAGATATTTATTCAAATGTTACGACAAAAATAGTACAAACAATTAAGATTGAAACATCATAAAAATAATTATTAGACCTAGAACTATAATGTTGTAACTATACATAAATTAGAGGAAAGCTATGTATTTGAGGGGTAAAGTGGAAAATATTCGATTATGAACAAAATATATTTAAGCGTAATACATCTAAAGTGTCATTTATTAAAACAACTGTTACATAATAAATTAAAATTGAATAATTATTGTAACCCTTTATTTTGAAGTTCTTAGAAACTCTACTTGTATAAATTTTGAGTTTAATTATTTAATGATTGGTTACATTTCTTGTGAAATAGAGAAGTTTTTTGTTATATAATCTATTATAATTGTTAATTTTAATTCAACCTGAAGAGTGTTTTAGATAAGGACCGAAACTTATAGTTATACATTAGGTTCTTTTTCTTGTTTTAATAATTTGGTCTGCTTTTGGAAGAAATTTAATGTACATTTAAAATTACAGACGTTAATAACTATAATATTATAATTTTTTCGTTTCATTCTATATTTTTCACATTTCCTGCTTGAACTATTTAATGAATAAATTACCAACATAATCTTTTACACGTTGGTAGGTTAAAGTCTATATTACATTGTTGCTTTAACTGTTGGATCGCATTTCCGTTAAAAATGCCGTCGTGGGTAAATTTATTGCTTTTGTTTGTGGATCAAAACGGTAAGTTTTATTATAATTTATTTTTAACGTTATTAAGATTCTAAAATTTTAATTATCATTTTATAACTTTTTGTTAGAGCCCTACAGTTTGCTTATGTCAACATTTTAAAGCTCATAAGAGGCAATCTGGTTTGAAATCTACACAGCGATTGTGTAACACATTCGTTAGGTTACATTCAACTTGAGTATGAGCTCACTATTCTAGTGACAACAATTACACACAGCTAAGGCTCGATCAATACAGCGGGACTCTATATGTCGGACGATACCCAATCCGTATTTATGAGTAAAATATGTTCTTACACTTGAAATAATAATCAAATTAATCACTATTTTAGGCATGTACTAATATGGACAAATAATTACAGCTGTAAAAGTCTGGGAAGTAAATATTTAAAGAGACTCGTACGCATAATTATATCTCTATAATAAGTTTTCCTTTATGTCTGTACGTGGGCGTAGGTGTCAGAGTGTGTTTGTCTCTTTGTATGTACAAATCTGAATGAATGGAGAATTTATACCAAATTTTGTAAACGTGTTCTTTGCGCCACCGCTATGTCGGGATAAGACTCGGCTACCACGCCTTGGAGTGGGGATTCAAGGAGTGGAAATTTGAAAATATGAAAACCGGCAATAATTTTATTATATAAAGACATTCATGGATCAATTAATTTATAGTGTGTTCATCGATACTGTAAATGTATAATTTCAACCCCATCCATAATCAAAGGGGAGTATTATTAGCGGTAGGGGTGGAGAGGCAAAACATAAAAATATCTAGAAAACAATCGAGGTTGCGATCTAATCCGGTGTAGTGTGAACCACTGAGTTTATTTCTGGCATAAAAAATGCAATACAGTTCATCCCCCAAGAGGCGGTTGAAAGGGGGTAAAACAGACCACCGCATACTATCTTTAACGGATGGAAAAAATTCAACCAGATTTTGAATAGGTTCTTTGGCAAACGAAACTTTACAGAATTAGGGTAACACACGGCTACCACCACTTGTGGCGGGAGGGGTGGTAATTTTTCATAAATATATAAACTACCGCTATTGTTTTCTAATATATATATACTTCAGTTCAATTTACGTGATAGCTTTTTCACTGAATTTTTTTGCGCAAAATTTCAACCTCATTCATCGTCTAAGATAAGCATTAGATGTAGGGGGTGTCACACGAAAATAAAATCGGTGCTATGATTTGATTCTGAAATTTATAATGCAAATTAAATTGCAGTTAACATTTCTGCGTAATACACTTAAAGGACAGAACAATTTTGATAAAATTTTGTTTCCATATTCCTCGCAGTTAAAAACCAAACACTCCCCTACAGGGAAGGAGTGGAATTAGCGGTATTTTATATTTAATAAAGGCTCATATTTGAGTCGAAAAAAATTCTTGAGGTTTATGAATTTTATAATATTTCCCCGACAATATTTGTGTATAATTTCTATCCCTTTTAGCATGTGGTGTGGGTGGAAATGTGTTATGAAAGTAACAAGGAATCTATCGAGTTTGGTGTCAATACTGGTGTAATGCGAGCTGCTGCGTTACAGTATGACCTTTAAAATGGGAATTAAGTAAAAATTCATCCCTTAAGTGGGGGATAATTTTTATTGTCAGAGTACGGAAACTATTTTGAGCCCTGCTATTGTACCGGGAGTATTTTTGACACTCTCGAGGTACTGGAAATATATATGAGGCTCTTATTGTGACATTTTGGATGCCGGTTTCATAATGTGTTAACCAAGAATTTAATAATGTACCAGGATAATATAAATAAATACCTGGGCAACGCCAGGTCCCCAGCTAATAAATAAAGGTACGAAGACATAATATTAAGTTGTAGTTTATACTACTTATACAAATGATAATTAGTTACCATGTAAGATATTATATCGTTTAGTTATCTCTGTATTTGACTGAACCACAAATGTGGTTTATGTTCTCCATGTAACTAAATTAGATTGTGGAAATAAAGCCGCTGAGTAAGATGCTATCAGACATGACCTCTATAAATTTCCATGAGTTTGAAGACTAGTCATGAACTCGTAAACTATTACACTATTCTTGGATCCATGTTATCCATAAGTTATCGTAACTTTCATAACATTTTAAAATGCTAATTTATTCACTACTTCTTGATTCGGAGTAAGTATTTGATTACACTAAATGGAGATTTTATCTGGGACGCAAATACTAAAAGTAATAAAGGATAGGATGTATATAAATAAAAACGGCGGATGTATAAATGAGTATAGTCAGGAAATATATGATTATTAAAATCTTCTTGTGAATCCAATTTACTAGTTGCGAAAAGAAATACAATACTTTAAAAGTTAATTAATTGATAAAATAAAAATTTTCAAAACAAAGTTAAATAGTTATGACTTAAGTGAACGGTTACTTCACGCTATTATTGCATTTATAAGAAAGACTATTTCAAATTAGACGCAGTTAATAATATAGATTTATTTTTCCTTATTCTCTAAAAAGTTGGACAGACTCATTATTTCCGATTTTAAATTTATGGGTTGCAGTTTTTAACAGCGCGGAAATTCTGTATAGCTGCAAAAATGGCGGTTTGAAAAATAAAAACAGCGGATGAATATAGATTAAAATGAGCACAAAGCAATAGCGACATTGAATGTAAATAAACTCAAGAAATAATCCATTCCAAAGCGCTTACAGTATTGAAATGCTGGAAAATGTGTTTTGTAGGGATAAAGGTTATGCATAAATCTATAAACATTTTACGGTTTGTATTTCTTCTTTATTGTTTTATATTCGCAACCAATAAAACTGATTTACATCTCCAATTAAGGACAGATTGGGAAAAAAATGTAATACAATGTAAACAAACAAAATAAAGCAACGATTAAGACTAAAATATATGTGCTAAAATGTTAATGCTCAATAACGCATATTCATATACATGAAAATTCCTTTATATAATTTATAGAATATCTATTAGCCTGTGAAATCGATTACAGTTAACAATCAAGGCAATTTTATTTTTTTAATGAAACTGCATGCGACATTAAATAATTAAAGACGGAGATAATTGATGTACAAAATGCTATGAATTTTTACAAAGGAAGACTTTTACTACTTATCAGCAGAATCCGCACGAATATTAATATAATTTGACCCACACCCAAATTAGCTACGCCCATTACTAACACTAACATGTTAATGTCATCATTTGCCACGGAACTTTTATTATATTATTTCATATTGGTATATTTGTAATTTAGTAATTTAAAGATTTAATCATTTAAATATTTATCATTTAGTAAGCATGGAAAGTTGCATCAACTGCAAGCAGAAGAAATAAATATCCTACGGATTGCCGAAGTTGTTGCAGTATTAGGTGAATCAGAAGAAGACTTGGAAACCAAAATAAATGGCATGGAAGGTGCCCTGGAGAAATAGTCGAAAATGAGAATTAATAGAAGAAAATCCAATGTAATGAAGTGTAGTATGGGAAACAGTGGAATAACGAAGGGTATTAGATTGGGAAGGGATATTTTAACGGAAAGTGGAAAATTCTGCTACATGAGAAGCGTAATAACTAGGAATGGTAGAAGTATAGTAGGCACAAAGAGTAGGGTAGCACAGGCAAGGAAGTTTTTCGCGGTTAAGAGGAATTTACTTATAGGTAATATATGTGTGAAAATTGTGAAATCGTAGCTAAAAATGTTCGTACATGCAGCGTGGCGTTATATGGGAGCGAAACGTGGACGGTAGGAGTTGCAGAAAAGAAAATAATAAAATCCTGTGAAATGCTGAAAATCAGATGGGTGGAAGTTCTAAAAAGAATAGGGGAAGAGCGAACAATTGGATGACGTGGACCAAGAAAAGGGATAGATTAATAGGCTACGTTTTGAGACATGAGGGTCTTGTAAAATTAGTATTAGAGGGAAGTGTATAGTGTAAGAAGAGAATAGGGTTGCCAAGGATGGAACACGCTAAGCAGATTAATGAGGTTGTGGATGCGGTAGTTATGTGGAAATGAAAAGGCTTGTACAAGATCGTTTAGCATGGAAAGTTGCATCAGACCACTCTTAGAATTGAATACCACAACAAAATATTTTCCATCACTCTAAACAGATTTTTAATTATTTTAAAGACTTTATCAGTCCAATATTTCAATTTTTGGTAATAAATTCCATTCATTACATATATCTTTAATATTATATCATTAAAATAATTGTAATTATATTTAGGAAAAAATTATTTGAAATGGGATCTTATAATATAATTGTAATATAAAAGCATGTTATTCGAGTCGTTTGATTTTTTGAGGAATTTGCAGAACACGGTGATAATTATGGTGCTAGGGCGAAGTTAAAGGGGAGAAATATCATTCTTTAAAAACATTGAGAGATTTTTTCCTTTTATCCTTCACACATAGGTTATTTAAAAAAGTATTTCAATTGTGATACGTAAGTTGTGTAAGAATATGGAATTAGAACGTTTTTAACTAGATTTGAGAGATGATTTCTCATGACGTGTTCCAAGACAAGTGCATCTCCTCAATTTCTCCGGAAATGTAATTAAATTTCAACATTTCACTTTTTTCGTCTACGTGTGCATTTTCAATGGAATATTTGTCCCGACAATGAATTAGTTTTTATACCTGATACACATGTCTTTCTGTTATTATTTGAGCCAGTTTCCCACCAATCCTTCAACCTCCTTATTTCTACTGTACTGTTTTTGGACTCAGATTCAAAATGGTGAACCCAAGTTTAATCACACACAAAAATCATGTTTATAAACAGGTTACTTTCCATTTCAGAGCCTACTTTCATATATTTAAAGTTTTATGTGGTGCATTAATTCTTTCGGGACCCAACTTGAACTTGTTTATCTATTCTTGAACTTGTTATTGATAACATTATGAATTGTTCCAACACCCACGGCAAATTTTTCGACTATGTCCTCAACAATAATACGTCGATATTCACGAGTAGTATCGTTAATGCGGATTTCAAGCGAAGGCTTTGACAGTTCGACTGACCGACCTGGACGTCGCGCGTTTTTGAACTTGCATCATGCTATAAAGATTTCTGCGGTTCATACAACTTTCACCATACTGTAAAATCATTCGATAAATATTTTAACCGGGTTTTCACCTTTAGAAAGTGTGAAGCGGATCCCTCAACATTGTCAAGGGGATACGTCAACATGAAATTCAATTTTGAGGTTTTTTCCTTCAGGAGTTCTTAGCTCATCCCAATGATGCCAACATGATGTCACGGAAGCACCAAACCTCTGAAAAGTCGTTTCTTCTACAGCAATTTTGTCTCTTGAATCATTGAACGTCCCCTCCGAGACAAATGACCCTTTTCTAATAAATAACGAGAATGAAATTAATCATAGAACAGAAATCCTGTATAGAACAAAATATTGAAAGGTTGTGCCATGAGGCAGAAAATGATAGCAAGCTGCAAATATCATTTCATTGCACAACGATAATAAAACTATGAAATAAACCAAAACGCTATTACAGTTACAGTGGCACTAAAGATCCCTGAGATATTTATGATGTATTACATTCTCTTTAATATCTTTGTTAGTGCTATTCCTTGTAGACGCAGATGTACAATCTAGTCTTAAACGTTAGCTCACCAAGTGAGTGTCATGGAATTGTGGATGAAAAGCCGTAATGTACTCATTTAATTTTTAACTAACTATATTGTCTGCTATTAGACATCATTAAACTCTTTCATTATAAACCATATTAAATATTATATTAATATATTTCTAGGTGTATAAGTCAATATTATTGTCCTTGTTGAAATTTGTACGAAAGTTTGTTTTAATTTCAATTAATGCGGTTGTTTATCATTCTTCACTCACAAGGAGCGTATTAATTCGACGTGCAGATTTAACATTTATTTATCTTGCTTCCTATCAGAAGCATTTCCCTTCGATAGCAGCGCCATTATCGACTGGCCCTTCTCCGCTCACCCTCTCCTTTGCTCCAGTATGTTTGCTTTAGTTAGCAACTCCCCAATTAATTATCGACATAAATTATTCATGGCACGGAAGCTCGCGTCGAATTGCGCCGAGACACCCACCAAACAACAGGCAATCATCTTCTCAAACACGCACAGTGCCGAGCAGGGCCTGTAAGCGCTGTTGGCCAAACTTGCTGTAACCTAAGCTCCGCACGCAAAATGCCTAAGTACCACAAGCACTGAGGCCCAAACTCACCAACACAAACTTGGGACCCGCATTCTCCTCCATCACAATTTGTACACGCATTTATCTGCATGAACTGAACATTTAACTGGGTACCAGCTGTCTGCAGCACTGTTACACTCTTACTCCTTAAAGTTACGAACATTTTATAGCAGGTAATCATAATTATTTCCGAACAGTCTACATTCTTAAAACCAAGGTATCAAGAGGAACTTGATGACGTGATAGATACAGAGATGATCAGCATGGCTTATTTTCGATCTGATATTAAGGCTATTTATTAATTAATTTAATGCTATGTACTTGTCAGGTACCATCGTACCGGGGTTGGAGAGACCCCAAGCCATATATTTTTGGCTCTGGTCGTGACCAATTTCAGTGCTTCGGCAGATATGGGTGGATGCATTAGGACGATGTGATTAGGAACAAGGCATGCCATCACGTTTCACGTGGAATATAGGGACAAACTGATCAAAGGAAGAGACGGAAAAAATGATCTCTCACGTACCAAAAACTACCCAAGCACAGTAGTACAGGAGTAACGGCGAAAAGAAAATTTTCTGCGAACATATTTTTAGGAGTATCTCCGTTGGGAGAAGGTTGGATCTTGAATCGAGACCCAGATGAGGTCACATCAGATGTTCCAGCGAACGGCAGGAGTTACGTTTTGCTCCTCCTGTGACTAGATGGGAGTTTGGGAAAAGAGAGCTCACTGTGAGCCCCGACTAGCAGACGAATGTTAGAATTACTGTTAACTGCGAGATATGGGGAAGACGTTAGTTTTATGTTATTCGTAATATAGTTACTGCTTTGTTGTTGTTATAGATTTCATTATTTAGCCTGACTGATGCACGCTAACCTGTTCCCTGCAAGCCTTTTCACTTCTGCATAACTACCACAACCTCCTTAATCTGTATAGTGCATTCCATCCTTGACCTACATCTTCTGTTCTTACCCCACACACTCCTCCCTCTAATTATAATGTTAGAAGACCATCATGTCTCAAAACGATGCCCTTATCTTCGTCATGAAACCAAGGGGAAACTACATCCGTGTCTTTAATTTCCCGCGGACATTCAACGGTAAATGTATAAAAATGATGACAGCCTCTCAGGAAATATATTTCGGAGGTAAAATAGTCCCCCATTCGGATTTCGGGGCACGAATTATGGAGGATGTAATCAAACGTATCATTACTGCAAATGTTCATACGAATGTAGCGTGCAGACAGGAAGAATAGAAACATTCAAAATGTGGTGATATAGGAAATTACTGAATTTCAGATAACCAGGAAGTTCTAAGCAGAATAGGGAATGAGAGAACAATTTGGAGGGCATTATACCAAGAGAAGGGATTGGTTAATAATCCACGTTTTAAGATATGACATGAGGGTCATGTAAAGTTATCATTCTGCCACATACTTCATCTAATGCTAATGTTACAAGACCCTCATGTCTTAAAACGTGGCCTATGAATCTATTCCTTCTCTTGATCGACGTACTCCATATTGCTCACTCCTCACCTATTCTGTTTAGAGCTTCCTCGTTTGTGATTCTATCCACCCATCTGATTTTCAGCATTCGCCTATAGAACCACATTTAAAAGTCTTCTATTCTTTTCCTTCCTGCAACTCCTATCGTCCACGTTTCGCACTCATATAAATGCCACGCTCCCTACGAACCTTTTTTTAAGCAACGATTTCGTAATATTCACACATATTACCCGTAAGTAAATTCCTCCTTTTCACTAAAGGCTTCCTTGCCTGTGCTATCTTACTCTTTGTGTCTACTATATTTCTACCATACCTAGTTATTACACTTCCCAAGTAGCAGAATTCCTTAACTACAGTCAAATTGCCCCTTCCGAATCTAACACCCTTTGTTATTCCACTGTTTCCATTACCTTGGTTTTCCCTCTATTAATAATCATATTGAACTCTTTCTCCAGAACCTCATAGATGCTATTTATTATGGTTTCCAAGTCTTCCTCTTACTCCCCTAATACTACAATATCATCCGCAAAGCGTACGGTTTTTATTTCTTCTCCTTGCAGTATGATTCATTTACCATATTCCGTTTTAACTTTCTTCATAATGTTTATATATATATATATATAAGTTAAACAACATTGGCTCCAGACTGCATCATTGTCTTACTCCTTTATTGATATCTGCTTTCTTTTCTTTATCTTAAATTATCATTACTGCTAACTGCCTTCTGTAGAGCTTATGTATAAGCCGTCTTTCTTTCGATATTTTATTCCAGTTCGCTTCAAAATCCTAATAGTGTGTTCCAGTTCACATTATCAAACCCTTTTTCTGTCTACAAATTCCATCAACGTAGGCCGGTTTTTTCTTATCCTGTCTTCTAAAATTTTGCATGAATGAGACACTAAACTAATTGTCCTGTGCTGTTTGCTTCTATCAGCCATTCTTCGGAATGGGTATAATTATATTTTTATTAAAATCTTCTGGTATTCTTCCTGTTTCGTAGATTTTGCAAATAATTCGAAACAGTCGTGATATTGCTTATTCGCCTGATGATCTGTCTGGAATGTTATCAATTCTGGGCCTTTACAATTGCTCAGGTCTGTCTGCGGTCTGTCAACCTTCGACCTTAAAATCTTGTCCCTTAACACTCCTTCATCTACCTCCTCTTCTTCTTTTACTGACCTGTCTAAATTTCCACCATGATACAGCTTTTCTAGATAGTCCTTCCATATTTCTGATTTTTTATATTATCCATAACTGACTTATCATCCGCTCTCTTGATGTTATTGGTAATATTTTTCTTCTCACCGAACGTTTCTTTGATTTTCCTATAATCTGCGTCTATTTTCCCTTTTACCAAGTAATCTTTAACCGATTGGCGATTCTCTTGTAGTCAAGCATCTTTGGCTGATTTTCACTTTCTATTTATCTAATTCTTCAAGCGCCTGTATTGCTCCTTACCATTTTCATCGCTTGCGTTTTTATATTTACGCCTTTCATCAATAATTTTTATTATATCTTATGTTTTCCATGCTTTGCTATTGGTCTGAGATATACTTTCTATTTTTACTTCGGCTGATCTAGACATTTCTTCATTCAAGAGTGTTCATTTCTCTTGTATGTTGTTTCTATCTCCTTTTTCTATTAATATACTTTTGACATGTTCTTTGAAACTCTGAAACACCGCCTGTTGTTTCAGATTTTTTAATTCCCATCTTTTTATTGTAATTTCTTTCTTGAGTTTCTTTATTTTCAGCCTACATTTCATAATCCACAGATTATGGTCGGAGTTTACATCTGCTCCTGGGTACGCTTTGCAACGTAGAACCTCATTTCTATACATGTAAGATGTAAAGATCTCATTTATTTTATGGATAACTGCCCATAAAATAGTGCTGGACGTCTTATATTTTTGAACATAAGTGAAATAAATTCAACTTGTATAGTCATTCAACCCAGTTATGAACTTCCGATCATTGAAACAGCAGCAGTGATAATTATACTTCCTCAGACAAAGATACACAAGCCTAGAACTGATTGGGTCAGGCAATCTACGAAAGAGTAGACTTACGGTGAGGTTTAAGGAACAACAATAACTTGATGAAGCTTCAGAGGAGTTCATATTAAAATTACAGTCAGCAGTACTAATGGCGACACTCGAAATACGAGTCTTACAGGAAGACGTTCAACTTGGAATAACGAGACTAATTTCTGAAAATGAGACGAGCCTGGTGTCGTGGCACATAACCCACTCTTATCTTAAGCCACAAACTGAAGAAAAGATAAATCAAAATAAGAGGCGCGCCAAATTTGAGGAATTTGTCCCTCAACTTACAATAACCTGGAAGTCAACTAACAATTTTAAAAAAACTAACGAATGCGAAGGATCGAAAAGGACCATCTGCTAAAAGTGACAAGAAAACTTAAAAAAACATTTGCAGACTACCTTAATGCAATCTTCAAAAAATTAATTGACAAGGAAATGAATGATTCCTGAATGAAACCAAACCCAAAACACGCACCTATCACTGGTTACAACAGTTTCGACAGACTGGGCATGTTTTACATAAATCAGTGTAGTTAATAATTAGTGCGGTTAAACGTTTTTCTCCATTTGGCTCCAGAAATTTTAATGTTTTGTTCAGTTGTTACTAATGAGCCAATTCCATGGCGAACATGTTCTCCGGCTGTCACACTACTCGACTTTTTCTTCTAAGGATACATGAAAACCGAGATTATGGTGCATAAAATCTAACCATCGGAGAATTAAATCTTGTATCACTGTGGTAACAGGGACTGTAAAGCGTGATAACGCTTGGAGAAATATCGGGAACGGGTTTGATTAATTGTGCTCATGTTGAAGTGTATTAATTTGGAATTGTAAATAAAATTCCGTCAGTCTTTTTCCGTTTATCTTTTTGGAACTGGTGGAATTTCCCCCATATCCATCCTCTGATTGGTGCACAACTAATGACGTGTACGCTACGTCACGACCTGTAAGTCCCGCCTACCTAACTAGTGATTGATGCATAACTAGTGACGTCACAGTTCGATAGCACACACATGTATTGGAAATTGATGAAGGAATGAAAGTTACTTACATGTTTCGGGTCTACTAAGGCGTTCGGATTTATTGTCTAAATAGTGAATAATCGATTTCCGTACAAAACGGAACAACAAAAAAGTAATCTATCACTGAACCTTAAATACGTAAACAAGGCCCTATTAAATTTGTCTTTCGCAAACAAATTCTCCTGAAAAATCGCGCGCATGTTCCTTCACTACACACAACGATATCCAACAATGAACTGTGATACATTTGTTATGTAATTACAATATTACAAAGCTGTGATACTTAAATCAAAGATAAATAACAAAAATAGTTTTTACGGATCTTATTTTCAAATAAAACTGTAATGTATTTGTATGTATATATAAATAAACAGTTTTGTAAATAATTTTAGAAACCTTAAATAAAAGTACGGAATGTTACTTAATTACTATTGTTTCCAAGATAAAGTCTTTGAATTCATTACGAAGGTCATTTCATTCAAGGAAAATACTTAACCAAATTTCAATTTTTCATATCTGTATAAAAATAAGGGAAAACAGACTTAATTACAAATGTTTCAATTATACACTCTGTGAGTTGAATATATTTCAAAGTTGTATAAAATGATGAGAAAACGGTTAAATGCAAATGTCTTTAAATTAGTTAAAAACTTAATAACACGATGGAAAATGTTTTACTAAATTTGAATTTATTCAAATCATTAGGAAACGAAGGGAAAAATTATACAAATATTTCAACGATAAAATCTTTAATTCATTAAAACTCAATAACACAAATGAAAATCTTTAACCAAGAATCTTTTTTTTAATCTGTACAAAATGAAGGGAAAACTTTTACTTAATTATAAACGTTTTGATGATAAAGTATTTAAACAGATTAGAAAGCTATATGAAAGGAAAAGAAATAATTCACTAAATTTAAAATTTCCAGTGAATGAATTCTGAAAATTATTTGAAATCTATAAATAATGAACGGATAACTGTTACTAAATTAATAGTGTTTCAATGATAAGGTCTATAATGTGATAGCAAAACTGTAAAGACTGATAAAGTGTTAAAATCGATTAAAAACTGAATAACATGAAGGATAAACTTTTACTAAAATATAATTTTTGCTAATTTGTATTAATATAAGGGAAAACTGTCACTAAATTTCAAAAGTGTTAATGATGATTGCTATAAATTAATTACAAAGTTCTATGAAAGGAAGGTAAAACTGCTACTTAAATACAAATTTTATATGATGTGGTTGTAAAAATCTATATAAAAGGAAGGGAAAACTTTCATTAAATTACAAAAGTGTAATTGATAAAGTCTAGAAATTAATGACTAAGTTCTATGAAAGAAAGGGAAAACTGCTACTTGTCTTTAAATTGATTCAATTTATTCAAATCTATATATAATGAAGGGATAACTGTTTACTTAATTACAAATGTTTGAATGATAAAGTCTATAAATTGATTACAAAAACTGAGGAAAATCTTTTATTCTTAACATTTCAATAATTTTATATTGTGATAAAATATTCGCGCCAAATAACGGAATTAATATTTTCGACGTCACCATTAGTAGTGAGCATGTCGTATTCAGGTCGGCAGGGGCTTAATCGTGACGTATTAAGTTTGGGGGATAACTTTCCTCTTTAGCCATATTTCTCTTTATCACTTAAAACATATGCCTACCCGGTGGATAAATAATAATACTCATCATAACACATGACAATGACTAAGCGCGCTCGTTTGGTAGCCCCATAATTATTAGTGACTGTACTTCTTGGATTATTCATCTCCCCCTAGTCTACAATCGATAGGGTTCCGTTGTAATAGCATAACGATCATTAAATAATTCCAGTAATTAGGGTTTTGTATCGTGAATAAAAGCTCAACACAGTAAGCTTTCAGAAGCTAATGACACTTAATCATTTTGGGCGCGGAGAAAAGGCAACGCCCTATCTTACAATTGGCGAAACGAGTAGACGCCCTGGACAAATTGCTCGAATACATATTGATGTACAAACTCTTGTCTCAAGAAAGCAGCCTTTCACTTAACGTAGCACAAAGAGCGGAAATACAGTCCATTTTATACAAACACACAGACGAAATTAATAATTTCAGCTGTACTTTTATTAGTGCAAATAAATGTGAAGTCTGATAAAATAATAAAGGACACGACTTTAACTTTAGGCAATTTTAATAAGAAGTGGAGTTAAAATATCTTTTTTTAATTTGTGTAGCCTGTTACCAAAAAACAAATCCATCCTCACGTTTTCAATACCCTACCTGTTAAAGGAAAGTTGCCCGTTACTGGAGCACACTAATGTAGCCTGTCAAGCAAAATAAGAGGAAATTTTTAGCAGCAAGTTTAAAGTAACTAGTCGATTTTTAATGTTTTATTACTATACCATAATGAGGTTCCCTTCGCAGTAAAGCGACTCTATCAATATAAAATTTGTGTTTAATTTAGAACAATGCTTAATAATAGGGTTCTGTTCACTGACTTATAGTGCAAAATTACATTTCGTCTTCTTTAAATCTCCTATTCAATGTGCGATTGGCTCGGTCGCCGAAACAAAAGCAACAATTAGAGCAACTAATTAAACAATGGCAGTAGAAGAATCGTGGAAGGATCCTTGGTCCTTTAAGGAATCTAGGAAAGGAAGGTTTAGAATAATGAATAACATAAATATGTACCATTATAAACAATGTATTATATTGTATTACAGAGTACCATAATATTTAATTCATTAAAATTTATACAATTTTTTTTTGGTTGGGAATGGAATTAACTCATTTATTTAGAAATAAATTCAAGACATTAGAGTTGGCCTGTGAAATATTTTCAAAACGATGAACATGAACCTGATAAGAACAAATAAACAATCGACCAGAAGTAGACAACTAACTTTTTATTTAGGTGAATCTGAGTTTCGTCACGATATTTGGGACTTCCTGCTCAGGTGATGTTAAATTTTCCCAAGTTTAGATTTTTATATTTGGTATAATTTTTCAATATAAATTTAATATTGCCTGCTGATGTCTCAAATATGGTGACGAAACGTCCATTCAACTACATAGGATCTTTTTCTGTATCTTTCAGTTAATTTATTTCAAATAATTATTGTGAGAAACAGCTGTTATTTGATTTTCTATTCATGAAATAAAAGGTTTGAACACCACCCGGGAAAGTTAATTTGTGGTACCAATTAAACTATAGATTATGATTGTCAGGGAAAATAAAACCCCTTAAAAATTAATAGAATCATTTTGTTTACATTTTAAAGTTAAATATATATATATATATGTATATATATTACCTATAATTGTTACTACCTTAATTATAAACGCTATTATTTACTAAATTCCCTATACTTTATTCAGTTACAGTATGTCAAGCCGTAGTTTTAAATTTTTTCATGCAATATAATTATTAAGTGTCGAAATATCTTTTTTTAAATGTCATTTCGTACATATCATTCGTTTAATTAAGTGGTAATTTGTTGTTAACAACATGAATATTATAGAGAAAGCTAACATTTTGTGCTCTGACTTCCGAACAACACGCCTGGTGAAGACTGCAAAATCTGACAGTATTCAACGTGATGTTACAATACGCGCACACCCTGCTATTAGGAATGTGACGTGTAATGGAGGCAATCTCCGAAATTGAAGCCTTGTGCTAACTAATTCTTACCTACTACGTAATCCTGCTAATGGAGCAAAACATTACAGTTATTAGTGGCTCCAAGCCCAAATTTCACGCTTATGGTATGGGCGATGATTCTAACTTTGATAAGTTCTATTATTTGTTACAGATGGGCGCATTACCTACATTTGCATGAACTCTTTTCTCGTTATAACACATATGCTGTAGCAATAAAAGTCAAAATTCAACATTTATATTTTAGCCTTCAGTATGTAACCGCTATAATTCCTTAAATTTGTACTCTTTCACTACTTAAAAGACGTACTCTATTAAATTACTTTTGTAAAAGGAAAAATATTACAATGGATGTATGTTGCAGAATTCGTTCTCGGGTTTCCACCCGCGTCAATAATCACTTGGTCAAGGTGGAAACCCGAAAACAATTTCTTCAGCAGTTACAAGCCTTAGATTAATTGATGTGAAGAATAACTAATTTATAAATTGATGAGAAAAATGTTTCACATATATTCGAATGGTAGGTCGTTAAATCTAAAAACAGATAGGTAAAATTTAAATTCTATACTTGACTCAATATTATTGTGATTCATGTGTGCATTATGGAATCCTTCAATTGTAAATCTTGTAATTCAAAACTATTGACGCTAAACATAACAATGTGAGCTTTATGACCTGTTTCTTTGCCTACGTTTTCACTCACTTCTCATGCCTTTGACGTTGCAGCAGTAACATGTAATTCAGGTTATATTTAATTGCAAGTACCTACAACATACCGAGATTATTTATTTAATTACTTATTTACACTGAACTATGTTTATTTAATTACATGATTTTTGGTAGAAAAAACTGAGTAGAATAACTAATCTGCTAAGCGTATTCCAAGCTTGTCCCCATTTTCTGTTCTTACGCCATACACTTCCCTCTAATGCTAAGTTTACAACACCCTCATGTATTAAAACGTGGTCTATTAATCAATCCCTTCTTTTGTCAACGTCATCCATATTGTTCGCGCATCCCGTATTCTGCTTATAACTTCATCGTTAGTGATTCTATCCACCCATCTGATTTTCAGCATTCTCCTATAGCACCATATTTTAAAGGTCTCTATTCTTTTCGTTTCTGCAACTCCTACCGTCCAATTTTTGCACGTATGTAACGCCACCCTTCATAGGAACATTTTTAACAATGATATCGTAATATTCACATTTATATTACCAGTAAGTAAATTTCTCTTTTTTGCGAATACCTTCCTTGCTTGTGCTATCCTACTCTTTATGTCTACTATACTTCTACCATCCCTAGTTATTATGCTTCCCAAGTAGCAGAATTCCTTATCTTACTTCAAAATATTCCTTCCCAATCTAACACCCTTTGTTATTCCACTGTTTCCCATACTCCACTCCATCATATATGGTTTCCCTCAAGTAATCCTCCTGTTGTACTCTTCCTCCAGGACCACGTTCATGCAATTTATTATGTTTAACCAGTCTTCTTCTGACTTCCTTAATACTACACTATCATAGGCAAACCGCAGGCCTATTATTTTTTCTTCTTTCTTATCTATATTACAAATATAATTTGTAAGTCAAAATGTACAATATGTTTTATAAAACAAACATCCGTTTTGAAAAAATTCGTAACTTTTCTGCCTTAAACCCGATGTTATTGAACAATGTACTGTGAATAACAGGAACGTCTTGAGTTTCACGTGCTGTAAATGATAGTCTCTCTGGACGGTGGATCGATCGTAGTTGACACAATGATTCAGCCTTATATTACAGAACTTGATGGTCATCCGATATTCCTTCCTTTTTGGCGTAACAGCCCAAATAGGGCTTTTATTTCTATAGTTCCATAACAGGTTCATTTTTCCGAGGTTGTTAACCCCAGGCAGAACCTTCACCTTGGAGGGCCAGTGTATTCCATTTAGTCTGGTTAATCAACTACAACCAGTGTACGTCATACTTTTCTTTGGGTTTATATGTTTCTTGTGTTTATGTGCCTCCAGTTCCAGAAGCAATGGTGAAAATAAGTAACCACATAACAACATACGAGGAAGTAGTAAATCAAGACATGTCTTACCTATTAGTATTACATAACTTTGTGATTAAAATGATTGAAACTTTCAATGAAGAACCATGGCTTGTTTTTTGATTTGAATAAGGCATTTAACTGAATGAACTATTCTATCAACCTTAATAAGCTGGAAGACGTGAAAATAAGAAGGGGTATGGAATACCATCATATTTATCAAACAATAATCAGTTTATTTGAATCGTCACTTCAGATGGTTCTAAATAATACTACAGTTGAAAAGTTGTCAAATATGGTGTCCCTCGGGGATCTATCATTGGTCCCCTGCTATTTCTCACATTCATAAATGGTTTTAACTCTACTATGGCTTTACCGTTGTAATTGCTCTTCGCTGTTTACTGGTAACTCCAATGAGAAGACCCTCTCGGCCAATGTGTGGGACGAATCGAAAGCCGCATAAACATATACCGAGCATTTCAAGGGGGTATAATTAGCACCTTTAATTCGTTATGTAAGATAACTTTATGTATTATAAAATTAAGAATAATTTTGTGTTCATTTCTAAAACTACATAAATTTCAAATCGGATTATTCTTTTTAAAACACTGTGTATATCCATGTCATTGAGGGGAAAGTCGGTTCAAAATTGGAAACAATTATGTTCTCAATAATGCAATCTCTTCAGTGTCGAGAACCGATTATGCAATCTGACAACTTAACAAAACCTGTAGCGTATATGACAGAGATGGTCAAATGAGGCGCTTTGTTCAGTTAAAAGTGGAGGATTGCTACCTTGAACCTGTTTCTATTTTGGACGAGAAGTCCCTTTACATTAATAGAAAGAATTGTACAGTTAGACATGTAATGTATTATAAATAAATGTCCAAAACTCTGAAATAGAAGAATTTAATAACTGGTAAACAGTGAGAACAGACAATCCCAAGTTCCAAGCCGATCTCACTCTATAGTCCAAACGAGAATGATGAAGCTATCTTCCTCTCTTACAGGAATATCATTCTTGACTTTCGTAAATTGGTACTTTATTAAACTGGCGTAAATTAATTAATCTAACCGAGTCCAAGTTATTCCTTTCCGTACCCTGGATGAAGTATATTTTACCCTCGTATCTATTTACCAACCCCTAACCATGAACAAGATCCTATAAAATGTTCACTAGTGATACGGCGCATTTAAACTAGTCTGTCAAAAAATTAGGGGTTGGTATACAAAACGTTGGCCACCCATGGTATATGAAATAAGAAATATCAATATTGTTACAATTAAAAAAATTAATATAGTAAAAAGTTATAATTTTATCATGCTAAAGCTAAAGTAGTATGTAGGTGAGCACAAGAATAATCCGAAATATTCATTTACGTTTTCTTTGGCAATAGATGTTAAATTTGTTATTTATGGAAGTGAAATCGTAAGCTTCTCTTAAAAACAAATAAATGTATTGAGTCGTAATGGCATTGCGCAACCGATTAAATGCAACGGTGGCCAATTTTCTAGTTTGGCGAATTACAAAAACGGAAACAAACGCCTGCCAAATGTTTTATTCCACAACAACTACCAGTTGAGCTGTAATCGTATACTACAACCAAAGAATTACGAATGATATGCTAAAATAAACGTAATATTTAAAGACTTGAAGAAATTAAAAAATAATAATTTATCTTACATTACCAATATCTAGGTTATTATGGGGAACAATTAAGAATATAGCGTTATGAAACGTACTGTATTCTCTCCATTGGTATCCTCGGAATCAAACCATCGAAGAAGAAAAAAAAGGTATGCTTGAATACAACGATTACAACACCGTATCAGAAGTGCAGTGTATAAAAGCAGAACATAATTTGAGTGAAGTGTACAGGAACAAGAAAACGCTAGAAGACAATATTGGATAGATTCTAGATCAGAAGGACATAGTGTTAGATTTAAAAAAAAATTATGGTCATTCCTTAAAGACTAGTTTTAACTTTCTCTTCTATTGGTTACTATTGTAAGACAATCCACAGCTGTGTCGTAGTCTGACAAATATTTTATTGTTATGTTTTTTATTTAATCCTGGATCTCATCGAGATCAGGTTTGTTATTTCACCGGATAATTATGGCACCGTTATACTTCTCAACGTGCCTATAAATATCATCTCCTATCCAGAATGGTTTTTCAGCTGCCGTAAAGACGCTTGGCAATCAAAAGGTAATGTAACGATAAAACACATCTACTCGGAATTTGACGGTACGGAATAAAATGTCAGCTATGTGAAGATTACAGACAGGGGTAATAAAAGTCAGACACAACGGTGCCATTTGGGCATCTCCCACGCCCCCTGAAATTTGGCGACAGCGGATGGTAAGGAGTTTGGTTTTTACCCAAATACGTCGGTGAGGGGGCAAACGGTTCCTCCCAGAGAGGAAATACGAAATACGAAATAAGGCAGCGGGGAAGAAATATTAAAAACCCCGGCAGAAACGAATTTCAGACATTATATTATATTAAGGACAGATGAAGGACATGAGGAGTTGGAGATTAAGGAGATGATGGTTTGATGATTAAGGACTAGGACGTTATGACCGTAGATTAATATTGGACAATTTAAGATTGGAAATTAGCAGGATTAGTGTCAAGTATTTCTGTTCTACGAGGAGGCCCATTTAAAACGACCCTTGGAGTAGAGATTTTAGATTTAGTTGTAAGGAAATTAATTTGCATTATTTCTTGTAAATATATATATATATAGTGTTTATCATAAAAATAACAAAGGTCAAATTGTAATATTTATGTAAATTTTTATTTCAAATAGAATTTCATTCTTATAAGAATATTTTATTATAAATAATAACATCCCTCTATTCATCTCAGTGTAATGAAACGTAAAACTATTTATGGTTTAATAATGTTACAATCTCATCATAAAAAGTCTTTCATAAATTTCTAGTCATTTATACAATAAAATATTTAATTTATTAGAAACTCAACGAAAAACATTTTTACATATTTTGTAACTTATCCTCACACTATGGCTTCTTTAATCCACCAACAACTAAATTTTTATACCCTAAAAAGTCTGAAATCTGAGACGAAACGTAGTATAGTTATTTATTTGATAAAATAAAAACTGGCAAAGAGGCTGTTATAACTAATTTCAATGTATTGGATGAAGTCGTATCATTCTTAATATTCCACGTGTTTTAGTACATAACAGTTGCAGTTAAACATTCGATTGTTTTACAGTGAATTGTGATAAAATATTATGAATGCGCTGTTTGATGGTTTCTAAGATATGACAAGAAGCCTTAATTCAGCTGACTCTTGAGTGAGAATATAAATCACGGCGTTGTCTTAAGCGTACAATCTCTGAATATTCCATTTTGGAAACCTTTTATTCTTTTTCCGTTTTCAGGATATTATCTGTGACAGAAATACTCCGTTTTGCCATCCTTGCGGTAACTAATTCAAGACGGAACTAAAAAGAGATCATGACCTCATTTCTTAGCGCCTTAGGAGACGATGCCGCGCTTTATAACAGATTTAGTAATGCATTTTGCGAACGGGAAATTACGTATCTAATATGTTTTAGTTATGCGCGGCGGAAGAGGAAATACACGGAGAGAAGGAAAGCGCCGAGAGAATTTCCTGGGGAACCACGAGAAAATGGAATATGCAAAGTTTGCCGATTGAGTTGACGCTCTTGATTATATAGCCGTCGCGTTCTGTGGCAAGACAATGAACTCTGCACGCCACGAGGAACTGCTTTTCGTGTTCATTTTAAGATTAATCATCAATTTAAGTATTTCGTATAAACACACGTTATTTATATCGTGATATTGGGCAATAAATATTCTCATCCTCAAGGCAAAGGTTTCCATAAACACATGTAAAGAAACAAATCTTAGATTCAAAATCGTTACTAAACAAAAGACACAGGCAGCAGTAAAAACCATCAATTTTTGCAGTATCTTTATATTTTAATAAACCCGTAGAAGAGATTTAATTTTATTACACTAATTGTAGCACACAAAACATCCTATATTGTATTGAATTGGGGGTTGTGGTAGAACGAGATTTTGAAATTTCTTTTTTATTCATAAAATATCTATGTTTGTTGTTTTATTATTAAATTAAGTAACTAATAGAATAAGATTATGTTTCATACTTATATGAAGTGATTTTTCTTTTTCCATAATTATACAAAAATTGTTAAAAAATAAATTTCCCCTTCCACCGCCATATACATTACTTTAAAACATGTAATTTTAAGATTTGGAAGTAGGTAACAGTACTATACTCATCACAGACATGTTTTGTTTCTTCTAAAATTTTGAAAAGTTTTAAATTCCTTTTCCTCATGGCCAGACTTTGAATGATTTCTCTACAATTCTGGGGATGTAGCTCAAGCTATTGCAATGAAAATTTAAGTTAAAAACCTTTCAAAAATGAATTTGTTCATTCTCAGTTAGTAATTATCAGTTCTCAAGATTCCGCCATTTTATATATACATATACTAAATTACATGAGGGTATGTGCAATATTTTTAACATTAAATCATGTAAAAAACCAAAATTGTTTTATATTGTTATAATTTTAAACAAATTCCATAAAAACTTTTTTGTAATGTTTAAAATAAATATTTGAATTTTGTAGATGACTATGGCAGTGCTGAAAACTCCTGATGAATAAATTTGAAATCAAAAATAAATTATAGCTAAAGCTACCAAGAATTTGAAAAAATTCATCACTTTTACTTAAACCCGACGTCTCGTAAAAACAAGATTTTTTAAAAACTTTTGTCGCAAACCTGCAGAAAGTTGAAGAAGAAAGTATAGAAGTACTCACCTCGCATTTTGTGGGCCAACGGACTTGGTTTGGTAGGAAGAACTTGCCGAGACGGCGGAGTCGGGAATGCGCCCTTCCTCCATGCCTAGCGCCGAGTGACATCTGCCGCCTGGAACAGAAAGCACGTCCGTTTGCTTCAACCCCGACGCTAATGTTTTCGTCTCGAATTACATTTAAAATTATTTCAAACAAACAGATTCAAAATTATTCCGAGTTTGATTGCAGTTGCACTCTGTGCGACGTCTCGGTCAGTCACAGCTCTGCCACTCAGCCTGATAATTACAACAATACAAGGCGTTATGGAAACGGTTTTGTGTGTATTATTTACTGACATTAACATATAATAATAATTATAGACATGATAAGAATCGCGAGACAAATTTACGATAGAGGTATAATTAATTAATCCGTAATTTAAAATTGCCTGTATGTATGTTCCGCATATAAATTTAAATTTGAGGGTCAATTAACACCAAATTTGGTACACGAGTTCTTCGCGGCCCGCAAAACAGAACTGGCTGGGTAAGATTCAGCTACCGCTCCATTGGGCACGGGTGCAGAGGTTGGAAATTTTTAAACAAGCAAAAATGGCCAGTAAATACATTTCTGGGTCAGTTAATTTGATAGTGTTTTCTCCGATGCTGCTAGCGTGTAATTTCAACCCCACTTCTTAATCAATTAATGGGGAGTAAGGGGTGGAGGGGTATCACATAAAATAATTGCGTCTAATCTGAACCGCTGAGTTTAAACCTTGCATTAAAAATGCAATTTAAGTTGTAGTTACTCCCATGAAAAGAATTGTAAGGGCGTAAATCATAAATCCGCATACTAGTTTTAACGGATGAAATGCTTTCGGCTAAATTTTTAATTCATGTTCTTGGCCATCCGGAAATCAACGCTGTTTGAATAAGGCACGTCTAGCACCACTTCGGTACGCGTGGAGGCTGTGGAAAGTTTTAAATAACCCAAAAACGGCCTATATTTCCATCATATAAATACATTTCAGGGTCAATTATTTTTTATAGTGTGTTCTCCGATACTCTTAATGTATAAGTTTAACGCCAATTCTTAATCCAACGGGAGTATTATTGTGGTGCGGGGTAGAGAGTTCAATTAAATTAAATAAATCGTTTACAGAATTTCTACATTTATTTGCATTTAATTTCAATTTCACAATAAAATGAGATAGTTGGACAACACAAAATACTTTAAAATATCGAGTTCTTCATTAGGCGATGAGCACGGCCTGGTATTCTATTTTAGAGGCACATTCTCGGCCTCGTAGAAAGGGCTGATAGCAAATATTTAATGCAAAAGTTCAAATTTTGCAAATATAACACCAGCAATTGTGTAAGAAAACTTTACGTCAATATATCAGTTGTGTAACGAAGAGTGTGCCTCATAACGCAACCGGCTGCAATCTCTTTCACATATCAAAGGCTAAATATGACATGAGATAGTTGTACATATTGTAAATATTTGTTTTGTAATTAAAAGTTTCTTTAAATAACTAGGCTAAATTTTTATATAATTTTGGTAGTTTATTTAAATAGATAACAAGAATTCAAATTTAATTTAAGTTTTTAATTGTCTGAAATTTTGTTCCCAATGAATTATTTTGTCGGAAGGTTTGGAAAAAGCTTGATTGGAAAATATGCCACCAAATTTCTGTAACTAAATGTTTATTTTTACGTGTCTGTAGTCCATAAAGTTATTCAATTTCCTCTTTTCCTTCGCATTCAGATATCACTTCCACAAACACATACAATAAACAATAAAACACTTACTCTGTATTTAATTTTAACTTATAAATACCCCTTTTGTCGTATAAGCCTCTAAAGAGAGCTCTCGTAATATCTCTCTTTACATTGGTCTCTTTGGTCCTCTGTCCTCTCGGCTGATGTCCCTCATAACTAATTTTGCCCTGAAGCACTTACTTATTTACATATTAATTTATATTAATTTTGTCCGTTCTTCGTGAACGGCTTATCACGACACTCGTAATCTTAAAAACATTCTGTGTGGTTTGGTTTTCACTGTGCAACTGCTCGTCAGTTTCACTAAGCACTCAACAAAGAATGTCTCCCAGCCATAAATTAAGTTAAATATCTCCTTTTCGACCTTCATCATCTGGCAGGTCCTGAAAGACGTGGCAAAAAATGCCTTTTTAAAATACAAATATTCTGTGCCGTATTTACTTTTCCTCATTACAAGAGCGTTTAGGATTCCACTTTCCGAAAACCCAGCCCATTCCTCGTCGCACTCGCCACACACTCAGAGTATTTTATAATCTTAATCGAGTAATAAACTAGCATCATTGGTAAATTAAATATGTTGATTTCAAAATTGCAATTTGATAATGATGATTTATTAATTTCAATATTGGTTGTTTAAATTTTGTAGTATTTATTAAATTAGTTCAAGACTTACGATATGATTAGGATAGAAATGAATACCAAAACGTAGCATTAAAAAAAATAGAAACACAATGTTGAAAGTCTCATTCAAGCATTAAGTGGTCAAGAAAAAAGGAAATTGATTTCCGCTTCTTCTCAGAAAAAAAAAATATATTGCTGGTGCGTTCCCTCATGTTTTTGTAGTTCAAAACTAATTTTGTTTTAATGTTTGTTGTGTCTGGTTCAAAAATGACCGACGGTTTTGTTGTAGGGCGCACGCCGCTTTTCACGTTTGCAGGTATCCACGATTTTCTAAGTTATCCAGGACTGTGTTGTATTCTTTCAAAATAAAAACTAACGTGTTACGTACATTCAGGCTTATAAAACTAAATCTCTATTTACTTACCTAATAATATATTTTCATGTATTCTGTGTAACACGATGTTGTCCATTCCAATTGAGAAAATTCAAATTTAGTAGGCTTATTTCTTTAAGAAGAAACAGTTTCCGAACCTCAATATTTTTCGTGCTTTTACACGTAATGGTGTAGTTACTTTATATATACCATCAGTGGTAAGTGACGTACCATTTACAAATTACAGCCTTTCATCCCGGGAACTCAAAATTTAGTTTCCATTACGGGTCGGAATCTCATTGTCGCTTTGACGGCAATTTATTTCAGGCCCGAGAATTACTCCAACAGTGTCTAGCCGAGACATATTTTTTCCGACCACAGCCACCTAGTGTTAAAAGGCTGCTACCGCGCCGATAACAATGTTTCAGGGCGAGTTTGTTTATCTCACGCGCCGTGACCCGTTTTTATGTTGGCTGTATCCGAATAATTTTTGTTCAAACTTTTTCCTTCTCTGTCGGGCAACGTGTCGTTAAGACGGTTTGCACTGATAATGGTGCCACTTGCTGGCAGCATGGCTTCTAGTAGTCCTCGGCGAAAATGAAACAATAATTAATCTAAAATCTTTGTTTACATTTAAAAATTACACAAACAGCTCGGAGATGTGTATAATCTTTATACTTACTTCAATATACCAATTTACATTACGCATTTTCGAAAAAATATATCAAATTATAATACATAGAATTCAAAGAAAGATCCTTTCAATTCAAGTTCAGTCATAGGTATAAATTCTGAATTATTGCGAAATATTGAGAACTCAACCTCGTAGTCAATGTAACATAGATCAGTAAATATTCTTTTAAAAATATCGCGGATTTTCCCGTTTTTGTATGTTTCTATTTCATGTTCGGTAATATGCAGGAAAGTGGTAAAGTTTGTGCGTATTCGCATTAATTATTAAAGGCTATAAAGAGCCCGTATCCCAAACGATTTCGGTAACAGTTAAGCCCGGTACACACCAAAGAAACGTGTTTCATGAAACAGCGTTTCACGTTTCGTGAAACTGATTCATAAGAGAACACAAGGACGTGCATACTGGGTAGAAACGTAGTTCATTAAGGAGGGTTTCATGAAGCAGAGTTTCATGAAACCAGAAGTAACGTTTTCATGAAACAGAACTCTATCTTGCCCTGTATTTAATTATTCATTTATTTTAGTAATTTCAAGTAATAATTTTTAAACAAATGCGACGCTTGAGCTGGGAATCCGTCTTCAAACAATTTTCAGTTTTAAAATTTTTCATGAAACCTTTTTCGAAAAATTTGTTAAAAATTAATAATTTTTTCCAATGACCATTCACAGAGAAATCTATGAATAAAGATAGAAAAATAAAGAAACATTGCTTGATATCCTACTATTATTATGGTATGATGGAGTGTGTATGTACGTTGTTTCATGAAGTATGTTTTCTCAGTGAGCACAAGGCCTTATTCTCAACAATTCTTGAGAAATGGAATACTAAAACACCTAAATATTGTATTTCATATTTAATCATTAATTGTTTCTAAATATTTATTGTCTGCTATTAAATTTCAATGACTTTGAGAAAGCTCCTATTATTTTGTTTTAAGGAAGTTTCAATGTCAGTAAAGCCTACGAGAAAACCTGGAGATGGGGAATACTCAATAAACTAGGCAACATGGATATAAACGGGGACATCCTTGACGTGATCGAGTGCCTTATTATGGATAGATGCATCATGGTAAGGGTTGATGGCGTCTTTTCCAACTGGAAAATGGCATAGCTCAGGGATCCTTCCTCAGCCCCCCGATAGAAATTCTAGCCTTTGCCGATGACATTTTTCTCCTTGCCAGAGGCCCGTACATTAAACCTGTAGTTAGTACAATGCAAGTGGAAATCTATAAAGTCGATGAGTGGGCTGAAGAAATCGGTTTCTCTGGGACTCCAGGCTATCTTTTAAAGCCCATATAGACTATTTATTCCTTGGAGGCAAAAAACGACTTATGATTTTAAAATTATTAGCAGCTAAGAATTGGGGAGCAAACAACAGAATTCTTTCACTTACCTACAGAGCAACCATCCTGGCAAAACTTGACTACGGAGACCACATTTATGTTTCTATTCATAAAAGACAGCTTAAAAAACTTAATATCACTCAAAAAGAGCCCTTAAGAATCATCACGGGGCGCCTTCGATCCACTACAATTGATAGGCTGAGAATAAAAGGAAATTTTACCTCTCTCTAAGTATTCGAAGGAAACTCCCTGTCTCTCATATGCAGTTAGAGCGAGTGTCGCATACAACAAAATTATTACGGACCCATTGATCATCTCGAATATTTTATTCCATAGCACCCAATTCCTTTTCATTCGCTCCTCAAATTTCTGCTCTTGAAGGAAAAAATTGACCTATCAATCATTGACCCAAACACGTCCTCACACGTTCCTCCCTAAAAGTTATCTGTTCTTCCAATTAATACATCCCTAACCAATTTTGATTTTAAGTGCAAGGGTGAGTGCTTCTGGGATAACAATATTGAGTATTTTTTTGAGACGTATAATCATCCCAGAGCCTTATTCACAGATGCAGTAGGATTCTCGGTTATCTCAATGATTCAATGACAATTAAAGAGTGTTTTTCAGCCACAACGGCTGAAACATATGCGATACTGATGGCTTTACAATATTGCAAAGACCGCTCATCCAATTTCACGTTGATTTTGATTGACTCACTCAAGGCGGTCAACTCACTATCCAATCAACGGTGTATAGGGGATTGCATCAATAAAATCAGCAACCTTCATGAGGAGATAAAAATCACCATCTGTTGAATCCCGGCTCATGCGGGCATCTTCTGATAAATCCGCTAGGCAGGAGGCCGCCTTGAAAAATAAACCACTTGGATTTTCCTACTGGTTCAAGGAAAGGCTTAATGGTCGGGTGCATCAACCTCCGGAGAGAACGTTGGATTAATGATAGAAGAATATAAAATGTAGGAATCCTCTATAATGAAATTGAGTCCTTCAAGGAAATAACCTATCTAATTGATATCTCGAGAAGACAGCAGGTCGTTGTTGCAAGACTGAAATCTTTCCACTACCGCCTTACACATTCATTTCTCTTTTCAAGGTCTCCTCGGCCCTTATGTACAGAATGTGACACTACCCTGACTGCACCCGCTATGACACCATCAGATGGTCTATGATTGGTAACGATTCCAAGCGGGAACTATGTACCTCTCCAATGGCTGTTCACAGTCTTCTTAATTTTATTGTAGAAATTGAAGTTTCGGAAGAAATCTATCAGTTTATATGTGCCGTTGTGATCGTTTTTCTATGTTCTAAAAGTCTGTTTTTTTTCACTCCTTGCATTGTTTTATTAGCAATTTGTATGTAATTTATTGTTTCTTTTTGTAAATATTTTTTAGTCGCCAAGAACGTCCACTGTTGACGCGACTATAATATAAAAAAAGTTTCAATGATATATTTGATTTCCCCCGTAGACCACAGTAAGTGAATGACCAAAGCTTTGTAATATCGGCGATGTCGGCAATCGGCAATAATAAACATGAAGCGGGAGCAGGCACGCGCCCCCATCCGGGGGATCGGCGTCACGGTTGATTACACCGCCTTCTGTTAGGCGCTCCCTCTGATTCAACTAGCACAGTGCTCCAGCTCGTAATTATATTTGCCACGTCGCAACGACAAGAAAAGCTTCTAATCAGTTTAGCGCCATTCAGAGCAAGCGCTCTGGGAGAAACGCTGACCTGGCCGCGGCGTGGCTCACTAAACGGCACAGCACAGGACGTCACTGCTCGGAGTGCCATCAGATGTCACTCTCAGTAATAACAAAATTAATTGAAATAAGTTAAAATCAAAATAAGAACGTTAATAAGTAGAATTTTAGGACAGCTAATCCTTCTAATTTAGTTTACTGATGAAACCATTAGGAAAAGGACACAGCAACGTCAGAAGTGAAACTTAAAATATTATGAAGAATTATAAATTAATCATTAAATAAAACCGGATCAGTTGTTCAATATTATTTATTTAATATTCTATAAGCTTCCGAGGTTACGTCATGTTCATCTGTAAATACAATCTTAGTTATAAATATTTTTAATAACATAAAATTATACAATTAACTTGAAAAGGAAAAATACCGGTTTTCACAATTATAACACATAGCCAAGTTTTTATTCAGAGTATAGCTTGGCATTCATCATATTGTTAATTCAAAAGCATTATATTGGACATATAGGAACCAACCTAAATAACAGATTATATAATCATAAAAATAATGCTAAGAGCAATACCAAAACCAATACAGCCTTGTTACTACATCATTTAAACCTTAAACGTAAAATATATTATGAAAATGTAAAATTATACATAAAGAAAAAAATTACAATTAAAAGAAAGATTTTGGAATCCATCTACATTTTCAAAAACAATAATGGTATGAATTCCAGAAAACAAAACGAAGAAATATCAAAATATTATTACAAAGTTTTAGAATAAAAAATAATTTTATTTAAGTTTGGACGTAGACTTATCGAATCTCGTTCTATAAGATTCGATAAGTCGATTTAAATATTACGATTATGATCGACTTTTGACAATCTATTGTAGCGCAGTAGAACCCGCGTCCAAATTTTTATTATAATTTTCGGGAAATTAAATAGCAAATATTCCGGCATGAGCAAGTTGTTTGCTAGGAAGAAGGGGTTTTTCCGCCCGCCGTCTCGCCTTTCAGAATAAACAACAAAAGGGGCTGCGACTGACACCTGGACTAACGTCGCCGTTTCGGAATGCCTGGGAATTTGGTGACTGGGTGGCGTGTTTTCCCCAAATAAACAAGGGATATGATTGGAGGATATCCATCCCTGCCACCTTAGTGATAGGTGTCGGATAAGTGGGGACAAGGCTTTAAAGAGGCTGGCGGAGACAATTTTCGAGAGATTAGATTTTTCGAGAGATCGTGAAATGGATGGAGAGAGGAGATAGAGATTTTTGGAGAGATCGTGAAGTGGATGGAGAGAGGAGATAGAAGAGATTTTGGAGAGATTTTGCAGTGGATTTAGGAGAGAGGAGGTAGAGGAGAGATTGGAGAGATTTTTGCAGTGGATTTAGGAGAGAGGAGATTGGTGAGGTGGCAGCGGCGACCATGCTTTGAGCAGTCCAGGAAGCAGGGAAGAAAGGCATTAGCAACAAGGAAAGGAAGACTTCGTGCTTATGTCGACCGGCCGCTTCAAGTTCCACAACACGGAAATTACAGCGAGACGCCCATGAAGACAACTCAGGTTCGTCAACGAACTGCTATTTGGACGTGGCTAAATTTTAAAAGACTCATTGAAAGTTTTTCAATGTAAATTTTCAACATTTCATGGAAGTATGTTGCCAGTTGTGCTCGGTGAGCACATGAACATGAACTTCTGGAACTCCGAAGTTCAAAAAAATGCTCTGTGTAAGCCTGCACAGCCTGGAGTCACATACTTTTCCATGAAGATATTTAGAAATTTTTTCTTTCAAATTATAGGAAGGTATGTACAATATTTTAAAACATTATATTAATAAACGCAACTAAATAATGTTCCATATTTATGTATTTAAAAAAATTGTAAAGTTTCAAGTTTTTGTACTTTTTCCTTTTATAGATGATTATGGCATTTGCCGAAAGCTCCTAATAAAATATAAAAATCAAAATTGAAATAGATTTTATTACGTGACTGATAAAAACAAGGTACAAATTATCATCATTATTAAATTAGCTAACAGTCTTTGAACAAATAATTTGTAAAAAATTCCTTGAAGAAATTAACTCGATTAATACTTTATTGCTTTTATAAACCCTCCAACGAAACTATTTTATGTTTATTATTTTCCACGTATAAAATTTATTATAAAAATGTGAATAATATTAAATTTACTATGTATTAATGACAATACACACTAATTGTATCGCTTTTAAGTTCCAAGCTGGCATTTTTTAATGATTAACAACATATATTTTACACTATTTACACGCATTGAATTTCTTACTAACTACCGACATGAGTAATATTCTATGGGTTGTCTAAATGAGCCTTCTCATGGAGCAGAACACAAACACAAATCCTACTCGGAATTGGCAGTACCAGGAAATCGGCAAACTTGAGACTGGACCCTTCTGAAATTCTTCGTTGAACAATAATAAGAACCTTGGTGCCCCGCCCTGGGGCACGCCTTCCTCCCGATATTTAAATGTCCTATGTCAGGACCATATCCAATTTCTTATTGTCCAATCTAAATCTTCACTCTTACAGCTTCCTCTTCAAGTTCAATTTTATATGTCTACTCTTAAAGTCAAATCTCAATGTCAATGTTAATATCCGATCTTAGTCTTTCTTCGAGTCCTCACTTAATGTCTCAAAATCCATTTTTATTTGGTTTTTAATACTTTGTCCCCACTTCAATATTTCGTTTCCGTCGGTGGCCCAATCCTGTCAATTAAAAATTATTATCTCTCTGGGAGGAACAATTTAACCATCTGTACTGACGTTTTTTGGAAAAACATAATTTTCGCTCACTACCCGATGCCACCGAATATCATAGACTTACGACGACATTTCGGGTTTTATTAGCCCTTTCTGTAACCTACAACTTCCTTCAAGTCGCTTGCCTTTGATTCCGTATTGTCAAATTCCGGTCTTAGATTGTTCTTCTGATAATATTGAGCTTAAAAGGTTATAGGAGTATGTTTATTAGAAACAGCCTACGTAATCCACGCTTTGGTTACTTTCCTGTAAGAGCATGGAAAAGGGGATGATTTTCTAGTTTAAGGATCTCACTCGACATATTTGTAAACGTTAACATGAATCAGGAATATTAGATTGAATTTTATTAGCGTGATGAATGAAAGTCTGCAATTTAAATCTATTTATAATCCTGTTTTTTACCTGCAGAACAATATTACACTGAATTTTAGTAAGTACAAAAAGTCTGAAGGTGTAAACTACCTCTAAATAAGATGTTTCATTTCAATCATTCCTAAATTATTTTCGTACCTTTAGTAGGACTTCAGCCATTCCCAGCGATTAAATTTTATACCCACAGTACGAATGTGCAATTGTTATAATGCAGAATTTTTTTCCCTCTCATAGCAAGTTCAGATAAATAAAGACAGTTTTATTCAGCACACTGTGAGGCCTACGCTATTTCGTTATGATCAATATTATTTCTTTGGTAAAATTGATCGATTCTTGGTCGGTTCTATATCAGGTTTGAAGGAGACAGACCTCTCGATACTTTAACCGTGGCCCTTGCGTTTCTCAGTACTGAAAAGTCTCAAACACTTTCAGTTGACGTCACAAATCTTTGTAAACATACTAATTGATCAGTTTTGTTTATTTCTAATTCATTGTTATTATTGTATGTTCACGTCTATTGCATGAATGGTTCTTGGTTCCGCCACCAATGGCGCTTCGTGTCAGTAACAACTGAGACGTGCTGGTACCCAATTTCGTAGTACTTACGATTTCTCAGAGAAAAGTTATACTTCGGTACATCGTACATTTTCCTTAGCCTGTTTACATGTCGGGTAGAAATTCACCTCCGACTAAATGAATTTAGTAGGCGTTTCCGTGGTTGGTGTGAATAGAACTGAACCTCAGTAAACACTTCTTTGGCCATACGAGGATTTCTATTTTAAATTATCAACATCCTAATTAGTTCTATTCACCGACCTTACAGGTCGAAGTCCAACGCCGTACATTGTTAATTTAATGGCACCATATTTAAAACCAAAGTTTTTCCCAAATATAAAAATTATCAAAAGGATAATAATGTATTTTGAAAGTATAATAATTTACATTAAAAAATAGAGCTCGTGTTAATTTACAGGAATATATTTATATTTCACAGACGAAAAATGATATTAGTCAATAAGTGGACTGAATGTTTTATAGTTCCCAACGTTTCTGTAATGAAGATACATATTGTGATAAAAAAGGCGGATTTTGTGATGTTGTGGCGTTATGAGGTGCAGTTCGGCCAACAACAATGGCTAGTTGGCTGAAAGATGGTGATTCCCCGTGGGAGAGTCCCGCCAAGCGTGTGTAAAAAATGACGATGGTGAACCCCCCGCGGGAAACCCCCGCCGAACGTGTGTAAAAAATGAGGGCTGGGAACCCCGAAATTTTGTGAAATAGTGGAATTCCCGTCGGAAGAATTAAAAGGGGAAGCCGATGGGTGGCTCATCCCCAGAAGGCAGGCGAGTGGAGGAGAGGACGGACGTGGTCCGACCTGTGAGAAATGAGACGAGTGGAGGAGAGGACGGACGTGGACCGAGCAGATACCCCAGAAGGCAGGCGAGTGGAGGAGAGGACGGACGTGGTCCGAACGGCCAGAAGGCACACGAGTGGAGGAGAGGACGGACTTGGTCCGAGCAGATACGGCCAGAAGTGAAACGAGTGGAGGAGAGGACGGACGTGGTCCAAGCAGCCCGAGAAGTCTGACGAATTGAGGAGAGGACGGAAGAGAGCAGACGTGTCCAGACGTGATCAAATCCTGCAAGACGCTAGAGAGACGCAGAAACATTCGAGAGGTGGATGTTTGTTGGCCCAGTAATTGTGTGTAAGCTATAAAAAAATTGTGAAACTTGCTCATTGCTCTGGATAAATAATATTTTATGATCTTTCTTTCTATTTTCAGCTACTGCATACTCCATCTCTTGAGAGACCCAAAATCCCCTGAGATTAAGCCCGTGTATTCACTTAAAATTAATAAATGAAAAATTTTAAAATTGATCGATCATAATTTTCTCTGTTAATTAATTGTTTTATACCCAAAATATTATTACAATATATATCAATTAACATTTATATGTTAATATACAATATAGTAAGAATTTAATTAACTGGAATCAAATAATTTACTAAAACATTATTTACTTAATATTAGGTTGTTGGTCTTGTGGTATTCAGTCCTAAGACTGGTCTGATGCACTCCACATCCTCCCTAAACCCCGTGTCTTAAAAAGTGGCCTATTAATCAATCCCTTTTCTTCGTCAACGTCCTCTATATTGTTCGCTTTTTCCCTATTCTGTTTAGAACTTTCTCGTTTGCTATTCTATCCACCCAGCTGATTTTCAGCATTCGCCTATTGCACCACATTTCGAAAGATTCTATTATTTTCCTTTCTCCAACTCCTATCGTCCACGTTTCGCACCCATATAACACCATGCTCCATACTAACATTTTTAGCACTTATGTTACCCGTAAGTAAGTCCCTCTATTTCGCGAAAGCCTTCCTTGCCTGTGCTATCCTACTCTTTATGTCTACTTTACTTCTACCATCCCTAGTTGTTATGCTTCCCAAGTAGCAGAATTCCTTAACTTCTGTCAAAATATCCTTTCCCAATCTAACACCCTTTGTTATTCCACTGTTTCCCATACTACACTCCATTAAATTGGTTATGCCTCTATTAATCCTTATATTGAACTCTTTCTCCAGGACTACGTTCTTACCATTTATTATGGTTTCCAAGTCTTCTTCTGACTCCCCTAATACTACAATATAGTCGGCAAAGCGTAAGGTTTTTATTTCTTTTCTATTTTATGGAAAAGGAATCATACTGTAAGGAGAAAATATATTAGGTAAACATTTTGTATCTTAAAAAACCGCCCTTAACTGAATGTAATGTAATAACGTAATGATTTCATAATACTAAGAAATTTAAAATACTATTTCGTATTTAATAAAGCGACTAATGAATACAAAACACAAAAAAATTGTCCAGCATTGACTTATCAACTCAAAACATACATTTTAAAAGGATCAGCTAAATTTAGATCAGCTGTACTTTCGTTTGATATTAATTTGATCATATCTATGAATTTTTAACAATCGTGAAACGATATACCTCGCAAAAAATTAGAGTAATCAACTGAGGAAAGGGTTAGTAACTCTGAAGTTTCTGCTTAAGTGCGGATAGGGTCAAATGAGTTGGAGTCGGTCGTAGGAAACTATATTGGCGTCTCTCATTCATTGATAGAAATAAAGAGAATATAGGATAGTAGAATAGGGCAGTGTTGGTAAAGTGAGGTTCTTGGTATCTTAATAGCATCCAAAAGAATGAACAAAATTAAAATTGTTTATAAAGTTTTATAGGAGAAAATTTAAAAGATAATTAGCATACTGGCCTAAAGGGTCCGCTCAGGAATTCAAGTCATGACTGAATCTGAGAGTCCGAAGAAGCTCCTGAATGGTCGCCGTAACACCGTTTAAAGAAAAAACGATGAAATCTGATGCTATCATTTTATAAAGTACAATACAAAGCGTCTACGGATGGAGCTTTGTTGCAAGATAGTTATTAGTAAAACGTCTTTTCAATTGCCTTTATGAGCTGTCTATATTTAATAAATTTTCCATCTCCCAAATTATAAAAATGATATTGGCAGCCTGACAGCTTACCGCTTCATTACAATGGCTTCTAGTATTTCCAAAACAGCTCTAAATAGTTCTCAAAGCCTATCATTAAAAATAGTGTGACTTGGCTATTAATTAGCGAAGAAAGGGCAGGGAAGAACAAGAGATGAAGGGTTTTGTTCAGTTGTGGCTCACAAAGCTCCCCATAGGCTAACTAATTAAGCCTTTGTTGGTAGCTGGCTTCTCAATTATAAAACTCGGAATATATTGCTAAATGGTTTGGGAAGCACAAAGGGGGAAGACCCACTGAAGAAAACCTTACTGTGGTTTCGTTCCCCTACAGTATTCTAAACTTTTAGTCTGTTCGACACTCACAATAGCAAAAAGCTTAAGGGCTGTCTCAAACGCTTTTCTTATGCATTGCAAATAAGGCGATACTCATAAGTAGTATAATCGTATAACGTACAACGAAGGTCTACATTTATATCCAGATCTTTCAATTGCGTAAAAATTTTATAGATGAAAAAGCATCATATACAATATATATGTACGTGTTCTTTTGTTACTATTACCAAGAAAATAAGACTAATAATTTCTTTTAGGTTAATTTTTTTATAAACAAAGAGAATATTAAGATTTTAAAAATAAGAGTAATAGTAGTACTGTTCAAATTAAATTCGTCAATTAATTTATGAATTTATTTAGATTATAAATATAGTCATAAATCACAAAACTATATTTTGGCAATTTGGCCACAATCAGTTGTAAATTGAATTGAAAGGCATTGATATAGGTATTTTCATACAGCACATAAACATTAAAAAAATTCATATGCGAAATACGGTAAAATTACTATACTCCGCGTATTGTGTAGAGTCCTTCTGATACTCCTTTAGTGCACGTTTCCTTTCTCTATTAATATACTCTTCTTTCAAGAATCTATATATGTTTAAATTTATTATGTTCCTTGAGCAAGATTCGTATTAGACCGTTTTCTCAATTTTTTTCTTTTTTCTTTGGGTAAATGGCTACATAAGGGTGATCCTGAAACAGGCAAATTTCCTTTAATAGCAAAGGAAGGGAATTGAAAAGGGGCATATGAAGGGATAACAAGGTAGTCAAGGGTTGACTAGGGCCTTGGGTTATAGTAATAGTATCATGCCCGGTATTTCATCTAAAAGACACGTAGCGAAAGTCCTAGAAAACCTGCTACGGGTTACTGGGTACTATTCTCTAGCCCTACCGAATGACGGGCGATGAGTTTACTGTGGGGTTGCAGAATTCCCTTCTCCGTGTCTGCCATTTTTAGGATGTAACTGATCCAGCGGACAACTCTTACTGTTTGTCGTTTGCCGAAGGTTTTTGAGCCCGCAAGTAAGAACCCTGAGAAAACCATGAATTATATAGGAACGCCTAATAAGAGTTATAACTTGCATTTGGTTTTCACACCGGCTTTCGCGCGTTAGTTCAATGGATTTATATCAATAAACTCTGTAAGGTATCGAAATGAAATATGCGCGAAAATTAATATAAAATTCTCGTTTCAATTTTCATTGAAATCCGTTGAGACGTTTCGGAGCCTATTCGAGACAAACTTACAAGCCGACTGACAGACACTTCAATTTTATTTATTCGTATGGATAATCATCTCAAAATATTTAATTTTTTGGTTCATTACCTTATATTATGGTAGCTAAAAACCAATTTGTAAAAATTTAAATAGGGCTAAAATATGGTGACCAGTTTTTTTGCGGAGTGCCTACTGCTTTTTGGTTTAAATAATTTTAATTTCAGTATTACTACTCCATTTAAATTTAATAATGAAAAGTACCTAAGTTTAATTATATGTTTCATTTGGACATTAGTAAAGATTTAAAACTTATAATTTTTTAAAAGTCATCGAAGGCACGTGAAAATATTAAAATCTCAATGCTAAGAGCAAAATTTCAAAGTTTCATTGGGAAATTAACCAATTTTATTTTAATAAAAGAAAGTATAAATGCTTCGATGGAAGCTTACGCACAAGAGTATAGCTAATTGGAAGAAAGACAAGAATGACCTTCCGTTTTCAGGGTGGAAAGCGGGAGGTTTGGGATTCGATTCCCTATTCCGGTCGACATTTTTCCATTCGTGTCTTTCTACCAATTTTTTTTGAATCACCATTGATTTTGGATTACTGGTATTGTCGCTTTTAGTCTTATTATTTAAATTACTATTGTCTTTGTTAATTATAAGAAAATATAAAGTGTGCTTATTTCAGAAATTTGTGTGGATAATTTTTGTGTATATTTCGAACTACCCTAATATTATCCCTCATAAATTTGGTTTCTAATGAGTTGGCCGTGGATAAGTATGTAAGTAAACCTTACAATTAATTCTAGGCTACATTGTATGATATATACGAAGGCGTAACAATTAATAATACTATAAGCGACGTTAAATTTATACAAAAATTAAATAACTGAAAAATGCTGGTACCAGCTTTATACGTTCCATTACCTATATTGAGTTTTAAACAAAAGTCAATAGTTTTAAGTTATTTAATATTTCTGTCTGTATATACAAGCTTGTTATCTTATTAAAAATTTGGAATAACCAATATAAAAGAAAATAATCCAATTTTAAAGACAAAATATCTTAATTTACATTATAACACACGTTCGCTCAATGTCACATTTTAATACGTTAATTTTTTTATTTTTCAAATTTCAGTTTAAGCTATATATTAGGCGAAGAGTAACTGCCCAAAAACAACTTTTCTTATGCGTCCTTAGTGAAGACAAAAATCATATTTGATTTTTGGTTCAATCTGTCAAGTAAATGTCACTGAAAATAGAAGCCAAGGAGACTACAATTGTCCAGGCATGAGATTTTCAAGATGACGACATGGGTTATTAGATGAAAGAAAACGTACGAAATGTAAAAATTTTATACAGAAACATATAAATAAGGGGTGGGTGTAAATGCGGATACAGAACAAAATATATTCCAAAATAACCTTTGCTGACGGAGATATTATATATATATATATATATGCCATTGGAAAGTTTTCCTTAACATCCACAGCAAATGTTATTAATAAAAATAATTGTTTAAGCTGTAATTTTTATTACTTTATGCAAACTCTAGTCATTTGGAAGGGTGTGAGACAAGTATCCAAACCCTTTGGTGGAAACACACCCCCCACCCCCTCCGTTGTCACTGCAATAAAGGGTATATATATATATGCCATCGGAAAGTTTTCCTTAACATCCACAGCAAATGTTATTAATAAAAATAATTGTTTAAGCTGTAATTTTTATTACTTTATGCAAGCTCTAGTCATTTGGAAGGGTGTGAGACAAGTATCCAAGAACCCGATATACGTGAGGTAGGTTTTCTATGGTGTCATATGATGTCAAATATTTTCCTTTTCTTAACTATACGTATTCATAATTCTGTAAAATTCCACTAGACAATTAGCTGTATGGTGGACAAGGTTGGATTGTGATTAGTGATTATCTGCCTTTATTGCAGTGACATAACGGAGGGGGGTGGGGTTGAGTTACCACCAAAGGGTTTCAAACCGCTAAAGAAGTCTACGTTCGGACTTCATTCTCGAAATATTGCTAGGATCCTGGGTTCTCTTAAGTTCGGTATTCTTTTTCTAATTTATTAAACTGAATCTTAAACCCATTCTAGCGTTTTTGATTCCGTTCAGGTTTGGACGATTTAATTGAAGAACCTCAGGTACGGAATGTTCCCTATTACATGTCCTGAATTCTCCTTACTTCAATCGTTGAAGAAAATATATTTTCCTAAGTCTAACTCCGTTTCTCTCTGATTAATTCATTTCCATTGTTAGTAATTTTACATATCAACATCCAACTTCTTGGTTTCCTGAACTTTTAACTAGGAACATTTCTCAATATTTTTCCTGAATTTCCTTCCGGTTAATACTGGATAGAATCCTTAAACTGCAGTCCAGGGGTCCTAGTCAACCCTTGGCTGCCTTTCTCTCCCTTCCGCATCCCCCCTTAAAAATTACCTGTGGTGTTATTAAACGGCAGTGCCAGTTTCTGGATCACCCTCATGTAGTTAACCAAAAACAAGAGCTATCTCTTTTTGCTATTGAATCAATTGGCCAGCTGTATCCTAACTGGACGAGGCATGGAGAAGGGAATGCTCTCTCTCCAAAGAAAACTTTTCTCTCGTCATTGGAAAAGCGACGGACAAGTACCAAGAGTGTAACCTACGTGATTCCTTGCGTTTGTCCTGGATCACTTTTAGGCGAATACCGGTAAACATCGTTACATTATAGAACTAGGTCCTGGTTAATCCTTGGCTGTCTTCCTCACCCTTGCCCATCCCCCTATGCTATATAGGAGAGCTGCCTCTATGGAGACACTCATGTAACCAGTCAACCAAAACATAATAATTTTTATTTTAGAAACGCCACAATGTCAGACAGTGAACTTCATTGCTCTAATAGAATAATTTTAGAAACCTTAACTTCAAAATAACGCAACAAATTGCATTATATTTAAATACTTTGGATTTTACACATTTGATTATGCTTTTCGGTCTATGCCTTACTAAGTTCAAATTCATAGAAAAAAGATGCATAGTAACGTCGGTACGTCCAGCTATCTTAAAAACTTTATGTAATTTATTTTCATAATAAAATATATCTGGTAACTAAGGTCTTATAATTTACTCATAATTATATCAGACGTTTAATCGATTATTATTTAAATGTAGATTAATGTGTAAAATACACTTTCTTATTATATATATATATATATCCCTGATACCTCTTTTTCGCCAATGAAATGAATTAAAGGATCATATTCAAGCGTTATGAAAGAACTTATGCTTCTATTTCATTTGTTCCTGAAAACAACGCTAATTAATGAGAAGTTTGGTCACATTTGCGTATAAATAGGTTTTGTTGTATTGGTCTTTAGGATTGGTAATGCGATTGGTACACTGCGCACTGATGATATTTTAATGAAAGAATATTATCAGATGAATTCCTTTCGGGTAAAACACCGACGCTTAAAATTCGTTTCCCCTTCGGCAGCCCAATTTACATGTACGTTTCTGTTTTACTTACAGGGTGCATATTTTAGAGGAACCAGCGGTATAGGGGCGCTGCGTCATAAAGGCTACAAATTAAACCGTGTTATGTATTGATTCCTGCTCTCTAGCGCATTCGAATTCAGAGCACATTTTTTAGGGACGGTCGGTGCCTGCTATTGGAGCTAACATTGTTTGTGGTATTCTGCCGGCTCGTTTGTTTGGCGTGTTTTATCGACTGAACAATAGCCCGTTGCCTCAGGAACCAACTCTTTCATAGGGATATCCGAGCTTTCGTATTTGCATAACAGCACGAGGGTTCCGTCAGGTGCTGTGGAAACTATAGGTCAAAAACTTCTCGATTGAATTTGAAAACGTATTTTTCCTCCAGTGTTGTCGCATTTCGCACTTTCACAGCTTTTAAATCGTACAAATGGATTAAAGACTGACCTGGATAAAATTATAATACCATTAAAAATCTGTTTTTTTTCTTTAAAAAGTCTAACATTTAATATACGAGTATGAAATTTCAAATAAAATTTGCTTTTTGAGTGTCCATGTGTATAAGACTTATAAATCCCAACGATGCTCAAATTGCCTGTCGCAGATCAGATACTGATACGGGCAAAAATAAATGTTCAAAAAACAGATTTATAATAATATATATTTATATAAATATATCAGGCTTGGAAACCTGCAGTTAAAGAAACCCTCCCATGGCTGGTCTCGCCATACGCGGGACCATGGGGATGCAATCTTTGATTGGAAGTGCAAAGCTTACATTGGCTATACCACTCAATATTTAAAAAATAGAATTTATCAACATAAATTAAGTTTAAAAGCCAAGTCAAAGTTTAACGCAGGTTCATCCTCACATACTGAATCGTATCAGCATGAGTTTGAAGTCGCAAAATGCAGAATTTTACATAAAAATTTATCCAGATGTAAACTTAGATTTTCTGAAGCTATTTTTATTAATCTTGAACGTGACGATTTGGTTAAATTTAAAAATGAGGGGTCCGAAATCGGAACATGTTATGAAAATGTCATCAATTCCAACAAACCTACAATGTATTAGATTATAAGTTTTGTTCTTGTATACATATATATTAGCATGTATGCTAGATGTGGAACTATGCATATTTGGATGTATCGACGCTATTAACCTACGCACATACCAGAACCTGTTTACATTATTGGTTAAGTGACACCTGATGTGTTTCATAATTGACGACAGCTATCACGATCTATACATGTAACACAATACTTTTATAGAGGTATGTTTTTTGATAATCGTGCAGCTAGTGGTCATAATTTTCATTATTTTATGTTAAGCTAATTGCTTCTTTTTATTATAGATTTATTAGACGAATATGACACATGTCGAAAGTGTCCTGCTTTATAATTAAAGATTGGTTTCATTTAATTTACTAATTGAATATAAACATCAGTCTCTATTATATAAGTATTATAAATTTGAGTGAGATGTATTTGATTCTTACTAGTCGTGTTACGAAATTCATAGAATATCATTCAATGCTTCAGTACTGAAAAAGAAACTCGCTCATCTTGGAAGGTATATTTTGGCATTTGTTGATTTCATGGAGTTAATAATAAATAGGCGATTGATCGAAACAAATTTACTTTTACTTTATATTTAATTCATACGCCTAAGAAAGTGAAATATCGCTTATGAGAACGTTGTTCTAGCGATTATTGCACAATAAAACAGGATGAGACGATATTTGTCGAGAGGCGCGGCACTACAGTGGACTTTGACCCAAAAGACACCAAAACGAAATTTGTTTTATATTAGAGAAATTACTCATCTTTCTAATAGTGTCAACTATAAATGAATATCTGGTGTCCTTCAAAACGATTTATACTTCTGGAAAAGCTCATTTTTGGCGTCTTTCATTTTGGTGCCAGGTGCACCAAATTTACCAAAGTATATTATCTCAAAAGCTGTTCATCGTCTGACTTGTAGACACCTATGCAGACATGCATACTACAAAATATGGATAACGTTAGTACTTTATTTATCCCTGCAGGATTCTTTGAAAATACGAAAAAAAAATTGGTACAACTTTATTTTCGCCAACTTTATGAATTTATAGCTACCAGGGATGAAATTTGTTTAAATATTTGTTATTATTTTAGTAATCTACGCATGCGATTTATTTTTGAAACTAATTTTCAGGATCTATTCTCTAATACCTGTCACAATTTTGAAACGACGTCATCTCCGACGAACCGCAGACTACGACGAAATAGCCCATATCTCAGCCTGAAATCCATATTTCCAACTGAAATTTTGCATGTGTCCATCTACGGCTTTATAGTACAAATTGTCTAAATTTCATCAAAATATGAAATGGTCGCGTTCCTCAAATCAGGACGCGTGACATGGAATGACCCTATTACGTCAAGCAATGGTATTCGAATATCGCGGAATAAACAATGTTACATGAACAAACAAACATCCTTCCGAACCTCATAGATTAGTAACCTACATACTAACTTACAGACGTATTTACAAGAGAATACTCATGGTCGCGAAATAATTCGATTCTTCCAATTATATGTGCATAAAATAAAATAAAGACAACCTGGAATGTCAGAAAAATCTTATGGCAAAGAAACCAGAAACTATTAAGAAATTGCAGTAGATCAAAGTTAAACTTTTTCTGGTGCAGACGCAGGTTGCAGATGTAACTCCTGTCTCGTAATGTTTGCTACCTTTCCTGTTGAATATAATCCTGCCAAGATGAGAATTCTACAATCTATTGAAAAAATTCCCATCCTTAAATTACAAATATTTAACCAATAAAAAAAGCTGAAATAATTACCATGAGAGGAAAATTCAAGTGTTCCGCAGAAAAAAATATGACTGGTTTTAACAAGTAAAATTGCTTTTCTACTTAAAATAATCTATAACAAGAGATAAAAGTCGAAATTAAAGATGACCAGCTTCAATTATCCAATTTTGAGTTTATAATTCCACAAAGATCAATTCTTGGACCTTTACTTTTTATTTCGTATATACAGTACATAAATAATATTCCGGTATACGAACATCATCAGAAATTGTTTCTCTACGCAGATGACACAAATACAGATATAGCAGATGAAAATCTCGATTATCTTGTTAAGAACTGGATGGTCTAAATGTCTCGTTTATGGTTAAGGAACACGGGGACTGAACTTTGAAATTTCTGTAAATAAATTGCTACTGAACTGAAATTTTAATTGTGTGTTAACAACGCTTATGTGTAGCAGTGTACAAAATTTTGTTTTTCTAAACTTGTTTTTTGTTGAGATATTTTGTTAATTATTTTCAAAATTAGACAGTTTTGAAAATGTTCATTGCGTTACATAATTGAATATATTTTAGCTTTCTTACATTAATATGTAGGACTGACCATTGTTATCAATTGTCAGAATTATTTTTCAAATATAATGGAATGACTATAAAGATCTGCTTGGAAACTGAGTTCGTTTGTTATTCTCTAAGATTATTAATGCAACACGTTGAAAAAAAGTACGTAAAAGTTGTGAACGTTGGGTATTTTCATTATGTTTTATGGCATCTCTAAATAGGGAAATTTCTCCAGGAGCAATGAAATATTTAAGTTGCAAAAACGAGCCATTGGAATACTTTCTATTGCAAACTCTAGATCGAGTTGCAAGCCTTTTTCAAAATTTTGTAAATATTTTACCTAGCGATTACATTCATGAAATCTTAAAGTTTGTAAAGCGGAACATTAATTTGTTTCAAACGGATGGCGAATTTCATGAATTCGCGACTAGAAATCGCTCACATTAAGGTCGAAAAACACCGTCTTGCTCGTGACCAGAAAATTATTTACCATACCGGAATAATTTTATATAACAGCCTCCATACAGAGGTTGAGAACAATCATAATTACAAAAGTTTCTTGAATAAGAGTAACAATATGTTATTAAATGGCACATTTTACTCTGTACACGAGTTTAATAATCGTTTCCTTAATAGTTATAATTAATTTTCCTGCAAAAGTGTTGAATGTGTTGGTTTGTAAAATTTTCTGTTACAAAACTTTACATATAGTTTTACTGCTCTTTTGTGTTTTTGTTTCATGTATTGCCTGAAGCTATTACAGAAGGTCAGATTCCTCGTCGAGTCGATCCGAGAAGTGAAATATGCATGGTTTATGCGTGTTTGTACTTTTTAGTGTTTGTGTCATGTTTTTTCAGTTACTTTAACCTATATTTCGTATACTTTAATTACGTAGTTAAAGATTATATGTTATTTTACTTTAGTCTCACTTGTTACTTCCTGTACTGTAAGGCGTATCCTATTTCGTCAACCGAATAATAATGGAAATAAAAATAAACCTAAAGACTACAGTCTGCAAAAGGACAAATGTAAAGTACAATAAACAAAATTAATATAAATCTCTAGCAATATAAATATTTTAGACACTCACTAAGAATGGTGGAAAATTTAAAATATTTGAATGTAAGATGCTGATGAAAATTCATTACTTCAGATTTTTAAAATTTAATGATTATATTACGTCTAACAGTTGATAAGTTTGTAAATATTTAGGTCATTTATACCAAAAGGATGAGTAAAACAATAACCCACGTTGTTTCATCCGACCTTTGAGACCACACCTGGAGTCTAGAACTCGAAAACTAACGCAATCAAAAGTTTCAGCTGACAGTTATATAACAAGAAAGTCAAATCGACAGGACAGATTAACAGATAAAGTTCAATTACTTAACATTTTTAAGATTACTGTCTTATCCAACTAGGAAGAACAGTTAAGCAAGTGGAGAAAATATTCCTCAGAAATTCTAAACCAAGATAAAAATAAGGAAATACCACACTAGGAAGATACAATAAGAAACAATTCAACAAATAACATGGATCCCCCATCAAGAGAAGAGGTAAAAATAGCTTTAAAACATGTAAAAACGGAAAAGAGTCGAACGTGGTTAACATTAATTCAGAACTAATTAAATCAGACTGGGAATCTTTTGAAGATTAGGAAGGAATAGAAAATTCAAAAAGATTGGAAGGAAAGGCTTATAGTTAAACTATCGAAGAAAGGAGACAATACCTATTGCCAAAAATGGAGAGGTATAACCAGTGAACTGCTATGAAGGATAATATTAAACAGAGCGAAATACGAAGTAGAGCTACGATTAAGGCTGGAACAAGCAGGTTTCCGCAGACAACGTAGAGCAGTGAATGGCAAACGACCTTACATGTGAGTTTCATCGATTTTGAAAGAGTCTTCGACTCATTATACAGAAATGAAATGTATAAGGTCTTAATCGAATATGTTATTTAAAAAAAAATTTAATTTGCTGAATGAGATGTATGGTGGAATTAAATGCAGAATATTCCACGAAGGTAAATTATCAGACCGTATACAAATAACAAATAGAGTAAAGAAAGACTGTATTCGTTTACCGACAATGTTTATACTTGTGCTGGATTCACTAATGAGAAGGACTTTGGGAAATTCAAGGAGAGTTAAAGATTTTGCAAATGAAATCTGTCTCCTGACCTCAAGATTTACAAATATGTCAATAAAACTAAAAGGACTACAAGAAGAAGCAAAACTTGTAGGTTCAATATAAATTTAAAAAAATCTAAAGTAATTACAATGAAAGCAAAAGTAAACGATCAATTAACTATACACCAAAAAGAAATAGAAAACCTGAATCCTTTACATGTCCGTGTAGTATTATTACAAAAAAAGTTGAACAGATTGGCACGAAGTAATTGAGCTGGCGTCTTTTTAGAATGTAGCAATAGAGATTGGAATTTCTTGGAATGGAGATCAAATTTCTTACCATATTTTCCATAAATATAACAAACGTTCATACGTTTATTATATTAAAGAATGGATTTGAGTAAACAGATAAACGCAGTTCAAAGTAAACAAATGTCCGACGGCTCTGCTTCACCATACAACAGCAGCGGAAGCTGGACGCTTGCTGACTCCACTTTCGTTAGTCTCAGAAGCTGGACTCACATTACAACGTCGAACGGCAACGCTAGTAGTCAAAAGTCGTCAGATAGCATCTGGGACTCGCCCCATGGATTGCGGTCTACATCTCATAAATAAATGCCTCACTTTGCGGGGAAGCAGAGAGACTGCCTCTAAATTAAAACAAGAAAATCCTCCCTCCGAGCGAGTAGCTCGGAATTTATGTATGCCGCAGATTATCCGCCAGGTGGCAAGACTGAACCGAGGAAGGGGGCTCGTACCAACCAAATTGGTGCAGAATGAAGACATAAATTTACAATACAAAAGATAATGGAGTATTTATGAAATTATATCTATTATATATTTAGAAATCGAAACATACGTTTAAAGGACCAAAGATACGATCTTTGACACAAATTTAAAGTCTATTCTATTTTGTGCATGCGAAACAAGGAGGGTAACACAATCAAACATAAAAATAATACAGACCTCTATAGGCCGATGCATACAAATTATTCGATAATTAAGGTTGTTAGAAAAAAATTTAAACAAAGAACTGTGGAAACTAACAAATCAGGAACCAAAGAACATACAAATAAAAACTAGGAAATGAAGATGGATTGGCCACACACTTAGGAAACAGAGCAGTTGAAAAAGAGCACTCGATTGGAATCCACAGGGAACCAGACGAAGAGGACGCCCTAAGATTACTTGGAGGAGATCAATAGAAGAGAAAATTCGTAGTAAAAAGAAACTTGGAAAGACGTCAAAGCGTTTGCGACTCAGAGATAAAAATGGAAGTGTTTCACCGATGCCCTATGCTCCAGAGGGAGAAACAAAAATTAAGTCAAGTCAAAGTTCGTTAGCAGACGACAGGATTATTTTTATAAATGATAAACAAGAGGCGTTAAAAAAAAGTAGACAATGGTGTATTCTGTCTTCTACTGCACTGATTTTGAACTAATGGATTACCATTAAAACAGGGAAAAGCACTAACTGCTCAATTTCAGAGAAAAATGTGGCACTTAGCAATATAGAAGTAGGAGTACAAAATGATACAAATTGCGAAGGTAATATTTTTAAAATTTTAAGATTATTTAATAGGAATTGCATAAATGATCTTGCAGCAAGATTCTGTTTGAATAATGTCAAAATTCTGTGATATGAACTTTAGGAAGTAAGCATTGAATATTTTCATTCTATATTGACTCATGCAATATATTTGGGGAGTAATTATTTTGAAAAAGATAAGCACTCATTCCTCAAGATTGTGTGTCAAGTTTATTAAAGAAAGATGTTGGTGCATACTATACTTATTACTCTTTGTGATAAGTAAAAGACTCCAACTTCAATGTTAATTATAAGATGCAAGGACATTTTTTAAAACCATAGTACATCTCTATTGCCCAGATAGTGATTTAACAAGCTTCAACACAACTTTACACAGTTAAAGGATAATACAATCAAATTCATAAATGGCCTAACTAAGGTTTTCCTTATGCACTTATATTAAATAAATAAAGTGACAATAATTAGTTTATTATGAAAAAATATCCAATGTTAAATAAACGTGTTAGGTATATTTTTAGTTATAAGATACTGTTGTAATAAAGTACAAGTCGTGATTCCTGTTTATGTACAGGGTGTAAAATATAATACGAGGGACAATCATATATAAACGGAAATTTTTTAAATAATTTTTTCTCAGAACGATATAATTTCAAAACAATTTTCTATTCTACTACAACGTTTCCTTGTATTAAAACACTTTTTCCCAGCGTTTTAGAAGCTTCCTGATTTCATCATCATAAAAAGCTGAAGATTGAGTCTTTAACCAATTGAGCATAAAGGGTTCAATCTATTCGTCGCTATTGAACCTTTCACCTCCTAGAGTTTTCATTAAGGTCCAAACAGTTGGTAGTCACATGGGTGTATAGTGGATGTTCGAGCTGATCCCAGTTATTTTCTTCCAATTTGGTCTGTGTTATGCACGACGTGTGAGGTCTTGAATTGTCGTGATTGTCCGATTGAGAAACGCCGTCTTTGACATCGATATTCAGCTTCTGTTTTGCCCAGCAGCTGACAGTAATATTTGGAGCTCACTTTTCGGTGAACGTGGAGGAACTCAACCAAAAGAATAACTTTGAAATCCCAAAACACTGTGGCAAGAACTTTCCCTGCTGACAATCGCGGTTTGGCCTTTAATGGTGTAGCCACTTAGTCGCCACTATTTGCTCATCCGTTTCGATTGAGGCGTATAGTGATGAACCCATGTCTCATCACGGGTGACTATACGACGGACAAAGCATAACGGGCCAAACGTCTGTGGCAAATCTCCAAATAAGTGGATTTCTATTAGGAGGAAGTAGCCGAGGAACCCAACTCGCTGAGATTTTTCTGAAGTCAAGTTCCTGTCTGATGATCGGATGTGAACTCCCGTGACTGAGACCAAATAAATGAAGAAGCAATTTCGTCAGCGGCACACGGATCTTCTTTTCTGTTATGAAAGTTCGTGGACGCGGATCCAAGCCTGATTTTCCACTATTTCCCGACCATCCAGAAAACTGTTGTGCACTCATATACACGTGATTTGGAAGAATGTCATCCCCAAATTGTTCCCGTAATCGTAATTTATGAAGGTCTCACCTATTATCTCGCCAAAACCTTTACTCACTGATATCGACTGAAAGAGGCTAACATTGGCAGTGGGTGTGGAATTCGTGGTAAAGCGGCTGGGCCCCCCGATTCTCCTACTAGGTTTGACTGGCCCTCGTACATATTAATCTTCCTAAATTCATAAGGTAGTAGAAGAAAAGAAAGACCCAAGGTTAGAGTGTTATATGCAAATTTAAAACGATAATAAGGCTTATAAAGACCTGTAACGCCAATTAAAAAGAAGAAGATTCTCGTAGGAATTGTGCTATGATCATATTCATTATTCACCAATGTTAACAATCTATGTAGAAGAAACTAATTTGAATTCAGAGGAGTGATTAATAGTGACAACGTATGAAATCCAACGCAGTCTATTTTATATCCACGCGACATGGTGATATTTCTGAGGAGAGCATTTTTCAGATGTCCAATAGAATATTAAATTCCGATGTACTTGGGAACAGCAGCGCGCCGGCCTCTGAAACTCCGGATTGTTGGTCGATTCCGGAAACTTTCTCCATTCTCAAAGAAATTTAATTTGTTATTGCTTGGGGGAAATACATTAATCGGAATCCCTCATGTAATACGAGAATACGTTTTGCGAAACAGAAACTGTCATAACTGTGAAATTTACCCTTAGTAAGCTGTTTGTGTCAGACACACAATACTAACCACTGAAATTAAACTAGAAACACTGAACCTATTCGTGCTAGAATATTGAATTATCTGATGAATTAAGAATATGAGAAATTCGCCAAGAGTAGTTGTTTGCTTTTAGGAATTGATTTTCAATTTTCCCTTTGATTACAATAATATTCGAAAATTTTATACGACATAACAAAGGAATTTTTGACTCCCACACAGTATTTATTTTCAATTAACTACGGAGGTTCTTCGATAAGTCTGGTAAAAATATAACAAAATAATTCAGTTTAGAAAACTTACTTTATATCCTAACCTGGTCTCCGCATTTTGCTTGTACACTTGGAGAGTTTCCCATTTTTCCAATCCAACATAATATAGGTTTTTCTCAACTCCACAAAATAAACCGACACGGCATTAGATGAAAATTTCTTCACTCCAAGACAAATTTTCAAGTTCGGGAAAATGAAGTCACTTCAATAGGGTGGAGGAAAAAAATTCGAATACCATCCTGTATATGCCCGACCAACGGGGAATCAAGCTAACTCTGGCGGAGAATTGTGTGAGTAAATGGCTGTGGTCATTTTATACAATATACATTGCATTTGAAGTTTTGAAAGAAACTAATGATTAAAACTGAGTAAAACAATGAGGAAAAGTTTTGGAAAAATTTTCTGCGTTCCTCCGTGTTCCCATGCTGTAATTAAAAATCCAGATTTGAAATCCTATAGCTTTCCGAATCGCCAGTGGGAAACTGATCGGGAGAAAGTATGGATTGCTCGCGTACATCGTAGTCCGTAAGTATAACTTTTTTCAACGGCATTCAATATATTAATATAATTACAAATCTTTTTGCAATCTCTAATATTTAGTGAATTAAATTATTTTTCGATTAGACATTTCATCAAATATATCCTTAATAATTGACTTTTGGAGTAAAGATATTGGGGATAAAATATAACTTTAATATAATATTTAATTACTTCAAGTGATAAATTTCATTATTAAATTCATAACCAAAATGTATCTTTTTTAATTAACCTATAGAGTTCCAATGAGAATAACAATCAACTGTAGGTATATTTGGTAAATTTCTATACAGTTTTTAATTACATTTTTTATTGTTTACATAGATATTTAAAAAAATATATAAGTAATATTAATACACGTCAGTTACAATTTTAAAAATTCTTAACCATTAAAAAATTGTTTACGTGTAGATTTGTTTTCATGAATATTATTCGTTAACTTTGTTGTTATCTTATACAAAATGTATCCCTGTAAAATCGGTTTGTAATCTCGTGACTTTTAGCACTGTGCCCCAATAGTATATTGCAAAACCGTGCCGGTAATTATTCGCAAATCATCTCTAGTACATCACCAACGTGAAAGCTTTCTAGCAATTTTAGTTCTTTAAGTTTTCTTTCCTTGAAAACACATCTACTTCTTGACCCCCACATTTTCTATCAATCAACATTAATTCATTTATTTACAAATTTAAAAAGCCTGTCACAACATACAACGCCATGTACGTTTTCAATTCTACATCCACTTTTCTTACAAATTTTTCCGATAGTGCGGCGCTACCATCGCATCGACACTGCATTAGATTGGCGTAAACGGCCAGCATTGAGACTGCTGCTGTTAGCTGGCGCATTGTTCTTGGTCGTTTCTCAATCTGCACCTATTTCAAACGATTAAACAGAGCAGCATAATAGATCCCAGTTAAGGTTATGCCCTTAACCAGGAATGCTATGAAATTGTACCCAGTGAATCACCAAAGACAATTACAAACGATCTTCGCCTCTTTCGGTGCACTTTTTGTCCATCGTTTTGATTGTAGTGGAGTGTAGTGATGGATCCAAGTTTCATCGAATCTGCGCATAAAAATTTTGGGTTACTCCTAAACATAGCTAGTTTCTTGTGTTAAAATGTTTTTTTTCCGAATCTATAATTATAAAACTTAGTGTCACAAGTCAGCTGGCCCGGATGGGATTTCGGGAGAAGTGCTAAAATTAGGAGGGGAAGCCATTATTACGTACCTCATACGGCTATTTGAAATATCTATTAACAATTCTGATGTTCCAGACGATTGGAGAAAGATTGTAGTTCCCATATTTAAATCAGGTGCGCGATCGGAAACAAGTAATTACAGGCCGGTTAGCCTCACATCTGTGATATGCAAGCAATTTGAACGCTTGATAGCTGAATATTTGCGTAAGCACTGGGACGAAAGGGGGTGGATTTACGGTGGTCAACATGGCATCACACCTGGATTCTCTTGTGAGAGCCAACTGACAACTGGCAACGGTCTGCCAAGATCTGTCGGACAGGATTGACAAGGGAGGGAGAATAGACGCTATAATTATTGATTTTTCTAAAGCCTTCGACGTCGTGCCGCACGATCTATTATTAAGTAAGTTAAAAAATACTGGTATAGATTTTCGGGTACTGAAGTGGGTTCGGGAACATTTTAAAGATCGTTCACTCAGAGTTCACGTGAATGACAAATTGTCCGACTCTGTGAAAATCACGTCGGGGTCCCGCAAGGAAGTGTCATCATGTTCCTTTCATTCATAAATGATTTAACAATCGGTATAAAATTACAGATCAAACTTTTTGCCGATGATTGTATGGTTTATAGGGAAATCGTAAACGTCGACGATGCACAGATTCTGCAGACTGATTTAGACTAAATTTACCAATGGTCAGTTAGAAATAAAATGCAAATAAATGCAACGAAGAGTAAGGCAGTCGTTTTTACAAAAAAAGAGAAATGTCCCTCCCACTAGATATAAAATGGGGAACGAAGTTGTAACGGAGTCAAATAACTGTAAATATCTTGGGATCACGATTAGTAAAGATTTAAACTGGGGTAATCAGGTGGGCGAGGTAAAGGCGCTGCTGCTGCTTCACAGGGTCTTGAGGAAAAGCACGAGAAAAACCAAGATTTCTGCTTACAAAACCCTGGTCAGGCCAATTTTAGAATATGGGGTAACGTGCTGGGATCCATATCGACATAGACACACTCTAGTGTTGAAAAAAATATAAAAACGGTCTGAAAAAATGTTTAGGGGTCGATTCGCGAACAATCCTCACAATAATTTAGAAGGTCTCAGTAATAGAAGGAAACATGCGAGGTTGTGCGCAATATATAAAGCTTATAAAGGTGAACCACAGGGTTTGGAAAGAAATAACAAACCATCTTAAGGCGCCGAATTATATTTCTAAAAATTACCACTCGTTAAAAATTAAAGAAAAAGGGCAACGCACAGACGTAGGAAAATTTTCATTTGTAAATAGGTCAATACGCCATTGGAATTCCTTGCCTGCAGAAATACTGACGACTTTTCCGGGTAGCGTAAAGCAGTTTAGGAATAGGCTAAGAAAACTTAAGGGAGTAGTATTATTATTTTAATTTTTTTTATTTATTCCTTAGTGTAAAATTTTTGTAATTGTATTTGTGTTTTATTTGTTTTTGTGTTTTCAATGTATATAGCTGCGACCGGGCAAATGCCCAATAGCAGCTAAGTAATAATAATAAAAATAATAATTCCTGTCTACATTCGAGGGTAACCTACACCAATCATGCAGCCTTAAAGCTTTCTCATTGCCAGTTTATCATGGAAGATGAAATGCACCACAGCATCAGATACATCACGCACGTTTAGTCTTCGATCTTCCGTTACGATTGTAACTAGTCTGATGAAACCCGCCATGGAAACCTTATCCTGCGAAAGCTTTTCATTTCTACATAACTACCACATCCCAGTCCTCCCTCTTCTGTTCTTGCATCACACACTTCCCTCTAGCACTAATTGTAGGAGGCCCTCCTGTCTCAAACGTGGCCTATTAATCTATCTCTTCTCTTGGTCAGTCCTCCATATTGTTCTCACTTCTCTTATACTGCTTAGAATTTCCTTGTTCCTGACGTATCCACCCATCTGACTTTTCAGCGTTCCTCTACAGAACCACATTTAGAAAGATTTAATTGTTTTCATTTCTGCAACTCCTATAGTTATAATTTTTAGAAATGATTTCCTATTATTAATATTTATATCAGCCGTAAGTAAATTCCTTTTTTTTGCGAAAGACTTTCTTGACTGTGCTGGCCTAATCTTTATGTCTACTATATTTTATATCATCCCAAGTTATTACGCTTTCCAAGTAGCAGAATTCCTCAACTTCCTTCAAAATATCCCTTCCCAATCCAACACCCTTGATTATTCGACTATTTCCATGCTACACTCAATTGGTTCCTCGTATATTAATCCTGATGGTGTTCTCTTCCTTAAGGATCACGTTCATGTGATTTATTATGGTTTTCAAGTCTTTACCGACTCCCATAATACCACAATATCATCAGCAAACTTTAGGGTTTTTATTTCTTCTCCTTGCATTTTGATTCCCATTTTATATTCATTTTTAACTTTCTTCATCGCCCTTTCTATATATAGTAAAGAGCATGGGCGACAGACTGTATCCTAGTCTTACTGCTTTCTTGATTTCAGCTTTCTTTTATTGCCCGTCAATTATAATTACTGGCTACTGCAATCTGTAGAGGTTCTCGATAGCTCATTTCCATTACGATATTAAGAAATTTTCCGATGTTTTCCTGAGTAGTGAACTGAATTGGGTGACTGGAGCAAGTTTCATCTTCTGTGCGTCTGAGACCGCTTTTAAACTCATTAATCCCGAGATAAATGTTCTTCAATGCTAATGTAGAATCTGTATGAGCTCCATCCTAATACGTTGTGATTTAATTAGCTATCAAACCCTTCCAACGAAAGAGCTTAATGATATCGCAAAATTCGTTTTTTTCATTATCTTCCTGACTACACATCTAACACTTCAGAAATCTGCAACAATACACTACGAATTGCATATTTGAAAGGATCATATTTTGCAACAATTCCGCAAAAGTAAAAAAATTTACGCTCTGTCTTAAAAACTTACGACATATAGACCAACCCTCTTAATTACCACGTGGATATTCAATTCAATAATGCGGTCAGCTTAAAACTTGACGTACCAGTTTTAGCCCAATTATTCTATGACAATTTTTCTTATTAATTATAAACTGTTTGGTTAATATTTATCTTATTCAGAAATTCGTGGAAGACAGATAATAATTTGTAATGTAACGTTAAATTAATGACAGTATTGTCATGTTGAACATTTAATAACAATTTCAATTTAGTAATTACGGTAAATATTAACTTATTGTTATGCTACTAAGAAGTAAGTTTCATATAAATGTTATAAATAACTCTAAAAAAATTAATCCATATGTTTATAATTTTAGTATCAATTACTATTAACATAAACTGTAAATCCCGATTTTAGGTCCTGCCTTAAAGGTTATATTTGTTAAATAATTTGATTGTACATTGAAGAAGGCGTAATTTCGATAGCTACTAATAAAACAATAATAATTTCCTCATGTTTATCAGTCTCATTACTAACCAAAACTATACTTCAAATTTGATTATCTGAATAAATTTTAAATCAATGTTAAAGTATAGTTTTGGTTATTAATGAGACTGATAAACATAGGGAAATTATTATTATCATACTAAGTAAAAATTAATTTTTTAACAAAATTTTAATAAATTGAAGAAGCTGCTAATAAATTCTTCACAAGATATCCAATTTTTTTGTATATGAAGACAGAAATAAAGGGAGTTCAATTAATAATTCAACAAGAATTTGTAATAAACCGATATTTAGATTAATATCTATTAGACCTCTCTGTAGCAGAGATTTGGAAATTATCAGTTCAAAACTATAGTTCTCTGTAAAAATGATTTTGTGAATAGCTAATACGACTATGAATTACATCGCTGTAACGGAAGACCTTTATGCTTTTATAAATTTATTTACACAGACACATCTACTATTACTCGACAAACGTCTTTCCTTTATAAACTACATGTCTCATCGTAATTAGAACAAATACAATTAATTAGTTACAATAATATTATTTTAAAAGTCTGGTAACAAATGAATTAGCACAAATAGAATTTAAAATAAATTTGATTGGCACACCAAATTATTCGCAAAATTAAACTAATGTGTGGCATATATTAATTAATAAAACAAACTCGAAAACCTCTACAAATCAAATATGTAGGTAAGACCTACTATACTCCTCGTCCCTTTTATATTAAAAATAGTATCAAAAGGCCTCGGTTTACAGGAATACATCGTAAGGCTGGATATAGAAAATACGATGATCTGAAGATCCTGTACACATAATGAAAACGTAAAGCAGCAACAAATCACTGGAATCCAAAAAAGTAATAAAGTGCAGTTTACTGTAATTGGATGGAGAAATATACTTAAATCAAATAGTGTGAAAAATTTATTATTAATAGCAATGAACGTTTCGTTAATCTTATCCGCTTTAATAAAGTGTAAAATTTAAGTACAATTACACAGATATCGTAAATAAAATAGGTTACAGTTAAGAGACGTAAACAAGCAAATTCAATCAGAGGAAATACGTTTCTAGCCGCAAATAAAACATATTTGCTACAAGAAAACCATTTAATATTATGGGGTTATCTTTTAGTTTCCATTTATATATTACTAATGATTGCTAATAAATTATGAAATATACTGATGTTAAAAGTAGTGAAGGACAAATCTGTTAATAATATCACCTGCAAATCTTTCACAGTAGACTTAAATTTTAGAAGAAATATTAAAAATTCATTCCATAATTATAAAAATACAATTTAAAATATTCAGTAATTTCTAGCATAACTGTAACATTGAATGCGCTACTCGATATTTCTAATTCAGTACATATTAAATCCCACTCAATTTATTGAACGTATGATTTGAAAGAAGGAAAGATGTTGAAGAAAAGTCTCAGGTGGGACTGAAAGTCAATGCCGAAAGTCAGTTAGCGAACGTTGCGTATTCAATTCCCTTTGATAAAATCAACAGTGGGCGGCGGCGTAGCAAACAGGTCTCGAGGCGCTCTTCATCTTACAAAACAGCTTGCTGCAACAGTTGGCTGCCTTGCCTTGTCTTGCCCCGCGCCTCAAATATCAACCGTCTACACCAACTACTTCCCACTGTTTATACACTTTTCATCTTAAATCAATAATTCACAGAAACATGAAAAGATCCCGTATAAAGTAAACGAATCGGGAAGATATTTTTTTGGAATTGATTAATACAAAAAGAAAACATATATTAAATACTTTCTTTTAATTCAGTTTTAACAGTCACACTATCATGACTAGTAATGGCTCTTCCCGATTCGGAACTCCCCCCCTGAAAATAAGGAAAATTTTAAGAAATATAATATTATTGTTTAGTCTCTCATATTTTATTAATATTATTGTGAGGTATTCTGTCTAATATCTAGTTTACGATCTGATTTCCAAAATGAAACATGTATTCTTGACATCAATACTTAATACATACTTGAATTATTTGATGTGTTAAGGCTTCCCCTACCAAGTCCTCAATAATTATTCATTTTAGCTTGTCCTCTCCATGTTAACGTATCTTGCTAGCGTATTCCAGCCTTGGCCTCCCTCATCTGTTCTTACTCCACACACTGCATTCTAAGCTAATTTTACAAGACCCTCATGTCACAAAACGTGGCCTATTATCAATCACTACTCTTGGTCGAAGTACTCCTAATTGTTGTATTTTCCCCGATTCTACATCGAACTTTCTAGTTCCATCCACACATCTGATTTTCAGCATTCTTCTGTAGCACCACATTTCGATAGCTTCTATTCTTTTCTCTTCTGGAACTCCTATCGTCCACGTTTCGCACTCATATAACGCCACACTCCACAGGAACATTTTTAACAAAGATTTACTAATATCCACACAAGTAAATTCATCTTTTTTTGCGAAAGCCTTCCTTGCCTGTGCTATCCAACTCTTTACGTCTACTATACGCTTGACCAACGGCAAGTCGTGCTACCTCTGGCGGAGAATTGAGGGAGTAAATGGGTGGTACCGAATTAAGTTATTATTGCATTTGAGGTTTTGAAAGAAACAAATGATTAGAAATGAGTTTGAGGAAAAGTTTTGGAAAAATTTTCTTCGTTGCTTACTGCCTCCATCCTGTAATAAAATATCCAGATTTCAAATTCTACAGTTTTTCGAATCGGCAGAGGGAAACCGATCGGAAAAAAGCATGGATTGTTGGCGTACATCATAACTTTTTTCAACGGTGTTCAAATAAAATTAATAAATTTACACATGTTTTTGAGCAAACTCCATTCTTTTGTGAATTAAATTATTTTCCAAATAGACATTACATCAAAGATATCTTTAACAACTGACGAACTTTTGGAGCAAAAATATTGGGGAAAAAATATTATTTTAATGTATTATTTAATTACGTAAAGTGATAGATTTCATTATTTTCATAAAAAATTCTTTTCATTAACCTATAGTATAAAATTCAATTGTAGCTATATTTGTAAATTTATATACATTGTATAATTACAATTTTTATAATTTGAAAAGTAATTTTTATAAAAATGTAAAAAATATTAATTACACGTTGATTGCAATTTGAAAAATGTTTAACCATTTAAAAATAATCACTTTTCATATGTAGTTTTGTTTGCTTAAATATTATTATTTAATTTTGCTGTTACCTCATTTAAAATGTAACCTGCACAATCGGTTTGTAAGTGATCTCGTGATTTTTTAGCACTAAGTGCCCCTGGAGTAGATCCCAAAAACGTGCCAGTAATTATTCGCAAATCATTCCTTGCTTGCTCTAGTACATCACTAACGTGAAAGCTTTCTAGTAATTATCGTCTTTTATTTAGGTTTTTTTTCTGAAAGAACTCATATCTACTTCTTGCAACCAACATTTAATAATAATTGACTTTAATTGATTTATTTAAAAATTCAACAAACTTGTCAAAACACGCAACGCAATGTAACTTTTCAAGTCTACCACCACTTTCTTACACAGCTTACTGATAGTGCGGCGCTACCATCGCATCGACACGGCATTAGGTGGCGTACATTTCTACCAATCCTAGATGTTATGTAGTCCAAGTAGAAGAATTCTTCAAGTTCCTTCAAAATATCCCTTCCTAATCGAACACCCTTTGTTATACTACACTCCATCACCTTGATTTTCCTCTATTAATCCTCATGTTTTACTCTTCCTCCAAAATAACGTTCATACCACTTATTATGTTATCCAAGTTTCCTTCGAACTCCCCTAATACCGCAATATCATCAGCAAGCCTTTTGGTTTTTATTTCTTCTCCTTGCAATTTGAGTCCCTTTCCATATTCATTTTCAACATTTTAAATCACCTGTTCTTCACACATTATTTTAAGCTTATCAGACCGAACAATTGATTCAAGTATCTTCTCCTTATAAATATAAGAAACTGTTTCTGTGTATTATTCTGTATGATTGAGATATTTTAAGACAGCAGTATATTTCTTGACTCCATTAAGATACTGAGTCATCGCAGTGGTTATGATGAAATTCGGCTCTCATAAAGCATGGGTCGTTTAATCAAATTTTTAAAAATGTGACCCTCTCGCTGACGGGTTATTCATTTTTACAAAGGGATTACTCTCGAATAAAGTACTGTAGCGGGGTAATATATACATGAATTCCCGGGAAACGCCGGACAACCAGCTAGTTGAAAACATTTTATAAAATAAAAATTAATTTTGTCGTTAAATTAGCCAAGTGAATTCAGGCTATCATAAAAGTTTATTAATAGAAGGACACGACCTCAGCAGAAGCAAGCAATTTAAAAAAGTCAATTTTCGTCATGGCTTGTGGCTAGCCACAAATAATGAAGGATGAACTGAGTAGAGTCGGCGACGTTGTCTGGCTACCTGCCTGTTATTGACAGTTTCCTCTGCTTTCAGACTGCTCCTTTGATCAAACAGCCTGGGAAGCACTGATATCGCTGGCGACATGCTATTGATTGGGGATCACTTTCTCGTTCTGCTCTCACCGGATGACTTTTTGTGAAAGCTAATTTCTGAAAGTCATATTCCCAGTAATAAAAGCATTGTCCGTATATGGAAGTCAGGATATCAATTTCGGTTCGACTTTGATCATTCTTTTGCTGAAAAAAGAATTTAACGTTTCTAACTACGTAATAGGGCTTTACATACATATGGATCGAAAACATCGACTATAATTTGCAACAAAATATATGTTTGTACTGAATTTTATGTGCATGATTCACTCATTAGATACAGCTTCACACGATTTATATTGGCAATGATTGTTATTGACAAATACATATGCACGTAAACTTATGGCTTTATACAGAATAAACAAGGGAATAATATCTGTCACATGTGATGTAATAATTCTACAGTTATCTTAAGTATTATTAGAAAAAAATCTTCCATAAAACTTAATAACATATTTTTGAAATATTTTGTAAATAGTCGGGTTAAGAAAACAGGAAAATTAATTTTAATGACAAATGAACATATTTAAGGTTGTTAACTGGACATATTTGATTTTTGGGTCTGGTAAATTCCTGCTCGCCGTTGAATATTATCATTCCCACATCTCACAGAACGAAAAGACATCTCTTCCTATTTTAATTTTTTAACTAAGTTGTTTTACTTTAAAGTAATCGTTAAGTACCAATCCTTACGGATAAGATGTTCTCATGGTGTTTCACAGTTACCCGGGTATTTAGTTGCCCGTAAAATTATTTTTTAACTTTGGGTCTGGGATCTAAAGAGCTACCGCTCTTTTATTCCGAATCAATTATCACTCACTATTTTTAATGAAAATAGGGTCCAAGAAGGAATGAGAACTAAAGTTGAAATGTACTTACCATCTTGGCCAGTTGATTTACCCGCAAACAGGAACAGCACGGTCACACACCAAAAGGCGTGGGTCATGGTTAGCCGGCTTTTATAACATCAAGGCAACGTTCAGGTCTCTGCATATCTAGTTTCTTCTTATTTCCTGTAAAAACAGACATGTAAATATTATTTCGTTATATTTTTGTATTTTTCAAATCAAATAAATTAGAAAAAGACTTTTGCAGATTTATTTGATGTTTTCGAAGTAAGGTAAACCTTACATCAGATAAACATTTCCATTCAGTTAACAGATAAGAAGTTCATCACCCTAGTTAAAATTAAGTTTGAATTAATTCTTAAAAATAGTTTATTCACGATAAGATTAATTAAAACATAATGGCTTAATAACCGTACTAGATTCCTTTAAATGTTATTATTAGCGATAAAAAGCTTAATAATAAAATCAGAGCATACAAATGGATCGAGTTCTAAGTAGAATAAGGGAATAGAGAACAATATGGACGACTTTGACCAAAATAAGATATAAATTAACAGGCCAGGTTTTGTGACATGAAGTTCCTGTAAAATTAGCATTAGAGGAAAGTGTGTGGGGTAAGAACAGAAGAGGGAGGCCAAGAATGGATTATGCTGGGAAGATTAGGGAGGGTGTGGGATATGGTAGCTATGTAGAAATGAAAAGTCTTGCGCAAAATAGCTTAGGGTAGAGGGTTGAATCTGATCAGTCAGAGGACAACAACATTGATTTAAAACAACACCTACTCAGTAAGTATATATAATTTATATTTTATATTAAGAACATAAAGTCAAATTATGAAATTCATTTCTATGCTACTAATCTTTTTAAACGATAAATTCTTTCAGAGTATTTGTTTTTACAGTATACCTCATTTTGATATGTTGATTGTTGAACTTAATTGGGTAAAAATTTAGTAAAATATTACTGTCGATTTATGTACTGTAGCGTGTTGACTTAATGTGTTATCGGAAAACGCCGAGCACCTATCAGGTTAATTTATATAATTTAATATAATCAGCATGAATCCAAAAACTTTAATAATGCGTATGTGGCATATGTAAATTTTTTATTATAAATTTGAATCGTGAAAGGAGACACAATCCAAGTGTTTCATGAAGTAGTTGAGAAACAAATAATTAAGTAATGAACCTGTTGTTCTTTTTATGGTATTTTTAGTCTGCAAATTTATACAAATGCTGTAATTAAAACAATCTTCCAAAACTGTTTTTCGTTTCATAGGTGCATTCTGATACTTTAAACAGGATTCACGAGTTCTGCTTATCAATTTCCTCGCCGCGAAGGAAGAAATTACAGCAACATTTCTCCGTGTTTGAGAAACGTGACTATGAATTTAAAACTCTTACAATGTTTGGATACCGCAACCATGTACCACTAGCGATATCGAGCAGGCAAACACGATGTAAGCTGCAGTAGTATTATTATGTAGTGATTTATTCTTAATCTCAGTCAATTAAATGGCGCACACTATTAAAAATATTGTGAGGTAAAAGAAGTCTTCTTATTTGATTCTTGCACGGAATTAATATTACTTTACGGTAAGGCACATTTTTTTACTTAAGTGTCCTACCTTTGCTGTACTTGTTTTAGTGAACGAAATAAATTGAGCGAAAAAAGGTGAAAAGGTAATGAAATCAAAGGCTAAATACTATTGCACGACGAATTAAAGAGTTAGACAATTGTGACAGACTGAGAGAAATCTGAAGAAGGGATGACTGATGGACTTCAGTAGTTGACTATGAGATGGATAGGGAAGCATCAGTAGTGGTTGGTGCATATGTGCTCATGTGCCACAGCACATGAATTAATTTAGGACGAATTATTTGTTTTTTAATTGTAAGAAACTTTAAAATAATAGTATTTTAAGAGTGTGAAATTCTGCTTCCATTTCGAAGACTTTGAACTGTCCGCCTTCCAGCCCGCTCCCTTCCGTATATATGTTGGCTACATTATTTACAGCACAAGAATTATGTCTTGAATGAGAAATGCGCATGCGCAGTATTACAGTCGTGCGCCTGCTCGTCTAATATCCTGCAACAATATTAGCTACCAAACGCACAGCGTCGTTAGAGCGAGCGTGCAGACACAACCGCATCAGAATACAGTTTTAAATGTTTTTCACGAATTAATAAAAATATTACTGTTTATGCACTTGTTGTGGTTTATTTGGTTTAATCAAAGTTTATTTAAAAAACGTTTACAGGCGGTGTTTTAATGGCTTTCATACTGTTGAAAAAATTACCGTACGATCCTGCATACAATATTCCCATAATATGTGACTTTTTCTTAAAACCTATTTTATTTAAGATATGTAATAAGTAAAAAATACTCTCGTGTTAGGAATTAGCGCCAATATGGTTTTATATTTTTAAAATTTAGTTTTTTAATGCACGTGATGGAGACGTACTTGCAAATATAGCATATTACGGGTCGTGGAGTATTAACAACCCTGTAGATGTTGTAGTATTGTTAATATCTTTATCCTCCTAAAATTTGTGTTGGTTCGTTGTAGAACATAACTTTAAATACTCACGAGCCACCACTGTTAAGTAAATCATTAAAACGTCAGACTTATTACACTAAGGGAAACCCAATAAGGATAGAATGAAGAAATAACTAAACCAAGCAAAGTTGGCGATAATTTTAAAATTTCTAAAAATTATTTACTCAATATAATATAATAATGAACAAATAAAAGAAAATATAGATATTTTTTCGCTGCTGAATATGTTCATTCAATTGATATGAACTTAAAATTTTGTAATATGTGGTGTTAGTCAAATGTACACGTACCTAATGAAGTCCTAAATTAAGTACGAAACGTGTACTAATATTTTTTATAAAGATCCTTACTAAATTATTCTATTTCTTGGCACGCCAAACAAGTCTTTAAATAATAAAATGAAACCTGTGGTGGCTGGTTTCAGTTCTCTGAGGCGAATCTTCCTGGAGAGTAGAGGGGACTAACTTCAGGGATTCCTTTTCCTAGAACTAGCGGAGCGTCTATGTCGGCTTAGGAAGGTGTTTTATACGGGGTCGTAGAGTTTTGGCAAACGGCGTTGTTCGCTGAAAAACAAACCCACATCGTAATGCCTGGGACAAGCACCGAAATGCCGACCTTCAAGTTGAAGATATTTTCTGTGGTCTACCTTTCCATTGTCACTCTTTAGCTAATGGCTTGTGGTGGGCGTTTGCACCCCATACATATATTTATATATGGAGGAAATCAATTTACTCGTATTTAATTAATTCGCGTTTGCTTAAAATTAAATTAATGTGCAAATGACTATATCGATAGCTAGGAAACAGGAACAAATGTGTACCACTTCAGTAATGGCAGGTAAGTCCTTGGGACAAAGGCCGGAGTTAGTGACTCACAAACATCCCGTTGCGACAATAGGACCAGGCCATCCCCGGAAGAATAAGGGACGGATCTCGACCAGCTCCTCAGACCATCCTTGGAAGAAAGTTCACAAACCCCGCCAGGCAGAAAAAGGCGGGGCATAAATTTATATAAGAGGATGCAAAGCGGATTTTAGAGGAGATTAGAGTGGACTGGAGAGTAGATTAGATTATATGATGAGTAGTGGACGAAGCAACAATTTTCAATCATTATTATGAGTAGCGGATGCAAGAGAACAACAATTACATCAGTAATGTCATTACAGGGCATTCAAACATCAGTATAAGTGGGGAATATTCAGCTCCAATAGCTGATTGTACGAGCATCGACGCACCGAGACAATGTGACCGAGGAAGAGATGCCACGCCGTATCATCACCATATCCTGGTCTACAAGTCGGTGATGTACACGGTTTATGTTTCTCGCCTCTGGCTTGTTTGAGTAAGTATTAAATTTTCGATGCCAAGTTTTAGTCAATACCCACCTAAACCCTTTGATACTCTTGCTCTCCGGTGAGTTCAGTAAGCAGCCAGCTCTAAAGATTAAATGATGTATATAAATTAATGTTTTCATTTACTTATAATTTAAATTGATTAAAATTTAATTTAATAAAATTGTTCATGTTTATATATATAAAACTCCAATTTCTTCTTTAATAAATAATCACCCGGTCACCACAGGCTTTAAGATCGTTTAACTATAACCCAGCAATAACTGAACTTCACTCCTTCGATATTGCCTTCCTGCTCTAATACAGGAGTGTCTCTACAACGGGGATGACCCTGTTGAAACCTTTCTTCATAAAAAAATGTGTTGAATTAAATTCAAGAATAAATAATGCAGTCATAAAAAGAATATTAAATTTAGCTTAAACATGATTTATAAAAACTAATTACACTTCACTCTCTTACTTGATTCATAAACCAGCAGGGTGTACAAGAAAAATCCATTGATAGCTACCAAGCTGAATAACAGAAAATAAAAATGTCTCACAGTTAAACGAAATTTAAAGTTCCCGCAATTTAATATTAATATATATTATATAATTTTAAAAGTACAACTTACATAACGTATTGAATCGGAGTAAAAAGTTTTATGGTGAGTAATATATTCAATATTTTTTATAAGATTATCTGTATGCTGTAATGCGTATAAAATTTCAGATAAATTAAGTTAACATTTTGTGTAAAATTCTGTAGAGAACAGTCCTGAGGTATTCGCAAGGCAGGTACCATTCCGTGGAAAAACCAGACAAGACAAGCAAAACAATAACTTGTAGCCTGACGGGTGCAGTCTTTGTCTCAAAGGTATTTGCGTCTCACCGAAAAAACCCAGTTCCCCCAGGATTGCTAGGGTGGCCCCTCCCAAAATTTGAATTTTTGGAGAGGAAGGGTAGGAACGCCAACCCCATTGGAGGACCTGGGAAAAATAGAAAGAGCAGGGAGACGAACCACGTTTGAGGAGAGCTTAGTTTTTGAGGTAGAAAGGACCTCGCCAGTGGATTCAAAAAGTAGAGTCGGAGGTGAGAGGACGGCACGACTGACTGGCTTCGATTCAGAGCTAAGAGGAGAAGCGGCCTGCCTGCAAGGACAAGGAAACTACACCAAAATTCGAGGCTTGCTGATTGCCTGTATGCTGACCCGGAAGCTGCCTTTGTGTAAAACCCAGGACTGCCGGTCAACAAAGAAACTTGTACAGTAAGGAACCAAGGCAATAATCTCGCTCTGCTATGTGTATAAACACGTGATACAGCCCTGAGGGAAAGTAGATTGTATTTACTAAGTCTCTTGCAATATAATTTCTAATTAAGGCTGAGCTAGGAAAATTAAATTCATTAAATTTAAATATTGTAATCTTGCTTTTTAGTTTGTTAAGAATAAAAACTGTTAAAATTTCAAAGTAGATATTTATTGGCGCCCACCCATCTAAATATAACTAATATTTAATATATTTATAAATAATAAAAAACCACGTCACAATGCAGTCGTGGTTGGCATGGTTTCAACAACATAAAAATAATCGAAGAATTGCCAATGGCATTCTTAACGAATTCGGTTCTAACGACCCCTTTAGACGTTTTGTATTTCACTGTTATGTCTCATCCTTGGTTAGCTTTAGCAGCGACATGGGTTACAATCTATGGGATTTGTAAGAGCTCGTTATGTATTTGAATGTCACCAAATCGCACAGAACGGTCGCTGCAGTGATTCACCACCACGCGGTGAGGGCCATGGCTCCAGCCTTAGTACTTAAAGGATTAAAGAAGGTCTTAGTAATACTTAGTCAATAATTCAATTCTCTTTCGTACATCTGATAACCACTCTCCCCTCCCCCTCTCCGCAAAATCATGATTTGGTACACACGGGATACGTGATGATCCTTCGAGCAGTTTCCGGAAAACCCCTTCTAAATCCTAATAATAATAATAAAATAACTCCTCATCCCACGTTGTCACACACACACACTACTAACTTTAAATTCATTAAATTACGCACAGTGAATTTTAATTACAACACACTGCAGGGAGTGCTTCTTGATTACAAATGGGTTTCCGGGAACGATTTTCGTGTGTTTGTGTCATTGGAAGATTAGATGCTGTCTTCTTATACATAAATATTATTATCAGTCGTATGAAATTACGTTCTGCCATGGACACCACAAAGCCGGTAGACGATTCGCAGAATTTCTCGGGGGAAGGTAGCGGGAAAGCGAGTCGGGTGTAGGTGATAAAGGTCTGGTATCGTTGCTCCGTACATTTGTGGAACAGATTAATTCAAATGTGAATCAGATGAAGTCACCGATGGAACAGAATAATTAAAAAATGGAACAGATAAATTCGAAAATGATGGAAGAAATTAGTTCGCAATTTAAGAAACTTAACGACAAATTCTAAAACTATCAAAATAATTTTAACCGGGACTTTGAGACAGACCGCTGACCAAACGTTGGACAGTACTGAGACTGAGAACAATAAGTTTCAGGAAAACGAACAAAAAATAGTGATAGTAAAAGTTGACGTGGAACAGTAATTCCTTAAATCAAACAACAGATTTAGTTAGCATGATAGTAGAAGTCGGTTCGGAAAACGAGATGAAGTGCAGCGAGGTAGTTATGCACGTTACCAAAGTTGAATTCAGTCCGTTTAACTTTGCTAAATCGATTCATATCGATATCCACATTGATCAAATTTGCCCTGGATTAAGAACAGTGAGGACAAATCTATGCGAGAACATTGCATATCTCGCATAGAAATTGAACTAGGCATGTTAACGCGTGAAGTAAATTCCTGGAACTTGCAGACAATGTCTTTGTCGCTAAGTTGGGACCGGATAGAGTTCACAAAACTGGCCAAGAGAGGTTTTGCAAACCTAGGGGACTAGAGTATGGGATCAAACGAAAGCCGCCTTGGAATTTAGAAATTTTCAGTTGGAAACAAAGGCGCAAAGTATACGAGGTTCTGAAACCACGATATGAAATAGTTTAGACTTAAGTTGTGACAATCCATTCATTTTCTCTTCCAGTTGTATTTTACGTAAGATTAAGGATGGGATAATGTGGATGATAAAATCGAACACGTCTTGATGTATTTCTTGGGGCTAATTAGTATAGGGGACGGTAATCGGAAAGTAAAAGTTAACGTATATTTTTTAAGATTTCTAAACTTAATAAAATATCATTCGAAGTTTAAGGAAGTTTGGTTGTGTGGTATTTGTTGTAATACTGAAATTTACGCGCATTGGGGGAAGGTGGAAACAATTGTGAGAGCGGAATTAGAATTTTGTGGGGTAAGAGTTAAGTTATGGTTGCATATGTTATATAGTGTTAAGCGGCGAAAATGATGTATATGGGGGTGACGAGGAAATGACAAATATTCATTTGAAAAAAAGTTTGTTGTAGTAGTTGAGAAAAGAGAAGGCTGATTAGAGGCACGTTCAATATATGAGTCTGATTGCTGGCTTGGAAGGGAGAAGGAGACGTTGAGGAAGATAGTTCCAGGCGACGAAGATTTGTGGATTTTTATTTATTTTCTGTGGGTGTGTAACGTATCAGTAAGGAACAGTCGAGTTCCGGGAGCTACAATAAAATAAAGGTGAATTCAGGTGACCCTATGGGAATAAAATGAGTATATTTGTGAATTACCCACAATCGAAGTGTTAAATGAGAAAGTTAAACTGAAATTTTATTCCTTTACTGCATTATAATTTTTCTAATCAGTTGTAACGCGAGAAACGAAAGCTTAACATTTGGTCAAAAAGAGAACACGGAGGAGATTATGATGAAGATGGTATTTTTTTAAAATTTATTATAAGTTATTTTCTCGATTCATTGTTGTTGCTTTGTATATAGTTATATTTAGACCGACAATATTTCAGTTTTATTGGGTGGGCGTAGGTACAGCAGCACAAACAATGGAAGTGTTGACGAAGGAATTAAGCAGGTAGTAGAGTGTTTACAAATTAAGGTAAGGACCCCAAATTGTAAGATGATTAGTGACTACCTAAACTTCCGCCATAGCTACTGTTTACTGTTTGTCAATCATCTACAGTGGGAGAACGCGAGGTGTCCGAGGTCTGAAGGATAGCGACGCAGAAAGACGGGTGCCGTAGACGCCATCAGAAGCAGCATGGCGTGCCATGCAATTTATTTTGGGTGGGGGGGTGGGGGGTTAACAAGTTACGTGAGGGTGATCTTGAAACAGGCAACTCCCCTTTAATAGCATAAGAAGGGAATTGAAAATGGAGATGCGGAAAACCGACCTCGAGACTGCGGTCGTCGCCATTCATCTCGGTCGGAGTAACTTTCAAGTGTCGCCGCAGTGTGATTATTTTAATCGATTATTAAAGATCGATTTATAGGGTTTTTCACACTTCAATGTGGCTGCGTGAACTATTTTTCAGCTTGATAACTTGAAGGAGACGGAAGGGAACCAACACTAAGTCCCGGGCATATATGAAGGTCAACTTGCGACGCTGAAGAAGACGCTCTACAGAGAAGCTAGTGGAGAGGTGACGCAACATTACAACGGAGGCACGCTGTCAGTTTTCCCATCCATGAGGTCTATGGAGGGTATCGCCCACGGTTTTTTTTCCCAGAGATTGTATTAGATGTGATTCCTTCTCCGAACCTCAAATTTAGTAAATGTTTCCTTCATTGATTATTTCCCAGTTAAGTTCTTTTGTAAATAAATTTCCCATTATCATTTAATTAACCTTTTAATTTTCTCCCCACAAGACGTATATGATTTCGGAAAGATTTAATCAATTTATTAATAATATAATTATTTTCTCATCACAATTGGGTTTCAAAATCATTCACTCAAATCAGATGCAGAATAAGTTAGCATTTAACAGGTGAAAAGATGGACGAAATTGGTATACTTGAAAATTGGAAAATTAATTCAACCTCATCTTTTATCCAATTTTTATTAATTATAGTCATACTCGTTTAAAATATTTAAATAAATTGAATTTATTAAAATTGGATAGGATTGGCAATAAAACACAATAAAATATGAGAATACATATTGCAGTGTTTTATATACATATATATTGTATTTTTAAACCCATATACCCCAGTTTAGAAATAACGATGCTTTAATTACGGCTCCTAATTAATTCCTACAGGGCTCGATTTATTAATTTGTAAATCGTAATCTTAATTTGAAGTTCATTTTATTATTAGACTTAAGCATTTCTTTATTTTGTAAACTGCATAGACACTGAATTTCCTGAGTGGCAGTAAAACTGGCTTTAAAATTTGTGCGCGGACTGTACTAGCGTTCAGACAAAGGGATAGTGTGTGCACCCGAGACGCATTTTTGGTCACGTGTCTAGGGCTCACGAGCACGTGATTACATCAGCGTTCTGGAATATTCGACAACAATAATTTCATAGGTCGAACACGAGATCATGCCAAGCTCTCAATGCTGATTGGACAATTAGAACATGTGACCGAGGGAAGGCAATATGGCGAAAGGAGGTAAATAAGCCCTTCGAGACTGAAGGTCGTGTGACCTGACCGTATATGTTGTAGGGAAGGTCGGTGAAGGAAGAAGAAGGTCAAAAACGTTTGTGGTTGACCAGGTTCATGGGAATTTCAGTGTGCTAAAGCAGGAGGAGGCCAAAACATTGCAACAGTTTTGCATCTACAAGATGCAATATATCGTTTTCCTAGCAAGAGTGGAAAACGACCGCCGTAACGACGCAATCAGACGTGGACTGAGGTGACACATATAGGAATGCGGTATTATATTAAACACAGACTTAATATAATTGTAGCCATTTACCCGAAAATACTTTCATGCTAACAGCAGTTTTATTTTGATGTTAATGTGAATCATGAACTAGAATGATAAGTAGAGAACAGGTTTTGAAAACAGTTTCAAATTCTGTGAAATAATTTATGCATAAACGTGATTAGTAGAAGGATTACAAACATATGTTGATTTCAAATATATGTAGAATAATATTCTGTTAATGCATTTTTATCACGAGCAACTAATAATAGTCATGCAATCGGCCGATGAACAAGAAGAGGTGGCAGTTCGAACAGACGACATGGCAGTATGTGGCAGAAATTTGGTATCGTCCTAAGGACAAGACATGTAAAACTTACTCTTTTAATTTTATACGATAAACCATAATTTTGGCTTTTTTAAAATGCTATGTTTCATTCTCGAGAAACCCACATATCACTGAAGAATTAAGTTTCATGTTTTTTGAAAATGTCAGTATATTAAATTTTTATCCTACATGAATTAAATAGATATCAGTTTCATTTTACTTAATTTTTCCCTTCCCATTTCCGTGTATGATATTTTGGCGCCCAACTTTGTTGGCAGTTAATTACATACTATATCCCACCACCACCAAATCGTGAGGAACTTAATTTTTCATCACATTTTGACACCCAAATCGTGAGACTTTTAGTTCATCCATTTTATTTTCAAAACAATATATTTATATATACTAGCTGGTGACCCGGCGTTGCCCAGGTATTTATTTATATTAGTCCGGTACATTATTTAATTATTGGTCAACACATAGCTAAACAGGCATATAAACGTCACAATACGAACCTCAAATATACTCTCAGTATCACGACAGTCAAGAATACTTCCAGTACAATAACAGGACTAAAATAGCTAAAAAAAATCTTACTTAAATCACATTCTTCAGAATCTAGTGCAAGGAACACAGTGAGGACGCATATTGTGTAAATTGATCAAATTTCCTTAAAATTCAATTGAAAGGAACTGGAATGTATCAAATTAATTTAGGGATACTTAGGGGTGGTCATAATAATTTCGCCACTCAGAGTACGTTTTTCTGTTGTTGTTGTCTGATTGTGGTCTGATAAATCCCTCCATGCTAACCCATCTTGCGCAAGCCTTTTCATTTCCCCATATCTCGGAAAACCCACATCCTACATAATCTTTTTAGCGCTTTCTATCCTTGGCTTCTCTCTTCTGTTCTTACCCCAAACACTTCCCTCTAATGCTAATTTTACAATTCCCTCGTGTCTTAAAACGTGGCCTATTAGTCTGTGCCTTCAAAGTCTTCCACATTGTTCGCTCTTCCCCTATTCTGCTTAGAACTTCTTGGTTACTATTTCCATCCACCCATCTCATTATCCGAAAGCACCACATTTCAAAGGCTTCTATTCTTTTCCATTCCGCAGCTCCTATCGTCCAGGTTTCGCACCCTTATAACGCCATACTCCATACGAACATTTTTAGCAACGATTTCCTGGTATTCAGACTTATGTTCCCGTAAGTAAATTCCTATTTTTCGCGAAAGCCTTCCTTGCCTGTGCTACCCTACTCTTTAATTCTACTATACTTCTACCATCCCTAGTTATTACGCTTCCCAAGTAGCAGAATTACTTAACTTCCGTGAAAATATCCCTTCCCAATCTAACACCCTTTGTTATTCCACTGTTTTCCAAACGACACTCCATTACCTTGGTTTTCCTCTATTAATCGTCACATTGGGCTTCGTTCACGCCATTTATTATAGTTTCCAAGTCTTCTTCTGATTCTCCTAATACTACAATATCGTCGGCAAAGCGTAAAGTTTTTATTTCTTCTCCTTATGTATGATTCTTTTTCCATATTCCGTTTTAGCAATCTTCATCGCCTGTTCTATATATAAGTTAGACAGACTCTATCCTTGTCTTACTTCTTTCTTGATTACGGCTTTCTTTTCTTCATTTTCTATTCTAATTACTGCTGCCTGTCCTCTGTAGAGGATATGTATATGCCTCTTTTCTCGATATTTTATTCCATTGTTCTCATTGGATATTAAATTTAATTGATGGATTACATCACATAGTATTTATATTTATAAAAAATTATCATAGGAGACGTGGTTGTTTTTCGTATTCTGACCACGATTTCTATCAATTGGATACTCAAATAATTTCATTCACAAAGAGCAATTAGAGATGATCTTAATTCATTTAAAGTTATACTTTTTCAACTGATTTTAACTTATATGTGCCTAGTTTGTCTTCACCAAAAAATTGTGAAAAATGAGACATTCTTTCAATACTGAGCTTTGCATAAATAACAAAGTGAAACACAAGTTAATCGTTTCTTTTTTGTTCCATGTATAAACCGTTACGATTCTTTATTCACCGGCAGGTTATTCGATGCTTTAATTAAAATTTTCTCTTCACAAGGCATGCTGTCCCACTTTGAGAGCTCGAAGGCGGCCGTCTTTACAGTAAACTAGACTGGAATTAAAAGTGACGCCTGTAATACAATGAAATTGACTTTTAATGACGCCTGGGGAAGGTTTTGAGACGCAGGCTTTTAGAGCCGGGATAGAGACGGCAGCTGTAAAAGGATTCATAACAAAGTTAATAATAATGCATGAGTGTTCCGAAGACTCGAGATGTCGACAGCTTTAGGAGAAAGAAAATCAAATATGCTCAAGGACTTTTCAAAAATAAAGCAGGGAGACCATCGTGTTTTATTTACATTTCTGCGACGTTGAAGTGTTACTTATGGAAAAGGGATTTCTTTTACGACCACTTCACCTTCCTGCTTGTATTATTAATGATGTATTCATAAAATTACAAATAGTTAAGCTGCAAATTTTTGATGAAACTGACAGTTAATAGAAGTTTCGGTATTGTTATCAACAAAACATATACTCTTCTTTAAAATCGGAGAACAATAATAAGCAAATTAACAGTCGTATTTATATGATTTTTATTGAATTATATTTTAACATATCAGATAAATTCAGAATTTAATAAAATAATATAATAAATTCAAACATTTTTTTCAAATAAATATTGGTTTGACTTCCTAAGTTAAATATGTTTCTTAGGTTACAATGTGTGGATAAAGCACATACTTTTATAATATATGTTTATATAATTGTATTTCACGAAATAAATTACATTAAGACATGTATTTGCATGAAGAAGTTTAAAAATGAATCGATACGCTCTGCTGTGTTTATTTTATTATATATATATATTTTATTATATATATATATATAATTATATATCTGTTATACTAAATATATTACCGATTTCTTTATTGTAAGAAAAAATGCCTCATTTTCGCGTATTACAGGTTATGATTATGAACCTTACATTGAAGTGAATACACCTTTTTACAATATTTCCTTCACTAAGAAACAAATCCATGACCATATTTCGCCAATTTGTTGTGAACTACTTTCTATTTCCTGACATTGTCTCGCTCTGATAAAAACATTACCTCGTGTCGATTCATAAATATCTAGATTTATTTTACTAAAGTGACATTCTAAATGACAATAATTGACATGGTGGTACACTGAATTAAAAAGCATATGAATGTATTCGAAAGGGGGATGTGGAAGACAGAGGCATGTCAGTTAGGGGCAATAGTTTATAGTCTATAGTTTAAGGATCCTACCCAACATGTGCCAAAAAGTGATGCAGTGTCTCAGGTAGGTCCGAATATTATGTGATTTAAAATAATATCGTCCTAGAATACTTTATTAATAATAGTTTTAAATTTGACGCTTGGTAACAGCACAAACAAAGCGTCACAAATATTAAAACGAAACAACAACTACTGACATTGATTTCATCGTTTTCAGAAATCTTTGAGTGCGTCGACGTGTTTTGACTTAAAGATGGAAATGGTTAAGCTCGAAATTGACGTAATTAATATGGAATACATCTTGTATGTGTAAAGTAAATTTGGTATTTCTAACTTGTTATGCTTCAAATTGAATGTAATTTTATAATTAATTACAGCTTCCTCCAACTGTAACCTTAGTTATACGTAATAGATAATTTTTATTTTGTGAAAAGAGGTATTAACTGAGCGTCTTCGACTTTTATAGGAGTTATAGCTGTTTGTTTTCCTGGAAAACATAGGAAAATCTCAGATATTTAAATTTATTATATTTAATTTTTTACACATTTTTATATAAGGTTTTTCAACAAGGGCGGGTTGATGTTAAAATTGAATAAAAAAGCTGTGTGTGAGGTATTAACTATATTCTTCATTTATTTAAAAGGCCTATGTGTGCCCTTAATTAAAGAATTTCGCTAACACCTCACACACAGCTAGTTTTATTCCATTTCAACATAGTCCCGCCAGGATTGAAAAACTCTATACAATGCATTCATATACGAGCTAGATTTTAGAACGTTTAAAAATGTAGTGATTGAAGATGTATAATAGTTTTTTGGGACTCTAATATATTGGAATATTTACCGATCAAGCAATGTGTGTAAAATAACATTTATACTGGCAGCATACAAGAATTAGTTTTCATATTAACTGCTGTAGTGAACTATATTCGTGTCAAATATGGATTGCGGGCGGTAAATTTCAGAAAAACTGTACGGAAAATAGAAAATTATCAGAAAGTTTTAAATTAGGTAAAGAAGCGGCCAGTCAACAAACAAAAAAAAACTGTTTGCTTACTCTTGAATCTTTCTTAAAGCTCTTACAATCTGAACAAACTTACTAAAGGAACAAACGTTGTCTGGTTTGATTTCATCACTTAATTTTGTCTGGTTATTGCCTACTTTTTCTATGTAAATTGAACTCTAGGGATCGTAGAAATAACGTACGACTGAGACGTGCGTAAGGAATAAATATGGAGGGAATACCCTAATATTAAGGTTCTAACGAAGTGCCACGGTAAGAGACAGGTATTCCTGATAATATTTTGGACAGAAAGGTTATTTGGTTCATTAAAGTCGTGTTTATCAGAATATAGAATTTGAAGTGTAAGACACTAGTCCGGCAGTCGTCTCAGTTGTTAATAATCAACATGAATTATTAAAACACACTGATACCAATTTCTGAAATCCACATTTGTCGACTTCGTCTCTCATCTTCCCTGGATCACGACTAGAGGAGTTATTTATGTTCGTCTCTCTCCACGGAACAAAACAGAATGCTTTCCGTTCACAGGATCACCGCTGTGTTGGTCGATCTTCCTAGTCCACTAAATACGGTTGGTCAAGGCAAGCACGTGGTCTCCAAATATTTCAAAATTTCCAAGGACTCCGTGTTCCCGCGGAATGAAAAACGAGAAAGCCCGGGTAAGTCTTTTTCATGTCCAAAATTCGTCGCTAGACATTTTGGCGCCACTCGCTGGAACTTCCAAACTTGTAAAGTTCTCAATCGTAACTATCATTTCTAATGCAATTACATGAAATGGGTATATTTTAAATAATTACCACAATATGGTGCTACAAATGAGGTCTTTCATCGTAAGTGGAAACATTCGTATTGGATGGCTGGATTAAATGGAAATAGTTCCTGGATTGCTCAATGGGATGTAAAGTTATTTTCAATAGGCAGCACACAGAGTATTATAACTCTCCAGCAATCACGTGAATCCCTAAGGACTAATAGAGAGCTGTGGCAAAATGCGTTTTGCAGGCCGGCAATATAACCTGGCAAAGAATGAACCCCCCTTCCACGCCTTGAGCTGGCCTCCCGACAATAGCGACCGCACAAAGGAGATATATCGAGCCGGGAACTTTGCTGTGCACAGATTGCATTCACGGCGTTCGTAAGAAGCGAGGCTCTGCCCCTTGGAAACGACATTATAATACATAATCTGATTTGGCCCACTTCCTGTGGCTGTCGGGGAGGAAGCTGTCCCAGGATAATCTCTGACCGTAGAACCTTTCAGCAAGACACTTGCCAGCATTTCTGTAAAGCAGCCGAAAATCAATAGTCTATATAGACTAGGGTGAAAGCACGCTTCATGCAAAGTGGACCGCCTTCTTGGGCTGCTCAACTCTCAGAGTGGAGAGGCTCACATCATTTCGGCTGCTTCCTCTCAAGAGTAATGTGCCAAAGATTCCTTCCTGAGCCAAGCAATCGCATTAGGCGCTCTAAGATTGCCAAGCGATGGATTGGCTGCGTACCTAACACCTGGCGTTCCAATCGCATGAACACAAAGTACTAGTCCAATAACTATAATGTTAATTGGAAAGAAAAATCATTCAAATATTACTCATTACAAGTAAGGAAGGAATTGATTGTCAATTAAAAACGATTCGTACAACATTTCAACCTTCTAGCAATTACGAAATAGGATAGTGCACAATATATTGGAAACGAAAGCCTCTTGTATTGAAAAATACCAACTTAATAACGTTTCAGGGATGCATAAATGGATAATAGTGGCTTATATGAGGTTGTTAAACTTATTGAAATGTTGGTGGGTTAGATGAGCAGTTTCCACTCTATATACGTCTTTGCCACCATTCTGTGTGAAAGAGTTACATAATCCTACTAAAAACCATGTTATTCTTAGAAATTGATATATGGAATGAAAGTAAAATATTTATTTATTAATAGTCCTCTGTTCTTCATTATATAATCCAAATATAGTATTCGTATATATATTGCCACATCTCAAGACCTGCAGTGATGGCAGAGCGGTAGACTCGGGTTCGAGTCCCAGCCGACGCAACCGTTTTTATTTGTTTAATTTATTTACATTGTTTGCCTTTAGTTTCTAGTATTTTCTGTTTCTAGAATGTTCTTCTTCTAGAATATTCCATGTATGTATAAATAGGACTGGATTCCAAATCGGAGTCAGTCTTAAGCAGTACCAGTATTGTACAGCACTTCGCCGTTGATTAAAGGCTTATAACCTCTACGTGTGTGTGTTATTGAATCTCACGATCCCTAAGAAACGTGACTATATATATATATATATATATATATATATATATATATACCGGAATGTATGTACACGCATAACGTGATAGGCTGCAAAAAATTGGATAATCCTTTTTTTGTTGTGTTCGTTATTGTCAGGACAAGTTTTGAAATAGTTCGTTAATGCTTTTAAAATATCATAATATAAAATAATTCTATGAGAAGATTGTTTGATATTCGTGTGTTCGAATCTCCATAAAGTGAAAGCCAGTTACCTATTATCTTGATCTGTTTACACCGCAGAATGGCTCAACGGATTTCAATGAAAATTTTTGGGATCGAAGAAGGAATTTTAACTTAAATTTTCGTGTATGTTTCATTTCGATATCTTGCAGAATTTAGAAGGTATTAATGTAAATATTTATAAATTTATTGAATTGCCGCGCGAAATACGGTGTGAAAATCTACTGCGAGTTAAAAGGCCTATAGGCGTTCATTCTAACTTACTGTGTTATTATAAAAATAATTTTGACAGCGCGTGAGAGAGAGCATTATTACTCCGTTTTTAACTTGTGAAAGCGGGACCTGTTCAAAATCAACTGCGAGTTGTACGGTTTGATGTAAAACGATTACAACCTCTCTCTCTCTTCTTTGTCAAACACTGGACTGAACGGACGTGTTCATAAACTATTGACAGATTGAAATTCATTCGTATTCAAATACCGTTTCTTTGGCAACAGCAAAACTTAGTGTTTCGTGTGTTTTGATAAATTTTTGAGGTAAATTATTTTTATAGTGTTTTCCCGACAATATTTGTCTATAATTTCAACCCCTTCCTTGATTCGACGGATGGGGGTGGGAATGAGACATATGAAAATAACCAAGAAACTATCCGGTTTGGTGTCGAAACTAGTATAACTGTGTTACATTATGACCTTTAATATGGGATTGTTATAAAAATTCATCTCTTAAGTGGGGGGAAAATTTTATACTGTTAGAGTAATGAAAATATTTTTAGTCCTGCTATTGTACCGGGAGTATTTCTGATTCTCTCGAGATACTGGGAGTACATCTGAGGTTCATATTGTGACTTTTAGATGCTAGTTTAGTCATGTTTTGACCAAGAATTAAATAATATACCGGGTATAATATAAACAAATACCCGGGCAACGCCGGATATACAGCTAATTAATAATAAAACCTCCCTACTTCATTATTTAGTTTACGTCGGTGGTGGGGCCCGATCCTGTACAATAAAAGTTATTTACCTACTCCATCGACGTTTCGGGGAAAACACTATGTTCTCTAACAGTCCGATGTCGCCAAATTTCAAAGATCTAAAAAACATCCCATGTCGCGTCAACTTGTCGGGGTTTTATTACCCCTTTGTCTGTAACCTTACAACTTCCCTCCTGCCGCTTGCCTTTGATTCCGTACCGCCAATTTCCGCATGTAGTTGTGTTGTACCATTGCAGTACACCGACGTGTAACCCGTAAAGTGCATAAAAGGAAAAACGTGAAGTGGAGTAAGAGCGGGTCGAAATAAGCTTCATCTTATGGATTTAAATTGGAAGTACGTTCCCATTTTCATCTTTAAAGGCAAGTAAGGAAATGGAGTTATTTCCGAGGCATGACGTAGCTCATACAAATGAATTAAATAAATAAAAAATAAATTTAATTAATAATATCCTCATAAAATAAATTATCGCAATTTTCTTTATTAATTAATAAGTCAAAGAGACCGTTCAACAGTTTTGTTATAATAATAAACTATACAAAAAACATTTTAAGTCTATTTTAAATCTGAATTGAATTAGAATGCTTCAATTGAAGCTTATTGACAGCTTACAGCTAATTTAGAAGAAAGACAAGAATGGAAGATTGTCGACCGGACTAGCATTCCACTTGCTTTCACTTGAATTCTGTGCATCTTTGATCAATTTACACAATTTCCTAGCATTAGGTTTTGAAGAGTGTGAGTAGTAAATTGAAGGTGAGCCTAGCTTAGGTTATAGGAATGGAGGAATATCGATACGGTCATTGGACGTCGACCCGAATTAGCTCAGTGGTTGAGTACCCGACCGGAAAGCGCGAGGTCCGGGATTCGAGTCCCATTCTTCTATTTCATCTAAATTAGTTGTAAGCTATCAATGAGCTTCTAATTGAAGCATTCCACTTCCTTTCACTATTACTTCTACTAAAATGCCCAATAAATGTCAGAGTTAGTCAAACAAAATGAATAGCACTTTTATTGTAACGGTAATTATAACTTCCTCCACGTTGATATTTAGAATTCCCCTTCAATACTGGAAAATAATTAAACGAATTAACCTAAATCTGTTACAGTACTGTTATATTATAACGTACAGTTCGCCAATGTGACGCGAAGATATTTTAACGGCCACAAAAATATTACAGTTATATCTCTGACGAGTCAGTGTTATGCTTTTCAATCGGGACATCTTTGAAAGTCTGTATATGTACGTTTCGAGTTATAAAAACAGGCAGAGAGTTCCGCTTGTTAACTGCCGCCCATCAGATACATTGCGAATTGAAAGTGCGGACGGAATATGGCAGGCGAGTTAAGAAGATAGCATTCAACAGCTAGCGTTTTGTCGGAAATAACGTACGGCCAAGGCGCTGAAAGGTCAAGTGGACCCTTGGGGAGGAAAGCGCGGCCCTCCGCGGCTAGAATTAGAGTGCGTGGGTGTGGGAAGTAGTCTGCCTAATGGATTCCCCTCTCCTGGCTCACTTGCATTTCTCAATTAAGCAGTCTTATATATGCTTCTCCATTCATATAGGCACCTACAAGGCGCAAATGAAGACAAAACATTTACATCCTGTTTGAAGCCTAATAGACAGGATTTTACCACCGGCCCTTTCATTTATTTCGACGAGGGAAGGTTTTCGTTTCTTCGGTGAGCAAGCTCTTTCGCGTGACTCGCTAAACTCATTATTCACTTGAGCATTCATTCCTTCCATTTATATGCCGGGGGATTGTAGGATTGCGAAGAGCTACAGCTGTTGCCTGGCTTTAATATATATACAAAACGGACAATAAATGACGAAATCACTCATTGTTACTACATCATTCCTGTCATAACCGTCAGGGGGCTGGAGATGACCCATGGGCGACACTAAATTCTTATTCACATGTCCATCCAATAATCTTTTTGGCCGAGGGAGTCAAGGAGTAAATATGATAAACTGCAAATTTGTAAGTTTTAAACCATGTTGTTTTATATGTAAATAAATTTTTTTAACATAGAACCCAAATTTAATTCCTTGTAATATTATATTTGTAGTACGCCTGAGGAAGTCTCAATAAGGAAACGAAAAGTCGCTTTTGAATAAATAGTGATGAATTTATGTCCAGTAAGATCCTTTTACTCTATAAAAACACGCTGAGTTAATTAAATAGATTCTTATTCTATTTTATGAACTGATATTAAAAACCAAAATACGAAAACATGGAAGTATAATGATAATAAAAAAAGAAAGATTTTCTTAAACCTTTCAATTACTTAAACGTTTCAAGTAAACACGGTAGATTTCAAACTGCAATTGCCTTAGTCAAACGTGTAAAACCAAAGATAAGGTTTTTTTAATAATTATAATATTATTTTTTTAATTGCTTAAGTGAGACTTTCCGATAACCAAAATTTTGAGGCCAGAGATTGATCGTGGAGTAAGTGGTGAGATAACAGAAACATGTCTCTACAATTACGAGTAGGAATAGAATAAATGCAGGTACTGGAATTATGATGAGTATCTACAAATGGCAAATAAGAAGATATTCACATAGTTCAATTAAACCTTTTGTATTTATCATCACTATCCTTCCATTTTTTTGTATTTTCGTTTGAAATATTACGTTTCAGTTCATTAAAAAGGTCAAGAATCTATTGAACTATCAGTGCTACGTTAAATGGATACAAACGTTTTTGGTTTATATTTATTTCCATGATGATATTAAGTTTCAAGGTTAATGTACAGAAGTATCTAATTTATAAAAGTAACACTAATACAGCGTTGGAAAAAATACAAGAATGGGCTGAAAAAATGTTTGGGGGTCGATTCGCGAACAATCTACGAGAATTTAGAAGGTCTCAGTAATAGAAGGAAACATGCCTGGTTGTGCGTAATATATAAAGCTTATAAAGGTGAACCACAGGGTCTGGAAAGAAATAACAAAACATCTTAAGGCGCCGAATTATATTTCTAAAAATTACCACTCGTTAAAAATTAAAGAAAAAGGGCAACGCACAGACGTAGGAAAATTTTCATTTGTAAATAGGTCAATACGCCATTGGAATTCCTTGCCTGCAGAAATACTGACGACTTTCCCGGGTAGCGTAAATCAGTTTAGAAATAGGCTAAGAAAACTTAAGGGAGTAGTTTTATCTTTTTTTTTAGAATCAGTGAAGTGAAAATAGTGAAGTGCAGTGAAGTGATTTTTGTGTGGCTCCTTTGTTTTCTTTTTCAGATAAAAAACTACACTTCAAAATTCTTCCTTAGTGTAAACTTTTCGTAATTGTATTTGTGTTTTATTTGTATTTTCTTTGTATATAGCTGCCACCGGGCAAATGCCCAATAGCAGCTAAGTAATAATAATATCAAAAGTTTAGATTACGGGAGGCTTCTTTAAGAAAGAGAAAATGATGATGTTTGTAGAGCATGGTAACAGTATTTAGGAATAAACTTTTAGTTATAATAAGGAATGAGAATCAAAATATTTTAAGAGAAAATTATAGACTGTCCTAGGAACCCAGCAAGAATGTGGAAAACATTGAAATTATTATTAAAAGTGAGAAACTCTATTGATATCATGGCTGTAAATTTTGAATTGGCGGTGGTGTCTGAAAATTTATATATGGCAAATAGAGTAAATAAGTATTTTGTTCAAAGTATACAGGAAATTATAAAGACAATCCCTGAGTATAACAGTAATTATGAAAGTCATGAAATATTTAAAACTCAAGTGTTACACTCTACCGTGGTTTTGTTTACTCATGATTTTGAGATTATACGTTATCTTTTGTGTTGAGAGCGCATCACATAATAGGCCAGAGATTGTAGCGGAGTGAATGGTCACGCCAGATTGAGTTACCTCCGTAATTACGGGTAGGAATTTAAACAAAATTACTGGTATTGAAATCATTATGAGTATCTACAAATGGTAAATAAGAAGAAATTCACATAGTTCAATTACATAATAAGAATTTCTAATATAGTTCCTAGATCCAGGAGGACCTGAAAACGCGCCCTAAGCCCTTTGATTCACTTTAAATTACAATATGTCGGATTAAATACTATACCGGGCTAATATAAAAAAGTATCCGGGCATTACCGGGCACCCAGATAGTGTTATTTTTAATATTAGAAATTTTTAACAAACTGCTTTTCTCATATTTTTTGCTGAAATAATTATCACAGTAAGCAAGGATAAGTCTTGTTTAAGTCGGTTTATATTTTATCCAAAATGTTACATTCATTTGATTATGTATGTCTTGCAGAAGCGCTGTTTTATAGAGATTGGTCTCGAAATTGCATCTTAAACAGAATTCGAGTTATTGTATCTCTTATTTATAGTCTTCCCCGTGCGATCCGATGAAATATTCAATAAGAATTATTGTCTGTGTGATTAAAACTAAAAGACCTCGCCTAAGCAACTCTTGTTCAGGTCAATATTTATAATTAGGAACGTCCGCATACAAGAACACGCTCCAATTAAAGCCCAAAAATGCACAAAATCCGGAGATTTACAGGAATTATACGGATTAAGTTTGACTCGAGTTAAGTATGGTATCACAGGGCACTAACGGGATTAGTGCAACCTGCCGAATAATTTATTGCTGTAGCTGAAACAGGGCGAGACTCACAAAGGAAAGCTTTTGTTCGTCCAGCCATTAATATTACAATAACATCAAAAAACAATTTCAACATTTGATACATTATGAATGTTATATTGTCGAGATATATGACGGATTTTCCTTCGTACCGAAAATAAAACATCTTCGTACGCTTTCTATTGAATTACTTATAAGTGTAAAATAAAAGAAAATCAATTCCAGAAGTCGTATTTGCGCGCGAGTAAGAGCTCTCATGCTACATATTTACCCAGAGTTGCCATGGATTCGGCACGTTCACTGGATATAAAGTCTGTTCTGAGCAAAGCGAAGGGGATGTAGGTGCATTAGGGCAAGTTGATATGCCAATGGATAAATTAATTAACAAACTTCATTCCGTCCGTATTATGCACACCGTACATTTTGGTAACTGCACACAAACAAAGCCTGGTAGAAAGCAACAGTTGGGCATCAATTTCACAATTATAATATTAAACCACTGTGTTTCCCCATTTGTTAATTGGCTTGATGTTACATATACTGAAATATTGATCAATCATCCGGGTGATAAGGCAATGAGAAATTTCGATAAAATAAAATAGAACCAGGAGAGTTAAATTTACATTGAAATGATTTACAATCATAGTTTTGCTATGTTAAAAGAAAATGTAATACAAATGTTTTCTAAATTATTAAAGGGATTACTTTATTTCATTTTAATTTCAATAAATTTATTACACTAAATTACACGACCTTCGGAATTAATGGCGGGAAAAATGCGAAAAGGGCCGAACAAGCAACCTCTAAAAGGACCCCTTTGAAAGGGAATAAAAGCCACTGGTCAGTATTGTCATAAATTGAGTCTGATGGATAAGCTTCGGTCTCGACATTTTGACACTCCTGAAACTTTCTCACAAAAGGTCTTCTGCGTGAGGTTCCACGTCTTTGAATCAAGAAATTTGAACCCCGAATTGGGAATTTAAAAATGTAAAATGAATTACTATTGGCTAAAGTCATGAATATTACGCCAGGAGAGGGAAGATCGGAAGTTTCGAGGTAGGTAGAACAGGATTGAGGAGTAAGTTGTTGAGGAATTGTGGAGAAGGGTGATAGTTGTCGTTAAGTTGTTAATTTGTTGACAAATAAGAAGAAGGAAATCAGAAATATCAGTTGTTGAGGTATGGGAGATTTTTATCTACATGCCCAACAGAGATGTAGCGTCTCAAACATTGAAAAAAAAATGTGAAGGCACGTCAGTTATCATTGATAACTTATATAAAGTAACTACTCTATTATGAGTAACATCACGGAAACTATTGAGGTTCGCAAAACGTTTCTTCTTGAAGAAATAAGGCTACGAAAAGAATTATCATTTGACATCGGCAAAGTCGTGGCACACAGGCTACAAAAGAAACGTGAATTCAATTTATAAGCCTGAATGTAGTGAACGCGATGCAGTTTAATTGAATAGGATTCGTTAACACAGCCGTGGATAATTAAGAAAATCGTAGGTGACTGAAAACTTGAAAAACTGCGTGCGCATTACAACAAAAGCGGCCGCTATTGTTGAACCGGACACAATATAAATAAAAATAGATTAGTTTTGAACTGTCAAATCATGAGGGAATGCACATACAAAATATTAATTTTTTATGAGATCCTGGACCACTTGGCTAATATGAAACCGTAATGGAGGAAGTCGATGAGTCATAATGACAGTGTTAGCCATTGTAAAATTCGGCGAATCTCAGTAAATTTCTAACGAGCGATAATATTTAAGACAAGTACAGATACAAAAGTATTTTCCCGATATTTATAGTTGCGGATCTTTCATGAATTAATTTCCTAGGAAAATTTTTGTTAAGTTAACAAACTTAAAAGGAAGAATTATAAAGATTCCCTATTAAAAAGAACTTAAATTCAGGGCAGAGAATATAAAAATAACAAAAGGTAAATTCTCGGAAAAGCGGATTGAAAATAAGCGGGAAATAATACCGCCTTCACGTTTCATGCTCGTAACAATATTCATAAACGAGACACAAAGGATTTGAATTTAATACTATAAGATATTTTGCAAGGTTCTGTAGTATATTCAATACCATCGACAGAATTTAAGAGATAACATAAAAATCTCAGTATTAATTTGAATCTTCAACGAAACTAGTTATAGTAAAAACAAATATTATTGAAAATTATAGCCTAGTTTATTAAGCATTGTTCATTGTAGTAGACAGCCTTATTTCGGAAAAAAATCATCACTTCAATCTGTAAGTCGACAGACATTAAAATTACTTTAAAGGTGTATATTCAGTTATATGGTCATTGAAATGATAAAGACTGAGATAAAAATTTAAGAAATATGATGCAGGAGTAGCCTCAAATATTTTTCCATATATAGGCCTATTCTTTAACATTCGGTACATTGTGCTAAATTCAACGAAATATTTATGAAAATTTTATATCTGTCACAATAATAACAGATGTGTTTATATAAGCATTACCGATTGTGTTCTAGAAGTCTGTTTCCTTAAATGTAAAATTGCTAGGTAAATTGCTCATTTGAAATATCCATGATCCAAAAATATATTTATATGATGGAAATATTTTTTAACATATTTAAAATTTTCTAACCCTATCCACCCTCCCCACCCCCTGAGTCTTACCTCGACAGTTCCGATTTCCGAGTCGTAAAGAACACGGGTACCAAATTTGGTCGAAATTGGTCCACTTATTTAGATTTGTATGCGGAACATACAGACATATAGACACACACACATACGAGTAATTTTATTATAGAGATTTCACTGATAATGGAACTTAATTCTCAGCTCAGTATGTTAAATATATGGTTATCGATGTAGTATGAATTTATCTTTTCCTTATGTCGGTAAAACAAGTCTATATTGCTAAAAAAAATAATTAATGAGTAATACTCCTGAAATAAAACGAATTAAGATCTTTTATCTTACGTGGTTGCGCATAACCTTTAAGAATGAAGGATTCAGAATTGGTGGGCATTAACATTTTATGTAACATCCTACACATAATTTGTATAGTGGTGTAAGAATGTACTTTTTGCAAATAAACATTTGGTATATGACTAGATGCTAATAAATATGAAATACTTATAACACTAATTATATGTTTGTGCATTAAAAATAGGGTGTTATAATTAAATTTCAAAATAATTATGTACTAAAAAATGTACATATTACCATTATTGAAGAATTATAAACAGTTAGCACTTATAGAGAATTTTACACATATATATTAGCCGTCCACTATTTTGTAAACAAATTATAATAACACATTTTAATTTAATATTTTAAATAATAAACTAGAATAAATTACCAAAACAATTAATTTAATTGTGTACTCTTTTTATTTCAAGTAATGCCCTTTTTAATAATTATAAAATTGTAAAATACTAGCTATATTGTAATAATTTTATTATTTTGTAACAGTAAGAAGTAATTATAGTTGGGAAACGACCAAAGCACCCCTACATTACCACAATTTTTGAATTAATAACCAGTTCGCTACCTTCGTGGTTGTTCTTTCGTTGATAGAAACATAGAGAGATTTTTTCTTTCTTTCTCCATGGTTCTGCAGCCCGTCGAGGGCCTGGGCCTACCAAGTCGACTGCGGACTGTCATCTTGCATGACACATTCCGAATTTGGAGTGACACGTGGTCAGCGTATCGATCCTCCATGAGTAACATAGAGAGATATTCGATAATATTTCCCATGCATCGACGCAGAGAACGGTTACCATTGGACCATTTTCAGAGAAGACAAGATGGCACAAAGTTTCATAAGATCTCAAGGAGACGATGAGAAAGTCAATCAGGTTCAGACATTGTAAAGTTGAGTGCTCCTCTAGGCTCTGTAATCGGATCATTAGCGATTACAATATTTATCAATGATTTATCAAGCAAATTTAAATCTGGTGTCATGAGTTTCGGGGATAACTGAATCATATGAGTCAAAGTTAATAAACGAACTAGACATGTTAACATTACCCAGAAGTCAGTCGCTAAGCGAGGAAAGTAAAATGTAAATTAATAAAATAGAAGTATTTCAATCTATTTTACAAATCCTATGTTGATAAATCAGACGGAATCTATTTTAGTTGGGGACCAAATTCCAGGGGTGACGAGCTGAAAATATTAAGAAATATATTTCAATAGATTTTGGTAGGGGTAAAAGGTAAATCTCACGTGGAATTTCTTTGTTTTGTTGTTGTATACAGTTTGGTCTGATGCAATCCTCCATGCTAACCTATCATGCGTAAGCCATTTCATTTCTACGCAGCTACCACATCCCTCATCCTCCATAATCTTCTTGGCGTATTACATCCTTGGTCTCCCTTCATGTCTCAAAACGTGGTCTATTAATCGCTTCCTTCTTTTGGTCAAAGTCCTACATATTGTTCTCTCCTCTTACCTTCAATTTCATAATAAGGAACTTAAAAAGACTTCAAAATCAAAAGAAGTGGCATATTTAGCTTTAGTTAGATATAATTTTTAATACTCAAATAGAATTATTGTTAAAATTTAAAAAGAGCGCTGCTAATTTCGTGCGAATCGGGACAGATCATAGGAAAAAAAAGGTAGAAAAACCAAGCAAGACTGCATTTACTATTCAAAGCTTATACGAGGAAACAATCGTGGACTGGAATTAGCTCCAAAATGGAAGACCCCTGTTATATAGACAGATGGGATCATCAATATTAGATAAAACTTAGAAAACAAACAACAGCTGTCAGAAATAGAGACATCAAGGACTGTAATAATTTACCTGTTGAAGTGTTTCCGGGAAATTCTCTTCAGGAAAATAAATTTAGGTTATATCTGAGAAAACGTGGCAATTGAAATGGCTTTCATTAATTTTATGAATTAATATTATTGCGCAGTACAATTTAAATATTTAATCATAGACTAAGTTTAGTATTAACGTAACATTTCAAAGTAGTATTTAGTATAAGAGTCCGATGTATATAGCAGAATTTAATTTTACTTACGTACAATTCTTTTTTTAGTAACAGACTACATGAATGTGATCCTTTAACATTCAACTGCTCTTTAATTATTTTTATTGGGTAACAGGTTACCTGAGGGTGATCCTGAAACAGGCATAGGACGGGAATTGAAAAATGGGGGATGCAGTAGATCAGCAAAAGCCCAGTGTAAACTAGGCCTCCAGGGCTATAGTTTAAGGATCCCACCCGGTGTTTCACCTACAGAGATGCATGTAAAAGCCTTGAAAACTTGCATCAGGTAGGTTGGCCATTGGGTATTATTCTCATGCCCTTCCGAATGACGGGAGACGAGTCTGTTGTGGGGTCGCAGCATTCCCTACTCTGTCTTCACCAGGTTTTGGAGGTCGACTGATCCAATGGGATCAACTGACAATTCTTACCGTACGCCCAATATCTTCGTATCCAGAACATACAATTTCTAAAATAGATGAATATACCTCGCTATATATATATACCTTTAAAAAAAAACCAGAAAGAGTACGAGTCATCCCCGACGCAGCCAGGTGAGCCCCACATTCAATCTGGTTAGAAATGCCTGCGAGAGAAAACTCCCTCAGGCACTCCTCGTTTTCTTGCTCTTTTAAATATAGATTATCAAATACTTATACAATCTATAAACAAACTGAGGGTTTGAATTTGCATTTAACAGTAATTCCTAGGTGAAAAGGAAAGTTTGAATGCTACGAGACGAATGTGGGCCGCTGATTTCTGTACGTGATAGCATCTCGAAACGGATTACATAGTTACTGGACAACTTTTGCTACACGAGTTCTTGCTGCGATTTTAAATAAATAACTTTTATTTCTCAAATAGTTAAGCCGCCCCTTCGTCAACTGAACAATATCCAGGAGAAAAGTTTATCTCATGGATACAAAAAAGATGCGGCAACCAACACATTTGGATTATATTAATTGTGTTTTGTAAAATTGTATCTCTCAAACATTTTTGTGTTTCATTTATTTTTTTATCTTAAAACCCAAAATTTTGCTTTCTTTCATATTTAAATTATATCCAAGAACAGCAGTTCCAGACAGAACGTTTTCGGTAGGAGTTAAAACTGCTAAAATGGCGAACAACTGACGTCATTTTAAATTGAAAAAAGGAAATCTTGTAGATATGGTTGCATAACAGATTAAGAGCCAATTGCAAATTAATTACAGACACATATTACTTTCACGTAGGTAAATATAAAAAAATATTGCTCAATCATAGGATCTCATCAGGTGTGCATTACACGTAATTTATTTCTTTTAAATATTATACGTACAATTTATAACACATATTGTTCGATAAATAATACGTTTTTGTCTCATATATTCGTTAAAATTTCATCTAAAAAAATTTAATTAAATTTTTTATAACTAAAATACCATATAATTATTACAAAGTTCGTTTCGAATTTTTGTGACTATTCGCTTCCCCTTCCAAACCCTTTCTTACTTATCTTAAGTTGGTAATAGAATCGGATTTGATTCGGAGAGCTGAAGAGTCGTTTAAATGAATCGACTTGTAGCGAGTGAGTCGACTCCGAACAACTCAAAACAAAGAATCGATCTGCTCATCGATACTACTTATAAAAACGAAGACCACGACAAAACTAGTTTGGTTAAACACAGGAGGCGCAACATCCAAAGGAGAGTCGATCATTTACGTTTGGCGATTTCGTACTTCATTAGTCTCGTTATAGCCACATCTCGTATTATAGACATGTTTTGTTACGAACTAATTTGTGCATGTGTAATGAGGTAAATTAAAACAGAATATCGGATATAAATGTGTGTTTTTATGGTGGAGAAAGTGATGTAAATAAAGTGGCAAGTGTCGCCGTAGCTACCTTGTCGGGCGAAGTCTGAGACTCCGGAGAGAAGCAAGAGGGGGAAGAAGTTCTAACCTGGGGCGCTTGTTCGCCCAGCTGTAACTTACAAGAGGCTTTGAAACGAGGAAAATTGAAGGGCTCGCAGCTACAACTGCCCCGCCGAAACCCGCCAAACCACCATAATTCTATCTGCGCCGAGTGGGACGCTGTGTTTGCATTTCGCAAAGAAATTACAGCTCCAGCTCAACCTTCGAAACATTTTCTCAGAGAAACAAGATAAAATACTACACTGCCCAAATCCAAGAAGGAGCTTAATATTCATGGAAAATTTAAGAGCATAGTAATAACTAAATAAACGTTCCTTTAAATAAGAAATATATTAATAATTTAAAAACATGCTTTCTGCCTACCATACATTCGAATTTTATGGCGATAAATTAAATCACTCGATAGTCACATTCTCTATGCTACGTGCTCTTGTAGAAGCATGTCATATCCGAACTTCATAACCCTATTTGTTAAATATGAATGTATAGTTCCTGGTAACGAGCTGGATGACTTCTATTACTATCGAATACTTTATATCGTCGAGTTCTTTTAATTATTTATCGCTTACATTTTTATTATGTTTTATTTTGTCTGCTACAAGGTTTATAATGGCCACATACAAACACCATACTGTAGATAAAGAGCTAAACTACAAAACACTTCATGTCGTTTCCTCCACGTTCCGTGGAACTCATCGGATGAGTTAAAAACGTTTTAATATATTATGCACAGGCCGTCAACATGAATAACACTTAAAAACATTATTAAGAAAAAATAGTCTCATTTCGTAAGATAAGATAACTTTATTTCCACTTATTTACATATGGGAAAACGTTAGGTTGATATAAATATACAAAGAAGAAAGTATAAGAATCAGACGAAGAACCAGAACAGTCTCATAAAATGTCCTTATTGTATTTACAACATTTAAAGAAGCTTTCGACCTTTTGCCATATTCATCTTTAGCTTAATGCCATGATGATTGAATATGACAAATGGTCGAAAGCTTCTTTAAATGTTGTAAAATACAATAAAGACATTTTATTAGACTGTTCTGGTTATTCGTCTGATTCTAGTTCATTACAGTCTATTTGATCAACAGTAGAAACAATTTTAAATAATCAGTATAAACTTTTATAATTATACTATCACTATTCTTGTAGCTTATATAATACTTTTTTTTTACTAAATACTGTTCCAGAATTATTTCAAAAGCTTGTAATGGCAAAGCAGAACTACATGCGGAATTTGGCGGGCCGGAATCGAAGGCAAGAGACGTGACTCATCTTCGGTTTTTCCCAAGTTTTTCAGATTTGGCAGCATCGCGTGGTGAACGAAGAAGGTGGTTTTTTAAAAAAATATATATCCGTCGGTGGAGTGAGGCTGATGGTAGATAATAATTTTCATTGGACAGGATCGGGCTCCGCCACCGAAGTGAAATAATCAGCACGATTATGATTAAAACAAGACTTGAAAAAAGATTATGATCGAGACTTTAAAAGTAGAGATCAAATTGAACATTAGTTCTTGAATATTTAGAGTGGACAGTTAGAAATTAATGATTGTTCTGGTCACGAACATTTGAACAACGGGAGGAAGGCGCGATCCAGCCGGGGCAGTAAGGAGATCATGACGTCAACAAGGAAGAGGACAGGATTGACGCCAGCGTCACGTTCCAGGACTAAGAGGAAAATAAAGGGTAACTACTCTGTTTGTAACCTTTTGTCGATTTGCTCGTACTGACAATTCAGAGTACGTTTTGTGTTTGTGTTCTGCTCTATGAGAATGCCCGTTTAGGTGACCCTTAAAATAGAGCTTATGCTATTATTTTAAAAGATATTTAATGTGTATAAATATTGTAAATATATAGTGTTTATTATAAAAAGACAAGCTTTGTAACCGCAAAGTACTCAAATTGTAGTATATTTTAAATTGGTAAATACAAAGTAAATGGATTGCACATTTTTATAATAATTTTTAATTTCAAAATAATATAGTCCCTCAATATTTATGTCAAGCTTTCATTACAATTATTTTATGTAAAGTGGCAGTTTATAAAAACATACACTTTAAAATGAGTCATGAAATAGCTTGCATTTCCCTACTATTATGAACGTTAACTCTATATTTTCGTGGGAGTTTTTTGACTTATTTGCCGTCATAATAGTTTTGAAAATGTACAGAGAATATATTTTTTTTGATATATTGGTTTACATGAATCTATTTTTTTATACGAAATAAAAATCTAATAACTTACTTTTGTGTTATTAAAACTCTGTCCATATACTTAGAAGCAGAACAACCCCAAAATTCTATTCCATAACTATTATGGGAGAAGACATTGCCAGAATAAATGCTCATTAAATATTCTAATGGGGGAATAAATGACAGTCGTTTTAATGCATTTGCATTTTTGTTTATTATAGCACAGTTAATATGTTCTCTCCATGTTAGTTTACAGTCCTAATTCCCTTTTCTGCAGTCGGCTTTCTATTACTCTTATATTCATTATAGATATAATAATTGTACTTATTTAATGTAATGAAATGATTTTAAGTGGTATTACATGTTTGAAAATAAAGTATTGTTTCCATTAAATTTATATTTATTAATTTACAATATACAATCATTGAGTCAATTTTAATTTACAAACCCGGCTTTATATTATTAACAAAAATAGTTTATACATTATTTACGAACATTAAATTTCCTACCAATTAACATTTAAACACATGAGAAACAGAAATACTTACATAAACCCTACGCTGAATTAGCAGTTCGAGAAAATCGGCAAAAGGTTACAAAATGAGTAATTACAGTTTTTCAGCTTAGCCTGGAACCCGCCGCTGGTACACGCCGTCGGGTCGTAGATGACGTTTAGGTACATGCCGAATCTGTAACTTACTTGTTGAACTAGGAACATCTTGCTGATTTAATCTTCTTCTTTGTCGCCCCCCATTATTCTAATGTTCATAGCCTATTGAAATCACCGATCTATTACTTTACAACTTCATATTTTTAATGTGCACTAATAATTGCTTTAAGATTAATTTTCCTTGATTCTTAACACATTTTCATTCGGTGGCGGGGACACGCTCCTCTTCAATCAGAAGATTTTACCTTTAGTTTTTAAGAGAAGCATATCATCCCACTTCACCGTTGTATTGGGGAAAACACACAGACACACGTCGCTAAGCCTCAAAGACTAAAAAAATCAGTCAGGCGCCAAACTGTCTTCGTTTTATTACCCTGTCTGTATCCTTCTTCAATTTCTATCAGACAGCTATTGTGTACCGCCAAATTCCGAATTAATTGCGTTTTACCATGTGTTTTCTATCCCAGTGATTACATATAAAAAATACAACGAAAATGCTGTTTTTCCAAAATAACAAGTATAATGATTTATCTAAGTTTTAAGCCTCTGTACTGCATATATGTAAGCAATAATTCAACTCAGTTTTCTTAAAATATGTTTTATTAATTATTTATAACTATAAGACGAAACAAACGTATCGTTGCTCATTTGCTAATGTACTGCTTCTATTGCAAAACTTTCAAGATAAAGAACGTTTTGTAAAAGAGGCTACAATGAATATTTAACCAGCCGAGAAAATAACTTTCCTTTAATATTAATTATTTTGTATTAATGGTAAATCTGTTTTACGTCAGTGCCAAGTTGAGATCCTAATACTATAAAGGCTTCAAGCAAATGCAATTTTGTTGGTAACATTATCTGACTGTTTGATGTAAATAAATGGTAAATAAGTTACAATTCAGAAAAAAATTAATAGAAGATTTATTATTAATATTTGGTGTTTCACGATGTTTCGTTCCTAAATTTTTAATCCTATCTGGTGAATCTTAACTACAGAAATATAAAAGAAATATGTACATATAAAATATAAAATTGCTTACAGAATCAATAAATTTATGAAGGTGAAAATTATGCTATGCATGTCACACAAGCGGAGAGGACTAAATGGCAGTTAATAATATATAAGGCTGTTGTTAGTGTTCAGAATAACAATGTAAAGTTTAACAATGAGCGGAACAGAAGTTCATAATAGAAGACAATAGAACTTTCTATAAATAAACGAATTAAATTAATCTGACTTAAAATAGAAAGAACGGCTAAAAGTAATAAAAGGAATAATTTAATTTTAATACGTTTCGTCATTCAACATTAGGGACCTCCTCAATTCTAAAGTTTGTTTAGAAGGTGATTATAGCATACAGCCTAAACCAATTGCGTCAACCATCCGATTTAAACTGGATGTTGTAATGAATTAATAGAAATTAATATTGTAATTAGTGTTTGACTTAAAAAGATTCATTAAACATCTATTTATTTCTATTTTAGGTTTATATATAAATATCATGTTAATATCTGACACAGGGTTGACGAACTTTCTGCTTACCAAACACCAATGTGTTGACAGACGACTTCAGATGACTCGAGTATATTTTATAGAGGCATACGTTCATGATTATGATTTGGGAAATAAATATTAATGCTTCGCCTTAGAGACGAAAAGGAATAACTTTGATACAGGTAAATTAACCAATTTACGCCACTTTAATGAAACTCCAAATTATAAAAACTCAAGAATGATGTTCCTGATGCCCTTATGGTGAAGAAGACAATTCTGGACTACAGTTGTTGGCCCTAATAGCGAGATCGGATTGTAACTAGGAATTGTATGTTCTCTCTGTTTTCCAGAAGAACTGTTATTAAATTCTTCTAATTCTGACTTTTGGGCATTCATTGTATTTATTTATAATACGTGTTTACTGTAAAATGCTTTCTAACAATGTAAAGGGACATCTCGTCCGAAATACAATCAGGCTCAATGATGCAATACTCCACTTTTAATCGTCCAAAGCGTTTGGCGCTTCCTACCTTTGCTCTGACATGCCACGCACTTAACTGAATTCTCAACATGTCGGCGCAAGTAGATAAGTATTAGATAACGTTTTTACGGAAAGCTTCACAATCGTCCTCAGATGAAAGCCCGAAGATTAGTTTTAGACTCCATGGCATGAGTTCTTAACCATACAAATTTCTTGATTTCAATATCGTGAATTTTTAGGGGTTTTAACTGCTATGTTGGTAATTATAGTTTGGGAGTAAAAAGTTTGATACGGGTGCTTCGATAACTGGAATCAGTAATCATAACAAATTCAAGTGGAATTTCGAATCGAGAATCGAAACAAATGCTGCTGAGTGACGTGAAAAATTAAAACTAAAGCTTGTAAAACACGTCTACTACCAGGCGATTATTACTTTGTTCCAGAATTTATTTATCGCTCAGAAACCAATTACAGTCAATTCTCTGCTAATTGCCAATGATTCATTTATCAACTAGGGTAGATCTGCCTCAGTAGCACTCAGCAACGTTCGCCGCTCCCACGCACAGTAATACAATGAAAAATGTAGACGCTTAATTTACTGTAGTTACTTTAAAAAATGAATAAAGAATAATTCAGGGTTCTGTTGGTGCCGAGCGTAACTACATAACGGTGGAGTAAAACGGCGTCTGTGTCCACAAGAATTGTAATTATTTAAGCTAATAATGGACAGTTTTCCAGGTTCATATAAAAAATTCAATGAATACAATTATTAATTAATCATAGATAAGTAAACACGACGTGTGAACAATAGTTCAATTACAAAACGGTATTATAATGATTTATAGCGAATTAAGAACGAAATATAAAATTAAATCAATTGACCAATAAAAGTCATATTTAATATCTATAATTAGTTAAGCGTTTGTAAGTATGTATGCATGAATTTGAGTAACGATGCGTAAACAATACTAAAGGTGTGGAGAAATTTCGATCAATATTTTTTTCACGTGTCCATTGCAACTGGAAATAAACAATGTTGGGGTAAAACACAGCTACCACCCCTAGAGACTGGAATGAAGGGGCATAGAAATTTTAAATACGCAAAAGTGGCTGGTATTCTCGTGCAATAAAAATTTATCGGCTATACAAGGAGGTAGGATCTTTTAGTGATATATATTTCGGACTATGCACATAATATTTTTTACGGTTTATTGCCACAGAAAATAATTTTTTATCATAATTAAATTATATATATATATATATATATTTCTATTGACTTTTCTGAAGCATGATTTGATATGTGGTTGTACATTTCAGCCAGTGCACTGTCCGATTTTCTGTAAAACTACAATTTTAGCATCTCCTAAATGTGTCATCGAGAATAGACTGACTGTTTACTATTTTAGTAAGACGTACATCATCAGGAATTCCCCTTTTTGCTGAAAATTCTGGCTTACAGTCATATCTTTTCCGTGAAGAATAACGACCTATCCGCTGACTTGCCGCTTGAATTTTGGAGCTCAGCAGTTCGTGTTTCGCTATGTTTCTTTTGTATAATTAAAACAAAAACTTAACTATAGCAATATCTATCAGAAAATATTTTATTTTCAGCCACAGTTTTACTGTTTGCCATAATATTGCATACTATTCTAGCAGATGGCGGAAGCGGCCCACAGCTCCCATTGTTTGGTTGTATGCTTATAGTACGATAGGAAAATATTTCTTTTACTGTGCCAAACCTATCTTATTTTCGTATTCTTACGCGTATTGCATTTTTTATTGATTGTGGCTGAACGACTGTTCAACCATTTCACAGCAGCAGTTTCATCAGGATTTTCAAATTAAATTTCCTCTCTTTTCAGTATGTATTTTACCTTGTCATTTCGAAGACGCACAGATATGCAAATAAATATTCCTTCTCTGAAAAAAGTATTTAAAAAAACGAGTCTTTTTCATAGATAAATTCTGTTAGTTTCAAATCATATCCACAAAAGAATTTTAATTCCAAATAAAAATGTAAAAAATTGCTTATTCACAAAGCGTGACTAAAGAATAAACATTACATAAAAAATTGAATATGCAATATCGTAATACAATGCACACTAAAGGAGCCGTGGTAAGTATTCTTCCCACCTAATATAAATCATATTATTTGTAAAATATAGTTCAACAACGAACAAAAATATTATCAAATAGTCACTAAATGATATAAGAATAGTTACGGAGTAGAAAAATGCTTATATATTGCTTCTACATAAAAATATTTCCGAAAAACCGAAAAGTTAACTGTAACGGCTTCCATTTCAACACAAAACATGAGCCCGACATGTTCCAATGTTAACAGATTCCAAGATTGAGGAAAATAGACACTAAAATTGCATTCAAGTAGTTCCCAGAAGTATACGGAAGATAAAAGAAGGAAACAGGGTTGGAAAATAATTATATCCTGCAAAGAAAAAAACATTTTCTCAGGTGGGAAGTATACTTCCCATGGTACACCGAAAGGATTAAACTCTTAATTTCTTCGCATATGAGTTCTTCCTTTCATCCAATGTTACTCGTGTGTAATGTAAACATCATTATGCATTAAAGGGGAGCATGCATATAAATACCGCAAAAATAATAAGATTGGTATTGAATTTGGGGTTATAGAAATCGCAGAATTAAATTCCGGTATTCAAAATGCCGTTTAAGTTGTATTTTACCTTCACGAAGTGTGGATGGAAGGGGCTGACATCATATCCTTCGTACTATGTTCATTAAAACGAAAAATTTCAACAAAATAATGTTCACATATTCCTTGCAAGCTGAAAGCAAATATTTTGGTGTTAAGATGCGACTACCACAACTAGGGGCGCTAGTGTATTCTTTAAAATATGCAAATAGGAGCCGACAAGGGGTTGAATGATCATGAAAATTATTCCGTCCGAATTTTCTGTGTAATTTTTAACCCCTCTTGGAATGTGAGACTAGGAGTATTAAGAAAGAGTGCGGAGGGGTATTTAAAAAATATAACGCGAAAACAATCAATATTGATTTATATTCCGGGATTCAAGTAGCTAGCGAGATCTGTTCTCACATTTAGCAATCCATTTAAGTTATACTTGAGCCCGATAGTGGGTGGAAGGGGTAGTAGGGGTGAAATGAAACATTAGGAATATATGGAGATTCGTGTCTATTGCGAGGTTTTTAAAAATCACTGATTTTGATTCTGTGATACGAGTAAAATAAGAAATTAAACGCATATTGTGCTGGTGTCCAGATTCATATCCATGCCGAGGTTTTGGAAAACCGTCAAGTTTAATTGATAATCGAGTAATATATGCATCTAAACACAGTCCCATAGTGGTGGTGAAAGGAGTAAAATGCGTTAACACAAAATAACCGACGTTCGTGTCTTTACCCGGGCTTTCGAAACCAATGAGTTCAATTCTGATGTAATCATGCACGATGAATTCTACTTCAGCTTCATAGTGTGGAGGGGATGATATGCAATTCCCAGATAGTGTCCATTCCAGGGTAATATAGGCCAATAACATCAATTCTAGCACTCAAAATGCAACCTAAGTTGTATTTAGGCCACATAAGGGGAGGGGGGAAGGGAGAAAGTTTCAGTAAAAGTAAAATCACCCGAGATTGTTCTTAAATTTGGGGTTGTTTAAGTCACAGAGTTTGATTCTTGCATTTATGAAGTCAGGTAAGTTGTATTTAATTCCTTAGGAGTGGGTAGGGTTATGAATTTTGCTTACGCTTGGAGTCAAAATTTGTTCACGTGTTACTTTTGATTCAGTATCTCAAGATACCGACGGTAATTTTTCCTGTCTTAAGAAACCATTAGTTTTTCTATGTTAGGGTACTGGTAGTACTTAGAGTATCTGAAGGTATCCGTAGAAATTCAAGTAACCAGTGTGTATATATTTTTTACTTTTATTAGTGCATCGTGATTATTATCTATCCTCTTATAGTGATTAAAGGATGCATGAACCAAGATTTGTTGCAATATGCAAGCCCAGTTAAAGAAATCTGAAGAATATACAACATATGCAATTAAAGTCTTTTTTATTATTTAAGATAAGTAACTTTTTTATTTTGAAGATTTTATATTTTAAATTAAAATGTTTTTAATTTCTTTAAACGCTTGTTAAAATTATTTAATGTTGTCTATCCCTATTTATTTTAATTTCAGACTATTTCGCATGGTCTGATTTAACAATCTAATGATTTAATATTTGTATATCCGTATTGATTTCAACTCTGACTTTTTCAAATTGATATGTGGTTCAGAAAAACAGGAGAAGCCGTTATTGAAAAAACAAATGGTGATCTATTATATTACAAAGGATCAACCGCAGGACAAAGAGGGATAGGCTTCATCATTAAAAGCTACTTAAAGCCATTCATTCACGAAATTGTAGGAGTGTCAGAAAGGATTGCAGCCCTACAATTTACTGCAAAATAGCAAATAACAATCATACAAATATATGCCCCAACAGAAGTAAGTACGAACGAAGAAATAGAAAACTTCTATGAGCAACTAGATGACACCTTAGACAGATCTAAATCATCAATAAACCTATTAATTGGTGACTTTAATAACAAAGTCGGCCCCCGTAGTAATACAGACGAAATCCCAGTCGGGCCACACAGCTTTGGAACAAGAAATAAAATAGGGGAACGATTAGTTCAATTCGCTGAAGAACACAAATTGAAAATAACCAACACATTCTTCAGGAAACATCAGAACCTAATATGGACCTGGCGCGCACCAGATGGCAAGACAAAAAACGAAATACATTACATCGTAACTGACAAACTAAACATAATAAAAAATATCCAAGTAATTTCACAACTAAAATTTAGCACAGACCATAGAATGTTGAGAGCAGAAATAAAAATACCAAAGAAACGGAGAATTGCAGGTAAACCACGCAGACCAGAAATATAACAATTATATATAGTTAAATTCAAGCAGCAGGAACTACAGATGCAACTACAACAAACAAATGCGAACAAAAATCAAAATACTCAATAAATGTATAATGCACTAGAGAGATGCATACAACAAGCACATAAGAACACAAGTACAGGAGAACCAATGAAGAAAAGAGAAAGCAAATTAAGTCTGAGTACCATACAGCTAATAGATCGCAGATCGAATATGTTAAGAGTTAGAGATACTTCAGATATAAATAAAGAAGATTTCGAAGAACTAGATAAACTCACGAAAAGAGAAATTCGGAAGGATATCCGTGAGCACAATGAGACAAGTACTGGAAAAAAGTAAATTAATAAGAAAGGCGAAGGGGAAAGTCCGTGTGGGAAAACAATGGATATTAGGAACAAAGAATCAGTCAGGTGTTCCCTTAATCACTAGAAAAGACATAATCGAATCAGTAACGGAATTCTACAAAACAATATATACAAGCTCCCTACAAAACAAAGTCACAAATAGCGACCCTGGCGATCTAGATCAGGTCACCACCGAAGACATACCCGCTATAATATACAGTGAGGTTAGAACAGCAATCAATGAACTTATGAATGGAAGGACACCGGGTGAAGATAATATATACAATGAGCTCTTCAACGAAGCTGCAGATCTTTTAACAGCAATCATCACAGAAGTTTTCAACAAAATCATACAAACGGAGATCATTCCCGACCAATGGGAAATAAACACAATATTGCTCCTTCACAAAAAAGGTACGAAGGATGACTATAGGCCTATTTATTATTTTTATACCCAGAATTGCACCATCGCACTGCGAGTTATACGGTGTTCTAAATATTTATCCGATTTCCGTGAAATATTTTTTCTCATCAGAGAAAAAGGATTCTGTAAATCTCTTGAAAATTTGGGGTTCTTCCTTCCACCTCCTCTCAGCCCATAAACGCCCCACGTCAATCACATTCTCAACGACTTCTTGTTTCCCCTTATGATTTCCTATACGACTCATCTGATTGCAGTAAATTTTAGGTGTGTTTTAGTACATTACCCAGAGAAGTTTCTGTTGAGCTTTTTAAGATTTAGGTTCATTGCTTCCCCCTTTAAGGCCAAAAAAGTTCGAGTCATAATGATATGTAGACTTTGAAAATCGATAATTATGACCTCACGTGGCCTGTCAAACGAGATAGGTATCCCCAAAATATAATAACATAATACAATAAAAAATCAAAATATGCATTATATATTTGTGTGTCAATATAATTCGATACAACTCTTACAGCGTAAGGAGACATGAAAAGTTTCTTTAATAGTTGAATAATGCGCTCTTTGTAATTCAGTTCATTTTCTACAGAAAGTCCTAAAAATGTAATCAATTTAGTTTAATGTATTTCCATATTATTATTTATTAGTTTTAGAGAATGTAAAAACGCATTTGTTGTTTGACATTGTATAAAAATGGTTTAACAAAATTTAAGAGACAGGCTGTTGACAGAAAACCATCAGATATTGCGTCGTGGCTGTAGTTCTGATGAAATCCAGCTCTCACGTCTTTAGAATTAAATATTGTTGCGGGTTAATATAAAGAAATTCCCAGTCTGTATTATACATAAAACAGTCAATTAGATAACGAGAAAAGAAATAAAATAGATATATTTTCTATTTATACGGATTTATACTTAAACGAGAAGCGGAAATCGTTATATAACTATTAACATTGTGGACCTCCTGTGGTGTAATGGCTAGCGTCACTGCCTCACAACCCAGCGGTCTCGAGTTCGAATCCTGGCATGGGCTTGGATGTGGTCGCGTAGACCGCGGTAAAGACTGCTGGAGAATGTATACGCTGACCAAGTATCACTCCAAATTCGGAATGTGTCATGTAAGATGACAGTCCGCAGTCGACCCGGTAGGCCCAGGCCCTCAATGAGCTGTAGAGTCAAAGAAGAAGAAATTTTAATAACGTTCGAATTGAAATTTAGCATGTTGCTGTTCTTATGATTCAAATTCACTTATTTCTCCAACGTTATTTTGAGCGACAGGAAACCTCTCTGTCTTCAGAGCAGTGATTTAACGCTAGGTGAGGTATGAAATAAGATAGAGAGAAAGAGAAAAATAATATAATGTGTAAATTGTATTACGATAAATTAGATCTTAATAATTCTCGGAATGTTGTAATGGCGACAAAAGATAGAGATTAGCAAATTCATTGAGAAGAACGCGCCAATAAGTGACTACTTTCACAATTATTAATACATACTTAAGATTATTTGCTTGAAATAAGGACAATAAGAACTGACACGTGTCTGCTAGAGTTTTCAAGATGTGGAAAGAAACAATTTAGTTTCCAGTTGAAATTCAAATTGTATTCGACATCATAAACTAGTTTCTGAAGCTTTGCTTCCAGGTCGAATGCAAATTTAGTTCTACTCTTGCCACGGGGAAGCGGTTAGAAGTGACGCGACGCCAAGGGAAAGAGACGCGTGGGTGGAGGGGCAGATGACGTTAACGGATTACCACCGCCGCCTCCGCAGCCGAAACTTGGCTCTCGTTGCCCCCTCCCCGAACCCTCCAGCAGCACTCAAACAAAACCCAAACACGGCTGCAAATACAGTGTGGATCAATAGCGCGCGTGACTGGCCGGTCCGCCGCGCCGAACAGGTGGCCGGCCTGCTCCTGTTACTGCTGCATACTCACCAGTACTCAGATCTATACTCGTCCAGTCTTCCTGTCACTTCAAGGCTCCACAGTTGTCGTGTGTATTTCGTGAACCAACCACATAAAAAAAACTATTCCAAAAACAACTCTGATCACTATTCATCGTTCGCGAACGAACTCACTACTTCGCTAACTAACTACATCGGAAGCTAGCTACTTTGTGAAGTAGCCAGATCGTGAACTAGACAGTTTGTGAACTTGACCTTTCGTTTCTCACAATCTCGCTGAGTGGTGACCCGGTCGTTTTGTTTGCTACAGGCTAGCTTGTCACAGGTTTACGATTTATATTTGTGAGTTCAAGACGAGGCTCGATCCGAGAAAGTTGTTCTCGGCGACATTCAGAAAGTAAAACCAACAACGCTCTGAGGGATTTGATAAACTAATTGCTCGTGATTAATGTTGTTCTTATTGAAGTCATTTTGATAATTTTATTTAAAATTGCATGGCGCTCAAACTAAAAAATTAAACAAATTATAAACTAATTACATGAAATATAAAACTTAGACAAAAACTAGTAATTACATATTAGAGAATAAAGCATGCAGTATACCACATGTAGTGGATAATAGATATTACGATAAATATGTACTAGACGTTAAGATAATAGTTATTCCTAAATTACTTTTTTATTAGTATCGGCTGACCTCATGCAACACACGTTGTTTGTCCGATGTTTGCGGGGGATAAGAAAAATAATGTGAAAACATCGGCATGAGGATTTTAGCGGCGTTGGTGTGATATTTTCGAGGACAAAGAGGTGCGAATTCCTGCGTACACCTGGAAGAACGTACCCCCACACTAACTATTTCTCCCCGCCAAGGGATAAAATGGCAACGATTGACCAAATTCGCGGGAAATTTGTGGTGTGTTCTTCCCAAATTTGGAAATATGATTTGTGTTCAAGATGAGTGATAAATGACGAGTGACGTAAAAAGGTGCGGAAAGAACAGAGTTGGTGTAGAAAACCGGAGAAGAAGACAGTCCAAGCTGACAAGCCGAGAGGAGAAGAGCTTTCTCTGAAATTTGGACAGTAAATCCATCATAAGCACTGGAAAAGGAAGATGAGACTATTCGCTGATGATCATCAATCATGAAATCACAATAGGGTAATAATTTTCTTCGAAAAACTACGGGACACAGTGTAGAACACAAGCATCCCTCGAAATGTTGTTGTCCTAACACTAGTCTGATTGAACACTACATGTTAAACTACCTTGCGCAGGCCTTTTCATATCCTTTTAACTAGCACAAACAACATCCTCCCTCATATGCGTAGCGTATACCATCCCTCTAATGTTAATTTTACAAGACCCTCGTGTCTTAAAACATGGCCTATTAATCTATCCCTTCTCTTGGTCACCGTCCTCCATATTGTTCGGTTTTCCCGTATTCTACTTAGAACTTCCTCGTTACTTACTCTGTCCACCCATCTGATTTTTAGCATTCGTCTATATCACCTCAATTAAAAGGGTTCTATTCCTTCTCTTTTCTCAATTCCTATCGTCCACGTTTCGCACCTATATAACGCCACGCCCCATACGAATATTTTTAGCAACGATTTTCTAATATTCACACTTATATTACCCGTAAGTATTTCCCACTTTTTCCCGAAAGCCTTTCTTCCTTACCTGTGCAATCGTACTCTTAGTGTCTACTATACTTCTACCATCCCTAGGTATTATGCTTCCCAAGTAGCAGAATTCCTTAATATCTGTCAAAATATCTCGTCCCAATCTAACACTCTATGTTCTTCCAATGTTTCCCTTACCTTGGTTTTGCCTCTATTAATCCTGATATTGAGCTCTTTCGCCAGGACTACGTTCATGCCATTTATTATGGTTTCCAAGTCTTCTTTTGACTTCCCTTATACTACAATATCGTCGGCAAAGCGTAAGGTTTTTATTTCTTCTCCTTAAAGTACGATTCCTTTTCCATGTTCCGTTTTAACTTTCTTCATCGCCTGTTCTATGTATAAGTTAAACAGCATGGGCGACAAACTGCATCCTTGTCTTACTCCTTCCTTGATGTTGGCTTTCTTTTGTTGGTCTTCTTTTCTAATTACTACTGCCTGTCTTCTGTCTTTTATTCCAGTGCTCTTCAAAATCCTTAATAGTGTGTTACAGTTCACACTAAATGTACAAATGCCATGAACGTAGGCCGGGTTTTTTCACATCCTGTCTTCTAAAATTAGTGGTAAATAAATATTGCTTCTCTTGTCCCTACATTCTTCCTAAAACCAAACTGATCTACTAACTCGCATTCTATATGACGTTCTATATAAATTTTAGACGAAGAAAATAATTACTTCTCGAGAATTATGAGTGAAATGTTCCTATTTAGGAGCAAAACCCATGTAATCAATGTAAAGAATGACAAGAATAATTAGATCACACTCTTTAGTTGTACTACTTTAACTTTTTAATATTCTTCTCCATTGTTAAAATTTAACTGCTGAAAACAGTCATTGTTACTACAACATTTCCGCTGTAACCGTCAGGGGTTGCAGATGGTCCATGCGCGACAGTAAATTCTTCACATGTATTTTTTTGGGTTAACAGGCTACATGAGGGTGATCCTGAAACAGGCAACTCCCCTTTAATAGCATAGGAAGGAAATTGAAAAGCGGGGTTGCGGAAGGTAGAGCAAGATAGCCAAGGGTTGACTACGGCCCCGGGCTATAGTTTAAGGATTGTACCCGGTGTTTCACCTAAAGAGATGCAGGGGAAACTCTTGAATACCTGCATCAGGTACGTCGGGCATTCTCACGCCCTTCCGAATGACGGGAGACGAGTATGCTGTGGGGTCGCAGGACTCCCTTCTCCGTGTCTCAACAAGTTTTAGGAAGCAGTTGGCCGACTGATTCAATGGGATCAGCGGACAACTCTTGCCTTATGCCCAAGGTCTTCGACCCCAGTACATATACCTCCTAAAATAGGTGAAGGTGTCTCAGCATGTAATTCATGATATTATTCATGTACATTCAATAATCTTTTCGACTGAGAGAGTCATGGAGTAAATATTATGAATTGCTAAATGCGTGAGAATTGAACTACGTTTTTTAAATATAAAATAAAAACATTGTAACATAGAGCTCATATTTAATTTCTTGTAATATTATGTTTGTAGTACGCCTGAGGAAGTCTGGAAAAGGAGACGAAACGTCGATTTTGAATAAATAGTAATAAATTTATATGCTGACTTATTGGCCGTCTTTATTTATTAAGTAAGATAATTTAATATTATTTTATAACTAGAAAATTTGTACCAAAGGTGAATGGGTCCTATTCGTAGTATTTTTTTTGTTTAGGATGTTGGAGTAATGATTTCCGAATTGTTCCGTAAGAATAAGCTTCGAAAAAGATTCAATAATGAATGTTAAATAAGCTAATGGTGTTAATAATTCAGAATTTAATTTTTTTTGTGGATAGAATTTTAAATTTAATTATAATTGGGTTGTGCTTCATAAACAGGCTTTGAGAGCAACTCATCTGCACTTTCACAGTTTGTCTGTATTCATGAGCTACGTGCACGAGGCAGTGAAATGAAGTCATCACTGTTCTCGTCTTCCGGAGGCAAATTATGCCGGTTTACACACAAATTTCACGGGACAGCAGGAAGACCGGCAAATCTGAAAACAATGGTAATTGAATTCATCCACAGATGAGCATGCCGCAAAGCTGATGCCGTTTGTGTGTTCTCTGTTGAGACGCGGTGCGCGTCGTGAGCCGTTGTGTGCTCTGCTCTGCTGTTCTGTGCTGTGCTGTACGTTCAGTAGTTATGTATCAATAACGGCTGCCCCGTCCACACAATGGCCGCATTCAACGAACAAACACACGACCAACTAAACAATGTTTGCGTCAAAGGCATTCCGACTATCTGCAGCGTCCGAATGGCTATCGGGAATTGCGGCTTGCACTGTGGAGTGGGGAACAAAAATGTATATATCAGCGTCGATAACGGCGAGCTCCTCTCGATTTACAGATTTTAGAACTTCCAACTCACAGAATCGTATCAACGCTAACAGAATAAATACGATTCGTCGATTTATCACGGACCCTCTGTTGTTTGTTCGATAGTTCCACGATCGATATCTCTGAAAGATTCACCGAATTAACCAGACAACCTGAAAATTACCATTATTATTTCGTAAATTGTAATTAAATTAACAGCTTACATCACAGCGTAACCAAACATTAATAACTTGAATAAAAAACGTAAGAGATCTGAAGAATAATGCCAAAAATATAAAAAATATAAACGAAATTAGATGGCACAGTTAAGTAGTTTGATGAGAATTTGACAAACACTGGAAAATTAATACCAAGACAAAGTTGGTCAACAAATTGTGATTGAAACCTGATATTAAAATCACAAATTTGTGGGAATTCATACATTTTTGGAGGGGGAGAAGAGGCAGGCTACATTTGGTTGATCATGAAACAGACTACTCTCCTATAATAGCATCGGAATGTAATCTAAAAGGGAGGATGTGGAAGGTACAGCAAGGTAGTCAAGGTTTGACTATGGCCCCCGGTCTATAGTTTAAGGATCTTACCCGATGCATCACCTAAAAGTTATGCAAGAAAACCTCCATCAGGTAGGTCTCGCCCTTCCGAAGACGGGAGAGGAGTTTGCAGTGGGTTCGCAGGATTCCCTTCTCCGTGTCTCCACCAGTTTTAGGACTCAGTTGGCCGAGTGATCTAATGGGATCAGAGGACAACTCTTATCATATGCGCAAGAACTTCAACCCCAGTATGTACACTTCCTAGAATAGAGGAAGGTGCCACGGCATGTAAGAACCGTGTAAAACCCAGAGAGAGTACGAGGCATCCCCCAAAGGTAAAGCCCCGCAGCTAACCTGTGTGGAAATACCTGCGCGAGAACGCTCACACAGATCCTACCCATTCCACCTTTGTTTTTACTAACAATCTACATGAGAGTAATCGTGAAACAGGCAAATCTCCTTTAATAGCATAGGGAGGAAATGAAAAGGCGGGGAAGGAACAACAATGTAACAAGTGGTTGACTAGGGCCACTGGACCATGTTTTAATGATCCTACTCGGTACTGCACCGTAAAGAGATGTAGGGAAACCCCTAGAAAATCTGTATCAGGTAGGTCCGGTTATTGGGTACTATTTCAAGTCCCTTCGAATGACGGAAGATGAGTTTGCTGTGGGTTCGCAGCATACTCTCCTCCGTGTCTCCTCCAGTTTTATGAAGCAATTGGTCGACTGATCCACTGTCACTAAACCTTATGTAACGTAATGTAATCAAAATACAGCTAAGGGTGAATCTACAGTAAAAGAGATAAACTTGTTTTAAAAAATACTTTTCAAATTTTATAAAAGGAAACTTACATAATTTTCGATATAATCTCCACCAACATTTATTGATATTGCCATGTCCTTTTTCATACTGACCAATAAATAATTAATTTTATATTTAAAACTTTTAAAAAAAATGCCTTTAGGGACAATACATTAACTGTAGCGCAGAGAAATACCCTAATTCAAGTTGTCATTTAATATACAATAATTAGACAATGAAAGAAAAATACACTAAGATGGAGGCGGAACGGCTAGCTGGTGCCATAAAGTCGCCTAGGTTTGTACATAGAAACAAACTTTTAGGATTAAGGTAGTTAAACCATCAGAGGGTCACCATATCCATCGTGCTCGTGGAGCTCAATCTTGTAAGATTCAACAGTATTAGTGTAGTCACGTCACTTAGGGTTGTGTTTTTACTGCAAGGTGGAGTTAACAGAGCAGAATACGCATTCAGTTACTTATGGAAACTAAAAAAAATTCGAATTGTCGTTGTACAATTGCACAGTTTAAATATTGTACCCGGTAGGAACCTTGAGTAACTTCTTCTTCATTAAATATTAATATTTTAATCTAATAAAAGTTATTAATATTGCGGGTTTAATTTAATTCCACACGAAAGTGCAGTGACATGTATGTTACAAAATGAGAACTTATTGTTTTAAAATTATCTGTCGCATTGTACTCGATGATGATTGTTAATTTACACCAAGTCTCTGGCCAGCGTTAATTAACTGCTTCGAGGATTGGGAAACCGGACAGCGTACCTGGTTGAAATGTAGCGTCGCCTGTCTGCCAGCTTTTCCGCAGGACGTTTTCCTCATTGTTGCAAGTTGACCTCCTTGAGTCGTCCGGGAAAAAATGTAGGTTCCCTTCCGTCCCCTTAAAGTTCTATGAGAAAAATGTGAATTCACTTATCCCCTCCACCGTGTGTCTCGAAAAATTGACCTTTTTAATTGATTTTCATTAGACCGCGAAATCTCATTGGTCATGGCAACCACGTAGTACTCAAATATTTAGTTTTCTTTCTTGCTCTCGATTCCCGCGCGAACGTGTTTACGAAAATTACCTACGTGCCGCGATGCCATCCCTGGGGATTAAATACGGCATAAGGTCTCGGCATGCTGTTGCCAATTACAGTTACTAATCCTCTCTATTTTTATATTCAGAATTAAAAAAAATATTAACTATCGTGCTACACACTACATAACGAACCAAATTCTATTCAAACATGTTATAATCAAACGTCCCGTGCCAATTTGGAAAAATATTATGTCTTAAGAGCAAGGAAAAATTTCCTACCAGTCCTAATAAACACTCCTTCAATTTAGTGGCTGGATATTTACTAAAATATTTTTACTTATAGACTTATAGACGTAATTGGAATACATATCATGAATTTGTCATTTCATTGAAAAGAAAATTATTAATTTATGAGTAGCTGCTTATTTTAAGTTCACGTTCTACTGACAGTTTGGGTTGTTATGGTACGACTCTTCCTTTCAGCAGATTTTAAGTGAATTATTACGTTTAACGTCTAATTTACTAAACGATTTAATATTCACTTTTTTAGACAACATAGTATGCGTTAGTTGGGTCGTTCTTCCGTATGGTTTAGTTGAAAAGTTTCAAACTGTGATTTGTTTTTCTAAGGTAAACGCAGACATATAAAAATCTGCTTAATATTGCATTATTCGTTTCCGTTTTCTTCAGGCTATTAATATTGTGAGATGTAAATATAATATTTAATTTAGTATTTACTTAGCCAAAGTAAGGCGTTAACCAGTTCAACAGCAATAAAATGTGTAGAAAATGTATTTAGATGATATAATTTGTTGTGAGCGTGACGCACGCATTCGTCCATCTGGACGTCCTGGTAATGATTAGCCGCTGACATCAAAGCTCTGTCCGTTACGTCCTACAACAAGCCTGTGGTCGTAATTAAATTACTAAAGATCGTTTAATAACACTTCACATCTGCTAGTAATCGATCAGCGGGTGACGCAATGCGAGTCAGTGTACTGGCGCTCCGACAGATACAACTTTGGTGATTGATCACCGTAATCGGTACAAATTGTCCTGAAACTTAACGCCATGTAATTTACTTAATTTCCAAAAAATTTATAATCGCGTGACGAGAATATATTCACGAAATTTAGTAACTAAACAATAAATGTCATGGTGTAACAAACGCTGAAGTAAACAACTTATATACATCAAAAAAGAGTTCAAAGGTCTTATGTTACTTGTACGAGTACCGGAATAACTTAATTAAAATAAATGTCTGGATTAAATTTCACGATAAATATTTCCAGGAAGTTTCTAATTAAAAGAAATTTATTTATATAAATGTAGACATATTATAGACGTTTTGACCCTAATTGAGAGCTAAATGGTTTGACTTTTATTCTTTTTAGATTGATATAACGTCTCATTTTCGGGTATGATTGGTTTATCATTGAAATTTTGCAACTTCTAAACAATTAGATTGCGATAGAAGCTTTTATATAAAAAAGAGACTAATAATTATTTCGATTTAATAGTGTATAATCCTGCATCTGAGTTATATAATTGAGGGAATTAATGATAAATAAATTAAAAATTTGTATCAATATTTAATTTTTTTAAACAATTTATCGAATGTATTGTTAAATAATAGCTATGCCCGTGACTTCGTTCGCGCGGAACTTGTATGACCGCGAATTAATTATATTAGTGACCATCCGCCCCCGTTTTCATCGTCAGTCCCCGGTTTCAAACCTCTGTCCCCGGCTTCGAGGGGGATTCTCGGTTTTATCCCTGGAAACATGTCTTGACCGTATTAAGACAGAGATTTAGGTTACGTATAACAATCTAACAGAAACCATTTATTTAATCTGATTGGTGATTTACTAATTTGCGTGGAACTGGAACTAAAAACGAACATGTATTGACAGTTCTGTATCTGAAATAACAATGATGTTTCAATAACAATTACGTGACCTCCAACGAAACAATAGATGGAGTGCGAATGCGCTCTCTCTCTCATGCTGACAAAATTACGCTTATAATAACACAATAAATTGTGCTCTCAATAGTTCAGGGCAATAGGATTATTGATGTAGGACCGCCTAATAAGTCTTATAACTAATAATTTTTAGCCCGGCTTTATATAAATATCTTCTGAACCCTGCACGATATGAAACATACGCGAAAATTGAAGTTAAAACTCCTGTTTCAATCCCCCAAATTTTTATGGAAATCCGTTTAGCTGTTTCGGAGCCCATTCGAGACAAACTTCCAGATAGACACTTTAAATTTATTTATTGGTAAAAATTAGTGATCAATAGTATAGGCAATCCGCATTTACATTTGGAGACGTCAACGCTAATGAGCATATAGGCCACAAAGCATTTCCTGTAGGACCTTATATATATATATATCGAGCCTACTATCGTAGGTTAGATGCACTACTATGCCAGAAACCTTCGTGGGAGTGTCCTCAACAACTTCCCATAGTTTCGTAGCGATCCGATGAATGGTGTAATGCATAAAGGACAAACAGACAAGCAGACATTTATTTACTTCTGTATTCTTTTATTATTCATATATATTAACCGAATTACCGTCACAGATTAAAGATCAGAAAATTATTTTTTATTAATAACAGTAAAATATTTGAATATTAAAATAGTAATTTATACTTTTGTTCATGAACAATTCTCGGGTTTTCAACCGGGTAAATATAGAATCTAAACACAACGTTTCAATGGCTTGCTCTGCCATCTTCTTCAGGTGAACTGACAGTTTAGATTCTATATTTACCCGGTTGAATACCCGAGAATTGTTCATGAATCATATACACCGGGAAAGCCCACGTTCTCTTATACTTTTGTTGTTAATAATTAATTTTAGAATAATTTATGAATGTAAGTTATAGTTATGAGAATGGTTAAAATTACAGCTGAAAGCTGCTGTTTCTTTCTATGATACGGTTAATATGTAGGCTTTAAAAATTAAGTTATTTACTTTAGTCTTCAATGTTTCTTATACATTTCTTTGTTCGCTTCCATTGTGTATGAAATTCTGCTTTATTTAACACTTCAACTCTAATGGAATACTTAAGTTTTTTGTGTTCACATTGATTTATGTTCTACCATCGTTCTTACCTTCTTCGACCATTTTTTAATGATTAGAAAATTACAGGAAACACGACAAATAGTTTGTGGATTGTAACTCCTTTTCAATTAATCTCCTACATAAGTATTCAAAAGTTTCCCTCTTCTAAAGCAGTGAAAAATTGAGGTAATATTAGATTCATCTTATCTGATAAGTCTACGAATAATAAAGTCATATTATATGTAGACAGAATATATAAAATATTGTAAGTAAGGAAGTTTTATAACTTCGTTACATGTTAAAAAAAATTTTCCCCGTTTTTCAGCACGGTCTAATGCTGTAAACGAAAATAGATAGGGAAGTCGGGGTGGAACTTGACACTCATTTTAAAATTTTTGTAAAACTATTGAGAAAGAAAAATCACTTAAAATATTAGTTCATTCTTATATCACTTTCACTTAAAACAATAAATTTAGAATATTGATGAATTTTTAAGAAGAAACTTAGAAATTTCCTGTTTTGTCTCACCCCCAGGAGTGCAGCTAGAACACCTAGTTTACGAAAATATACCATCAAAAGAGAGGGGTGTTGTAAATTATATTTGTGTAAGGTTACGTCAACATGCCATTACTTAACTTATATGTAATATTTATATTACATTTAGTATTTAAAAAAGCTTTACGTATTAGATCCACATTGAAGTAATGTAGCGGGTATTTCAATAACACAGACGCTTCGTTTCTATAAATCAAACTTTACAAAAATGTATTATTTTAAAAATATTATAGAGCCAAATGGTAATTATAATTACACAATTCTATTCTTTACAACAACATATCGTCTAATTAGTGAAGTACTGTATACGGTATTTTAAATAAGGGTGGATCAATGTTGTAATACACTACTGTTTTCAAAAAAGAAGGATACATGAAACAGAACTGAAGATTTAGCTTCTTTCAGGCCAAAAAAGGGTTCCCCTTCAATCATATGCTATGCGTTTGTTCTTTTTTAGTTCCTACACTATTCATGCGATTGCACTTGAGAAGATTGAAATTATTATTATTAGTCATTAAATAATTCTTAAATTTAATTAACAATTTATTTAAGTAATGATACTTCTAAATTAGTTGACAAATTTTCAAATAGGTTTATAATTCGCAGTTCAAATGATTAAAACTATATAAATACGGACCACGACTTCTCTACCTTCTGTGTCTCCCCTTTTCAATTCCCTTTCTATGCTATTAAAGGGGAGTTGTCTGTTTCATTTAGCCTATTACCTCCTACCCCCAAGAAATCGTGCAAGTAAGGGTAGATTGCCAGTGGGAGTTTTCTCACGCAGACATTTCTTTTCCAGATTGACAGCAGGGCTCACCGACTGTCGGAATTACCTTGTACTCTGCTTTTTTCAAAGTTCTCACATGCCGAGGCACGTTCAAGTATTTTAGGAGGTGCATGTACTGGGGTCTAAGACCTTGGGCATACGGTAAGAGATGATCGCTGATCCCATTGGATCAGTCGGCCAAATGCGTCATTTTCAATTCCCTTCCTATGCTGTTGTGGTATTCAGTCCTAAGACTGGTCTGATGCAAACCTCCATGCTAACCTATCTTGCGCTAGACTTTTCATTTCCTTATAACTAGCACACCCCACATCCTCCATAATCTGCTTAGCGAATTCCATCCTTGCCTGCATCTTCAGTTCTTACCCCACACAGTGCCCTCAAATGTTAACTTTTCAAGTCTCTCATATCTTAAAACGTGGCCTCTTAATCTATCCCTTCTCTTAGTCAACGTCCTCCATATTGTTCGCTTTTCCCCGATTTTGCTTTGTGATTCTATCCACCCATCTGATGCCTATAGCACCACTTCTATGCTTTTCCTTTCCCCTACTCCTATCGTCCACGTTTCGCACCCATATAACGCCACGCTCCATACGAACATTTTTAGCAACGATTTCCTAATTTTCTCACTTATATTACCCGTAAGTAAATTCCTCTTTTTCGCGAAAGCCTTCCTTGCCTGTAATATGTCTACTATACTTCTACCATCCCTGGTTATTACGCTTCCCAAATAGCAGAATTCTTTAACTTCCGTCAAAGTATTCGTTCCCAATCTAACATCCTTTGTTATTCCACTGTTTTCCAAACGACATTCCATTACCTTGGTTTTCCCTCTATTAATACTCATATCGAACTCTTTATCCAGAATTCCGTTCATTCCGTTTATTATGGTTTCCAAGTCTTCTTCTAATTTCCGTAATACTACAATATCATCCACAAAACGTAAGGTTTTGTATTTATGAACATAGAGTTGGCCTCTTTGCGGGTGGCCTAAATATGAAGTGAAGGGAGACATCAGGTGTTCATATAGCGTAATTGAGGGGTCTCGTCTAGGTATTAATACACAAACTTAGTTTCTAAATAGTTATGAGGCCGTGATTTGTTTGATTTCATAATTACTGGATAATTTTTAAAAAGTATAGGTACTCTATCGGTTTTTATTGCATTTAGCCTGAATATTTTAATGTATATTCTAATATATTGTTTTCAGTCAGTCATAAAAATATTCGACATTTATTGGCGGGTTCTTAATGAAACTGTGATACATTGAAGAAAATTATGAGTAATTTTTAATTAGTTTTCTTTTGAAAAGCTGTGATTTCGTGGAATTTGTAAGGGCCGGGAGCACGGCCCTATGGCGTCGACTGTAGTGGACGGCCGGGCGCCACCACACAACCACGAACAGCACTTTCCCATCTCCAGCAGCCATTACCCACACCACGCTGCTTCAATTGCAATTCTCTTTCTGCCCTTGTTCATTGCACCCGAAGCTGTGTGCCCCCTCCACTTTCCCATGCGTAACACGAGACTGTCACCGTGATTTCAATTCAAAATTTACAGAGTTCCTGCGAATCCCCAGGTGTAACACTACTTTTCCCGCACAGTCTGTTGGGTTTCACACACACACACACACACATGCAAACGTACACTCAAGCACGTGTCATATTGAAAATCTTGGAACATATACCGATCATGCTTACAACTAAGACGCGTCTATTTATATATAAGGATTTTCAATAAGGGCGATGTTCAAATGGAATAAAGAAAGCTGTATTAACAGAACTATTTCCTTTCAAATAAAAGAAGAATTTCATTAATACCTCACATATCATAATATCTTGTGACTAGAGAGCAGGTTGTTTCACAGCAGAGGTAGCATAAGCGTAGGCCATATCAAAGCACATGGAATAGGAAAACATAATGTAGATTGCGGTACGATTGGTATCCTCCTTCAGGAACAGAGTGAAGGCAAACGAAAAATACTAGAAGGCATTTATATTTATAAGAGTATTGGTTCCATCATGAATGAGCGTAGGGAAGCCGGTCCAATGAGAGCCGTGACTAGAGTATATTCAGAGCGGCTTCATATTGGAACAATAAAATAAATCTTATATTTTTAATAGCTGGAGACCCGGCGTTGCCCGGGTAATTATTTATATTATCCCGGTGCATTATTTAATTCTTGTTCAACACACGACTAAACCGACATCGAAAACGTAACAATATGAACCTCAAATATACTCCCAGTGTCTTGACCGTCTAAAATACTCCCGGTACAAATATTTTTAGTAATCTGACAGATTAAAATATCTTCTCCCACTTGAAGGATGAAATTTTACTTAAATCACATATTAAAGATCATAATGTAACACACCGACACAGGTTTAGACCCAAAAAGTTGATAATTTACTTATTATTTCCAAGACTCATTTCCAGCCCCACTCCACACATGCTGCCAAATGTTGAAATTATACATAAAAATTGTCGGGTAAAACACCATAAAATTAATTGACCTCAATAATTCTTTTTCGACTCAAATATGAGTCTTTATTGCATATAAAAATTCCACTAATTCCACCACTCCGCCTAGGGGAGTTGATCCGGAAGCTACACGCCAAACGTTAATAGGTAATTGTTACGTTTTACTGTCTGTTTTGTCGCCTCTCGCCTGAACCCGACGGTATGGGTTCTTCCGGAGCCGTGGTAGATCTCGCTTTAGAAATTTCCCTTCTGTTTTTCTCCAAACGCTGTCTACGCTCTTCTTCAGTCTCATTGTCACAAAGATTATGAACTCGACTTCTGTTACACGTATGCCAACCGAAATTTTGACGCCTCACTGGTGGCATTTTCTTATCACTAACTATAATTAACACGATAATACACCTCTAAACGCACATCAAAACACACGAACATTAATTTTTGCTGTTGCGAAAAGAACGGTAATTGAATACGAAAGAAAGTCAATCCATCTCCCCAGTCCAGTGGTTGAGAGCTTATGAAAGCTACACAGCAAATCTTATAAGTCGCAAATGATATAGGAACGACCAATAGGACTTTTAACTCGCAGTTGATTTTTAAGCCGCCTTTCACGCGGCAATTCAATGTATTTAAAAAAAATTACATTAATACCTTTTAAACCTGCAAGATATCGAAATGAAACATACACGAAACTTTAAGCTGAAATTCATGTTTCAATCCGTAAAATTTTCATTGAAATCCGTTAATCCGTTTCGGAGAATAACAGATCAAGAGTATAGGCAATACTCATTCACGTTGGAGATTAAAACGCACGGAAGCGAAGCAGGCTTCCCGTAGATTTTTTCATATTATTAGATTTTAAAAATTTTCCATTCGTTTTTTTAAAATTTCCTTTTAAACAAAACTTGCTTTGACAATAACGAACACAACAAAAAAATCCAGTATGGTGCATTCTTTCGGTAGTTATGCGCGTACATACAGTACGGTATATATATAGTAACATGAAAAGTTACGATGAACAATGAAGGCCAGCTTGCGAGTTGCAATTGTTGAGGAACTGACGCAACCCGGGCCAACAATGTGGTCTGGGAGTCGTCATGGGGTGATTGGAGAAGCAGGTTGTGTCGGCGGGACGACGAGAGAATGACCACGCCCTGCAGATATAATTTTTTTTCATGCTCTGATTGAAATTTAAACTATTAAAATCAATGATTGGTATTTTTAGGAAAAATACCGGGCGCACTAAAGGAATTGAGAAATCCTCGAATACGGAGGAACGACGGATCCGCTACATTTGACGCCGCAACGTTGGGGCATCGAACAACGAACATAGCAGGAGTTTGGAATGTGCTGACGGACATTGAACAGTGGAGAATTAATATGCTGCATTCGGCGAGCCATGGAGTGGCCTAGAACAACGAACAGCGCCGAGACATTTGTGAGGCTCAGAACATGGAAGTTTTGTGAGGATACGACGACTGAAAGTGTGGAGGATGACGAACGGAGTACCCGAGAATTAGTCGAGAGAAGTGGAGGCGCTGCAGAAGGAACGCTGTGGAAAGAGAGCTGATCTTCGCATAGCATAGCTGAGGGGTCAAGTGTTCCAGTGACCGCTACGTGGATATCTTCGAGATGTGTGTGTGTGTGTCTGTGTAAAAAAGCAGAGTACGGTGTGTATGGAGAAGTGAAGTACGAGTAAGAAGACAGGGTCCACAAGTTGGTGGCAAATAAATGTATTTTGCGTAATATTTTGGTTGCGGTTTGTGTGTTCTGTAGCGTTTTAAAAATGGAAGAAGTGCAGGAGGCTATTACGTGTGAAAGGGTAGCTGAGAAGGCAGAGGACTATATGCTCAAGCAATTGTCCCTGTTAATTAATAAGAAATTTGATGAAAAAAATGAATTTCTTGATGACATAGTTAATAGTATTAAGGAAATGCAGATAGATTTGAAGTCTAGTTTAGAAAGCGTAAATGAAACATTAGAAAATACAGGGGAAAGAATTAATGCACGGTGTAAAAAGGAGGTGAATCACGCGATAACTGCCACGTCTCCGATCAGCTGATCATGCATGAAGGTGTGTATAAGGAAGAATGTGTAAATAGTAGTGTTAAGCAGATAGAAAATATGGTAGAATTAAAAAGTGTGGTAGATTTTAAGGTTAATGGTATACGCAGTGATTTTAAGCTAGCTAAGCATTCATGTGCTAAGAATGCTAAAGAGAATGAAAAGGTAAAGGATACAGATTTGGTAATGAAACCTTTCTGTATGCAAAATTGTGCTCATTGCCGTAAACAGAGAAATAGAAATAAAATCCCCCGAACAACACAGAGGAAACAATGTGTGGGAGGAAATGTTAAGAGAAAGAAAGTTCGAATTGTCAAACGTGGGTGTAAAGTTAAGGAAGTTGAAACGGATGTTAATCATAATGTTGAGAGTGGTGGAAGGTTGTTAAAATTAATTGGTGTATCTGCGGATAAGTTTAAGAAAAATTGTAAACATTTAATGCGTCAGATGAAAGTTGGTAGATATGAATGTAATGCGAACGCAGTGAATAAGCAGATTAAGGGACAGCGAGAACAGCTGATCATGGTTCTCAACAAAGATGATGTAATTAAAGGTTTTGCAAATAGATTTAAGAAAAGCTCCCGAAAAATGTACAAGAAAAAATTACCTGGGAGAAAAGGTTGTCGTAAAATTAAGCGAAACTTAATGTTTAGCAGAAAATTTGTTTCCATATCTCAAAAATATGCATCCTATGGTAAGAACAGAGTAAAAGAAAATTTGTATGTGTTAAATAGTTGTGATGATTGTGGATTTCCTTGGAATCCAGGGGGGATCCGGATGCTGTATTTTTACTAATGTCAAAGATTTTAAATAAATTGGTTATGTTTGAAGTTTATTATTGTAATTAGAGTTAAAGGTTTGTTTATGATTTAATTTTAATGACCGTGAATTGTATTTTACTTGAAAAAGTGAATATGTCAAAGAAAATTGTAATTAGTTCTAAGTGAATATTTGTAAATATTTTGTAATTTTGATTAAGGGCGTTGGTCAGTCAAATTGTTTACGACTGGGGTTCAGTGGGTATCATATTAAAAAAATGTACAATTTTTTAAATTCATTGGGGGCGGGGAAAATGTAAAATAAAAAGTTACGATGGCAAGCCAGCTTGCGAGTTGTAATTGTTGAGGAACTGACGCAACCCGGGCCAACAATGTGGTCTGGGAGTCGTCATGGGGTGATGGGAGAAGCAGGTTGTGTCGCTGACTGAGAAATGAAAACCCTTCAGAATCAATTTTTGTGTTCATGCTTGATGAAATAAAACTATCTGCCCTAAATGGAATTTGAGAAATCCTCGAATTCGGAGGAACGACGGATCCGCTAATATATATATATATATATATATATATATATTTAAAGGGAAGTCTGATGGAACGGGACACAATGTTTAACAAGTGTTTTGAAATTATGGAAAAAGAAAAACCACTACAAAATCGTATAAAATGTAAGAAACAAAATTTAATTTAAAATAAATTGTTCCGGTTCGAACAATAATATCACAGTAATTCAAACTAATTCACAGTCACAATGCTTTATTTCTCAGTAGCTTTTGGCATAATCATCTGGAACTGATGTACATTTATTACACACAATTTATACCACAGTTCAAAGACATATATTTTCACAATAACAGCTGCAAATTTTTAACACTTCGACAATAAATCTTTATACGACGAAATAGTATGCGTCATACATTTAACTACAAGTAGAAACCAGTGCTGATTTAGTATACCCTTCCGTCACGTGGATACTAAGAATTTAAAAATCATTTTACTTTGAGCTTATTCAAATAATAACAATAAATTACTTTTACCTTATAAAATTACGCAAAGGAAAAACATAAAAAGATAGTCCTCTCTCTCGTTATAATTTATACTTTCTAATTCATATTAATTTTCTTTCTCACATTTACAAGTCAACACTTAATAAAATCATACTTGAACTGCCATCAGGCTACATCTTATAGTAAAAATAATGAACCAATATTTATATAACCAATCGCATAATATCATCACCCTCATAAACCTTTAATTTTAATATTTTATTTATTAAGAAGCCATTTGCAAAAAATTCACAACAATCCAAACTTCATTTCTTTTATTTTAAATCCCGATCCATGCTTTCTTTTGTAAAAAAAGTCTTCAAATAAAAATCTCTTGCATTTATATTGTTCAATATGCAAAATGTCAACCTAATTCCAATCCCATTTGTGCCTTTTCTCTTTTAAATGTATGGATAACATTGTATTAGTTTTGGAAGACATTTTGGTATTACTCTTAGGATAATACATTCGATCTTTAATTCTCATTATTTATGTATTACTACCTCCTGATACTAAAATTAACGTAATTTTTCTTAATCCTGCCAGTGTTCTTAAGTATTTTTATTCAAGTGTTCTAAAATTACGTCACTTAATGCCCTAAATTGCATAGTTGGTCGTTATGGCGTCCAGGCACATAACTCACTAAGACTCATTCGTTGTAATTAGGCAGTAAATATTAACAGTTTACTCGAGGGACGTTAGTAGTTAAGATGATGTTGCTCTAGAGACAGAGTGAGAGGATGTCTATAAAGTTACCGTCACATGCGTTGCAACTTGCAATCCTCAGTTTCTCTCAAGTTAAGAGCTAAGTTTCTCTCAGTAAAACTTCTGTATATAGCTCTCGAAATAAAATCTTGTTTAATGTCAACTTAAAAAAAACTTTCAACACACAAAATTTCGTTTTGTGATCATTAAAAATAATACTTTTAATATTTTTGCTTTTCATTTTAAATTAAAATCAAAAAAATGGAGTTATAAGATTAACGTAAATTATGTCAACATTCAACATCATAGCTTCTACGAAACAAAAATGTATGTGAACTATCTAATTAGGCCCACAAAATTATTGGTACTTACATAATTTTATTTCCAATTTGAGTTTTTGTAGATATTTGAGATTAAGACCCCCTGAACTGAGTTTTGTAGCATTTATTGATTCTAGGTATTTATCATCCTAAATGCAATAGTGGATATTCATTAAAAATAATCTACGATATAATTATCAGTAAATCACCTAATCAGAATTAGTGCACAGAAAAAAATGAGAAATATTTATGAATATGAATTTGTAATAACGGAAACACGCCTTAATAAGAATTTAACGTGAAAAATATATTCTACTGACGAACCCTTCTCTTGGTCAAAGTTCACCACTAATTTCTCTCTTCTATTATGATTAAAATTTTCTCGTTAGTAACTCAATCCAATCATTTCAATTTCAGCGTTCTTCTATTGCCCCACCCATACCGTGTACCCATACATAAAATAATACCCATTTCTCTTATATGCTATTTCTTTATTCTTTCTCCATTAGTCTACTCTTTGCATTTAGTAAAAATTCCAAAATATTCATTATTATATTAAACATAAGTAAATTGTTCTTTTTTGACGAAAGTCTTTCAAATATATACTATTTTTCTCTGCCTGAGTAGCAGAACTCAAAAACATCTTTCAAAATTTCTCTTCCCAATCTAACACCCTTTGTTATTTCTCTATTTCTTATGATACACTCCTTCACCTTGGTTTTTACTTTTTTCATGTTTAACCCTTTCTCTTGGGCCATGTTCATGCCATGGATAATCTTTCTTTCTAGATATTTTCTTAATGCCACCTTCAAAATCCCTTATAGTTTGTTTCAGTTTACATTATCAAAGGCTTTTTCTAAATCTACAAGCGCCATGATATTATCGTTAATATTTTGCACACAAAAAATACTACATTAATTGTCCTGTGCTGTTTACATCTATCTTTTTCGAGATGGGTATAATTATGTTGTTCCTAAAATCTTTGGGTATTCTTCCTGTTATACTAAGACCTCAAAATTCTGTCCCCAACTTTTCAGCATAAAACGATTCTTCTTCTATTACTGAGTCATATAGACTTCAGGACTGATACAACTTTAATAAATATTAATTCCATCTTTATGCCTTTTCTTATTTATCTAGAATTAGCTTCCCATCTGCCCTGCTGATTTTCTTGCCAATAGTTTTCTTTCTCCGAATGTTTTTTTTTAAATTTTCTATAAGCTTCGTTTATTTTCCCTTTAACCGTGAAATCTTTAACCAGTTTGCATATGTCTTGAAGCCCAAGTTCTTTGTCTGCTTTGCACTTCGTATATGTCTCATTCTTCTGACCTCTATTCTCTTCTTTACTATTTTAATCTCTTGCGTTTTTATATTTAAAGCTTTGATCATTTATTTATTTATTATCCATGCTTTTCTATTCATATATGTTATTCTTCCTATTTTTTAGTCTGCTGCTCTAGTAATTTTTTCTTTAATAGTGCTCATTTCTCTTCTATAATGTTCTTGTTCAATGCTGTCCAATTTCGATAAACAAAGTGCCACTTGGAAAAATTCAATTTAACCGCATAATGCTCGTCGTGAAATCCCAGCACCTGCGTGAACATCGACTAGGTGCAAAAGCAATTTGTCAACTGGAATTAACCTCACTCCGTGTCCACGCGACAGTACGCAGAGATTTATTGAAATTTATCGTACAATCAGTTCAAATTAAAAACTGGGTCCTGATTTAGTTTTGCGGTAATTTTTTAAAATCACAAGATGACAAAATGGCAACGAAATTTACACTTTACAATAAACCTCATACAGATGCTTACATTTGTTTCTGAAAATAATATTATAGTAGTTTCCAATAGATGATCAAATTAAATACATATCAAATTAATATGATGTCGACAATACACAGGTAAACAGTCACGGCCTCTTTATGAATCACGTTAAATAAATAATTAGGGAAGGTTTAGTCTTTAGGACTAAGAAACTCAAATCGTGTTTATATTGGTTTGATAAACGAATGACACAAAACCTTCAAGTTCGAAGGGGGCTACCTTTGAGAATGTCTCCAATTCTCTAGATTTTTATCTTGGCAACTCGGTCTGTGTATTCTACAAGGTTGCAGAACTCGGGCAACCAGCGGCTTTCTGAACTAGTTGAAACATGGAGAAGAGAATGCTGCGTCCCCGTAAAAAATCTCCTCTCCCGTCATCGACCGGTCTATCGTAGGTTTTACATTCATCACTTTTAAGTGAATACCGGATTGGGTGTTTCACCTTTATTCTGCAAGCTCCGTTTCACATTCTCTTTCTATGCTATTAGTAGGCAATTTCCATATTGTAGACTTCTCTAATAAGAATATAGATAGATGCGTACAGCACAGGACAATTAGTTTAGTATCTCCTCCAATAGGAGGATATAAAGTTAAAATTGAATACGACGTAGCAGAAGATCAGATTGTTTTTTTGAAATAATGGTTGGAAAAGAAAGGCAATATTGACTCTGCATCTAATTTTAGAAGACAAGGTACGATAAAAAAGGTCTACGTCCATAGCATTTATAGATTTACAAAAAGCCTTTGATAATGTAAACTGGAACCCAATATATTAAAATATTAAGGACGATCACAGAAATAAAATATCGAAAAAGAAGAGTTATCCATAACCTCTACAGATGGCAGTCAACAGTAATTAGAACTGAAGGGTTAGTAAAGAAAGCAGAAATTAAGAAAGGCGTAAGCGAGGGATGAAGTTTGTATCCCATGCTCTTCAAGAGGCGATGAAGAAAATTAAAAATTGAATATGTAAAAGGAATCTTGCTGCAAGAAAAAAGAAATAGAAACCCTGCGGTTTATTGATGAAATTGTGGTATTAGAGGAGGCAGAAGAAGACTCGGAAACCATAACAAATGGAATGAACTTGTTCCCGGAGAAAGAGTTCTATATGAGGATTTATAGAGGTACAACCAAAGTGATGGAGTGTCTATGGGAAATAGTGGAATAGCATAGTGTAAGATTAAGAAGGGATATTATGAAGGAAGTTAATGAAATATGTTACTTGGGCAGCATAATAACTAGGGATGGTATAAGCATAGTAAACATAAAGAGTAGGATAGCACAGGTAAGGAAGGCTTTCGCGAAAAACAAGAATTTACTTACGGGTAATATAGGTGTGAATATTAGGAAATAGTTGCTGAAATGTTCGTATGGAGCGTGGCGTTATATGGGTGCTAAACGTGGGCGATAGGAGTTGCGGAAAAGAAAAGAATAGAAGCCTTCGAAATGTGGTACTATAGGAGACTGCTGAAAATCAGATGGGTGGATAGAGTAAGTAACGAGGAAGTTTAAACAAAATAGGGGAATAGCGAACAATGTGGAGGACGTTGACCAAGCGATTGGATAGATTATCAGGCCATGTTTTGAGAAATGAGGGTCTTGAAAAATTAATATTAGAGAATTTAACACCCTTTTTATTCCACCGTTTCCCTACTATACTACTACTATACCAAAATTGGCATTAGAGGGAAGTGTGATTGTGTAAGAACAGAAGACTGAGGTCAAGGATGGAATACGCTTATCTGATTAGGGAGGATGTGGGATGTGGTAGCTATGTAGGTTTTGATAAAGCTTGCGCAAAATTGACTAGCCAGGTGGGTTACAACAGACCAGTCTAAGGACTAAAAACTACAACAAATGTAGCCTGGCTTGAATTCCTTCCACATCCACAAAATATTCTTTAACCGAGAATGACTTTATCCAACAACATTCTTTCAAAACCACTTCCGACGATCTCTATTTTTAGCATCAAAATCGTTAAAACCGACGAATATCCTAGCAGTTGGTAGATATTAATCATGATTTCATCACGAGCCATCGCAATTTATCTGCGCTTTTAGTGATCAGAGAACTTGATTATAAATATCCACTGGCATTGTAGTCCATATTATTTAAAGCCTTTTAAGCTCAGTTCTTGTTAAACTGTAATAATTCAGAATATTATTTTGTTATATGCTACTGCAATGTAGAGAAAGTAAAGAATCGGTCAGAAATACTCACTGGGGCAACAGTCTGTGAGGAAATACACTGCAATGTTACCAACTGCTTCAGAAGATTCGAATGAAGGTACAGAATTCATGGCAACATCTATACAACTGTTTCGCTATATACTGAAAAGTATAGCTTAGTTGTCTAGAATATGATTCAGAAAATTGTATTGCATATTGAATTGAAATGTTTTAGTTGGACAAAATTCCATTAGTATATCAAATATACCTATCACAATTATATTTCAAAATTGTTTGTCATTGCCCGTGAAGGTTTGGTCATTGCCGGACAAATTCTTCTCCTCAGCACCTGACAAACTCTGATTCGTGTCAGCTAATCCGTCGTCATTTTCCTTCACCCATCAGAGGTTACTCATACTGCTGCACTATCCAAAAATCCCTACTTTCATTATTCCATACTTTATTCATCATCTAGCCAACATATTTAAATTGATTTTATATAAATTAAAGATCACTCAATATACATTTTTCGTAAACATGTTTTTATAAACATTCACTGTACATTTTATCGTTATTTTATCTACTATGATCATAATTCCTGTTTTTCAATCATATAATAATACAGTTTTCATCCTAATCATATAATTTATATCCGTTCCCTTACATTAGTCATGGTCTTACACCTCATAGTATTCACAGTCCACATATTTTCAGCATTAGCCATTAGTAAATTCCTTTTTTGCAAAAGCCTTCCTTGCCTGTCTTTATGTCTACTATAATTCCACCATTGTTAGTTATTATGCTTCCCAAGCAGCAGAATTCCTCAACTTCCTTGGTTATTCCAATGTTTCTCACACTACACTCCATTACCTTGATTTTCTCTCTACTAATTCTCATGTTGTACTCTTCCTCCATGCCATTTATTATCTCTTCCAAGTCTTCTTCTCACTCCCCTAATACCACAATATCATCAGCAATCCCTTGGGGTTTTATTTCTCCTCCTTGCAATTTCCTTTCCATATTCATGTTTAACTTTCTTAATTGCCTGTTATCCACACATTATTTTAAGCTTATCAATTGTTCAAATTGTACCTTCTTACGAGTATAATTAACTGTTTCTGTGCGTTCTTCTGTATGAGTGTGATTATTTAAGGTAACAGTATATTTCTTGACTCTTAATATACTGAGTCATCGCAGTGATTATGATGAAATTCGGCTCTCATAAAGAAGGGGTAGTTAAAAGGTAATTTTTTTAAATTGCGACTAATGGGCTATTCACGTGTTGACAAAGAGATTACTCTCTAATAAAAGACCAAGATCATGTTCATGCCATTTATTATCTCTTCCAAGTCTTCTTCTGACTCCGCTAATACCATAATATCATCAGAAAATATTTGGGATATTATTTTACGTTTTTTTATTCCGATTCCCTTTCCACGTTTATTTTTAACTTTATCCATAGCCTGTAATATACTTAAGTTAAAGAGCACGGGTGACAGACTGCATCCTTCTTTTACTCCTTTCTTGGTTTCTGCTTTCTTTTTTTGCTCTTCCATTCTGTTTTAAGTTTAAATAAATTATATAAATGAAGAAAACACTGTCATTTGTTTTTCCATACGTAAGAAAAAAATATTTAATTAATAATATACTGACAATTAAGCCATCTGTTTACCGAAATATCATTATATATTTAATTCCTTTCAGGGCATTGAAATGAATTCGTCGGGGCACCTAGCTAGTAATAAATATGAAAATCTAGTTTGTGACATTAAATGATGGATATTATTGTATATAAATAAGATTACAATAAAATTTATTTGTTGGTCTTTGTATGAGAAAGTTTAAGGAACAACATGTTTGTTCTTGTTTCCTCATGAAGGATAATGGCGAGGTACCTCCGTCTCGTGTAGTTTACGGCCGTCTTGTCGAGCTTGTATCATTTAGAAAGACTGGCGTTAGCTTCCTTCATTTGATTCTGCGACAAATTTCCCCTGAGTGTTTCACGGGAATAGTGACAGAAAGTTTGGCATGTACGGAGTGAGGGTCTCATGTATATTGGACGAGGTTTGCAGTCTCCTCCGCTGCTCCGGCCTCCTGCACCCATTCATCAGACATAGATATTTGATGAGGGTCTCTACAGTTCTGTAAATTCTCGCAGATGTGTGCTATGTAGAGGCCGCGGGTACTAAAGGAAACAGTTATATTGTCCCTGGCTATGACGCTCTTATTAACACATAAATACAAATGTAATCATTTGATTAATTATATAGTTTTAGTGTCAATAGGGTAGTTTAAAATATATTCTCTTACAATTTTAATTCTCATGTAGAATAGAAAATCAGACAATTATCTATTAGGGATATTCCTTCAAATATCAAATAATAAAGCAGCACAAACGGTCGTAAATTATTAGAAATTTATTTTATATTCCAAATACAAAAAATTGTTGATACAAGAATTAAAATTAAAAATGGAAAATATTTTAAATACGTAAAAGACAGTGTAAATCATATTTAAAAGTTAATTTTAGCTCATAAATAGATAGTAATTAAGTGGGGACACTACAATATTTTCGAATGGTTATTACAAAGGTACGAGGTTCAGCAGAAATACATTATGCAATATATCGTATGTGATTCTGCCTTCAGGTTGTCTGCTTACCCTCACATTACTTCGTGTTTAATTTTTTGTAATTCCTCAAGTTGAATACGCCTTTGGAAATGAGCCGTTCCGACGCAAGAAAAGACGCGACGTAATGGCCTAGCTGAATGACATTCCTAAAGATGCATTGTTGGAGTGTTGCCAGGAAATACGGGACTGCCGTGAAAGTGCAAAGCCACAAAGAGGAGTAACTTGAATGAGGTTTATTGAATAAGCCGTGTGCAGGTCCTTCAGACTCGAATGAAAACATTGTATACAGTTCGTAGCGTAGCGGTTAATATTTGAAAGATTAAGAACAATAAACGTCTCTCTGAATAACACACACACACACACATATATATATATATATATATATATATATATATATAACATTAACTAGAAAAATTGACGAATTTTAAACTTTGTAACTATTGACGTTTCGACTACAAATTTTCCTGATCAATATTTGTGACTAACTGATATGTAAACAAAGATCACACAAAGTATAGCCAAAAGATGAAATTAACAGAGACAATTTAATAATTCACAATGTAATTCGTTTAGTTGTGAAAGGTTTAGAAGTATCAAGCTTTACATTAACAGTAAATTAATTGTTTGTAATATACAACATTTCAGAAATTAATCTTACCTTATTATAGTTATAAAAAATAATAGTATTATAAAAATTTATATTTTTCTTTGTTTCAAAGCAATATTGTTTAGAACAGAATCACTCGTTTAATTTTGACAATGCTATTGTTTTGATAAAGAAATGAATTTCAAGAAGAGATTAATTTCTGAAATGTTTAATATAAAATAAAATTAGTGTTTATGTAAAGCATGATACTTCACAATTAAACAAATTATGATGTATAAATTGTCTTTGAATGTTTTATCTCTTATCTGTACTTCTTTGGTATGATCTTTGTTATCATTTCCTCAGTTAGTCACAAGTATTGACAATTGATAGTTGAAACGTTTATAGTTTAAGTTTAAAATTATTCAAATTATTTTTGTAAATTTCTGATACACGGGTCGTTAATTATTAATATGTATATGTTAACATTTGTCACAAAGAATTGTTTACAGGTGAAAGGTTTGATCTTTTTTACTCAATATGTTACGTACCTCTTTTATAAAAACTGGATGGAAAAATCACGAAATCTGTCCCTCAGCCATGCAGTCGCGAATACAAATTGAGAAAATTCATAAAATTCCTGTCCGTTACAGATATTTTTATTCTGGTTTTCTAAAATCAATATGAAGTAATTATTCTGTCTTTCAATAAATAACAGTTCGATTACGTTAAAAATTTTATTACAAGTAAAACACACAGTTTCATACAGACATTTTGGATCATGTGTGACACTAATTGTTGTTGTGGTATTCAGTCCTAAGTTTGGTCTGATGCAACCCTCCGTGCTAACCTATCTTGCGAAAGCCTTATCATTTCAGCATAACTAGAAGATCCATACCTCCTAACCTGCTTAGCGTATTCCATCCTTCCCTCCCTCTACTGTTCTTACCCCACACACTTCCCTCTAATGCTAATTTTACAAGGTCCTATGGCTTAATATGTGGCCTATTAATCTATTCCTTCTCTTAGTCAACGTCCTCCATATTGTTCGTTTTTCCCCTATTCTGTTTATAACTTCCTCATTACTTACTCTATCCACCCATCTAATTTTCAGCATTCGCCTATAGCACCACATTTCAAACACTTCTATTCTTTTCATTTCCGCAACTCCTATCGTCCACGTTTCGCACCCATATTACGTCACACTTCATAAGAATATTTTTAGCAATGATTTTCCAAAATTCACACTTTTATTACCCGTAAGTAAATTTCTATTTTTCGCGAAAGCCTTCCTTTCCTGTGCTATCCTACCCTTTATGCCTACTATACTTCTACCATCCATAGTTATTACACTTCCTGAGTAACATAATTTTTTAACTTCATTCAAAATATCCCTTCGCACTCTTAACACCCATCGTTATTTCACTATTTGGCATACTACACTCTATTGCCTATGTTTTCCCTCTATTAATTCTCATTTTGAACTCTTTCTCGCGGAATCGGTTCATACTATTTTTTATGGTTACCAATGCTTCTTCTGACTCCCCTAATACTACAATATCATCTGCAAAGCGTAGGGTTTTTATTTCTTCTCCTTGCAGAATGATTCACTTTCCATATTCCGTTTTAACTTTTTTCATCGGCTGCTATATACTTTAATTTAAAATGCATGGGAGAGAGATTCCATCCTTGTCTCATTCCATTTTTGATTTCGGTTTTCTTTTCTTGATCTTCAATTCTAGTTACTACTGACTGCCTTTTGTAGAGGTCATGTATAAGCCTTCTTTCTCGATATTTTATTCCTATGCTCTTGAAAATCTTAATAGTGTGTTCCAGTTCACATAATCAAACGCTTTTTCTAAATCGTCTAATGCCATGAACGTAGTCCAGTTATTTCTTATCCTGTTTTCTAAAATCAGACGCATATTCAATATTGCTCCTCTTGCTAAAACCAAACTGATCTTGTCCTAACTCGCATTCTATTTGATGTTCCATCCTCCTTAATATTTTGCATGCATGATATACTAAATGAATTGCCCTGTGCTGTTCGCATTTATAAGCTAGCCCCAGTCCTTCTTCGGTATGGGTATAATTATATTTTTACTAATATATTCTGGTATTCGTCCTGTTTCGTTGATTTCACTGACTATTTTGAACGTCCATGATATTACTTCTTCGTCCGATGATTTTATCAACTCCGCTGGAATGTTTTCAATTCCTGGCGGTTTACAATCTCTCAGCGTCCTGTCAAACTTCGACCTTAAACTATTGTTTCCCAACGCATCATCCAACTCCTCTTCTTCTTTTCCTATTATTGACTGACCTGGATTTCCACCATGATACAGCTTTTGTAGATATTCCTTCCATCTTTTTGCCGTTTCTTCTTTATCCTTAACTAGCTTTCCATCGGCCTTCCTGATGTTCTTGATAAATATTTTTCCTTGTTCCAATGGTTTCTTAGATTTTCCTATAAGCTACGTCTATTTTCCCTTTCATCATAAAATCTTCAACCGCTTTGCATTTCTCTTGTAGCCAAGCGTCTTAGGCTGCTTTGCACTTCCTATCTGTCTCATTCTTCAAATTCCTATATTGATCTTTACCATTTTAATCTCTCGCGTTTTTATATTTATGCCTTTCATCAATACATTTTATAATTTTTTATTATCCACGCTTTACTATTGGTCTGAGCTATTCTTCCTATTTTTCCTTCAGCTGGTTTAGTCATTTCTTCCTTCAAGTGTGCCCAATTCTCTTCTATATAGTTTCTTTCTCCTTTCTCTATTAATCTACTCTTGATATTTTCTTTGAAAATCTGAAGCACCTCCTGTTCTTTCAGTTTTCTAATTCCCGTCTTTTTGATTTAATTCCTTTCTTGAGTTTCTTCATTTTAAGCTTGCATTTGATAATTATCAGATTATGGTCGGAGTTAACACCTGCTTCTGGGTACTCTTTGCAATCTAGCATCTGATTTCTATACCTCTGTCAAACCATTATATAGTATAATTGGTACCTGCCTGTATCCCCTGGCTGTTTCTATGCGTACAGTCTTCTTTCATGATTCCTAAACAAGGTATTCATCACGACTAATCTGTGCTCAATGTAAAATTCTACTAGCCTACCGCCCCTTTTATTCCTTTCCCCAAGTCCACAGTCCCCAACTACATAACTTTCTCTTCCCTTTCCTATTACTGCGTTCCAATCACCCATTACTGTTAAATTCTTGTTTCCCTTGACGTACTTAATTATTTCTTCAATTTCTTCGTAATTTTCTCAATTTCTTGTTTCTCTGCGGCACTTTTGGGCATATAAACTTGAATGGTCGTCGGCTGCGGTTTGGTTCTCAGTAAAACTTACTTTATAGAACATACGAGTTGATTTTGTGAATAGGTCGAAATTACTTATTAATGTTCATATTACATACCTGCGGTTAACTGTGAAACTTGAGAAGAGTTTTGCACGTTTATAATTTTTATTTATATTTGCATGTTCCTTATTACTACTTTATTAATATGAATTTATGTTACACTTGGAGACACTGTAAAGTAAGGTTGTAACTTTGAGTATTACTTTGAATTTAAATTTTAATCAAATATTACAGATTATTTAATTATTACTGATTAGGAAGTCCATGACATATTATATTAATAACATTTTTTCATTGTTTTAACTAAAAAATTAAGGTTATCCATCTTGAAAACGTGCCTCGTTGGTGTCTGAATTGGTTAAATATAAACTGATAGAACTAAGCACGCGTCGTTTAGAGCTATTGCAGCAATAAGAACGGAAGAAAATAAACGGAAACGTTTCATTGGCGACGAGTAGTATTTACAAGTAAAGGAAACGTTTAGCTGTAAATAATGGAATGAGCCATTGCACGGGCTGTGAAAAGTAAAGGGCGCGCGGAGTAATCATTGATGGCGCCCGCAGTTCCCTGTTTTATGTGGGATCGGTTTTACTGTTGCAGCACCGCGATGCGAAGTCATGAATACAAAGAGCGGCTGCCATGTGCGCCAGGTGAGGCCGCTTCTTATTGGCTCCGCGACGCGACGCATGCGACGGGACGCTACGCGACGGGACGGGAAAACAATTTCGGCGAAGGCACACCACCTCAATAAGACTTTCGCCTCTCCACCCAGGAAAAACAAAAAACTACCTGCGTTCCAGAGGGACAGAAAACAAACGGAGAAATCTAATTTAAACCACACAAATAAAACACTCTCAGGCGGACAATTTAATTCTGGATGTCTGAAATGGTTAAAAATTAACCTGAAAAAGAATACAGTCCGTCACTAATTATCAGAAAATATTTTCTGTCGCTCCACTAGTGTTTTTTATAACCAATAAAAAAATATATAAAAAATATTTTTAAATCAAGAAGAAATCTGTCATAATAATGAATCTTAAATAACCCTGTTCTTTATTTCTTATACATAAAAATATTTCTGTTCTACGTTCACTCAATTAGGCGCCAGTGGCTTAATTTTACGGCCAAACCACAGGGCGGCATATACATCAGAATGACGACACGAAAGTTTTTAACTCAGGCCCGTCTTAATGAATAATTTTCTGTGGGGTACGTGGGATTGGCAATCAAGTGTAAACGATTAGGGTGGTTTATTTAATTTGTTTCATGAAATTTCTTGCGTTTTAAGATAGGAAGGGGTTACCACGTGCAGCAAAGATTTCGTTCACTTGACGAACTTTTTTTATCTTCATTCGTCTCTCGACGACCGGAACTTCATTCTTCCTTCGGGTTGAATTGAAATGTTCCTCTGAACGGGGGAAAGTGGGATGAACCTGGTACTAACGGTGATTGAGGAAACCCCGGTTTTTCCTTCTCCTTCCCTGTGGCCTTCCTTGTTCTCAACATTTTTTCGCTAAAGAGAAACAATTCACACCTTACTTTCAAATCTTCTTGCAATCTCCAGCTTTCTCCTCCCTTCCACGTCCTGATCAAACCTCCTCCCTTCCACCTCGCCTTCTCAACGTCTTGAACAACTCTCCATCTCTACCTCCTCGGCCTCTCAATGTCTAGATTCATTCTTCATATTTTTCGCTTCTCGACTCCCAGCTGAACTCGTATATCCCTTCTCCGTCGTAAAACGCTATCCCAATTGAGTTTTGTTCCGCCAGTACTCATGAGTCCTTCGTCCAGCGCGGGACTTTCTTCGGAAATTTTGAAGGATGAATGTTCCTTCAGCAAAACAAGTTTAACACTACAAATCCGTAGACAGGCACGTCTCCCGTCCGGCAGCCTGGCGTCGGGAAATTCCACTGCTACCTGCCTATACATGTGACTTACTACTTATCTTATTACCAATATGTTAAACAATACGTACTCTCACTTACGTGTAATTTGTTCAATGGCGAAATCATGCAATAGCCGCTGGGTCTGTGAAACTGCTCAAATTTTATATATTCTAAAATTCGAGGAACATACAAACAGTTATACATAATTTATAATAAAAACTTTCTAAGTGAGCTGAGGCTTTCCCAGTGTAGTTGACGCAGAAATAGTTCTCGGGTTTCCACTCGGATGCAGGCAGGTGCGATGAAAACGCGACGTTTCGACGACCAAGTGTTCTGTCGTCATCTTCGTCTGTCTTCAACGATAATTTACCCTACCTCTTAACTCTCTGACTCCACCATTCTTCTCTTCTTCATTCCCAACAGAAAAGATGTTAACTATCAAAAATCAGAACCGTTTCGTAGGGGTTATTACAAATCCCAATTTAATATTTCAATGGCAACGCCCCCCACACATCATAATTTTAGTTCAATGCGTGTTTTATTTTACATAATTCAACTTACTGCCCCTTTATTAAAAAATTGTCCTAACCTACTTTATTTTATTGTAATTTCTATAACCACTATTTCCGTCTTATGCACATAACGCAAAAAATATAAATGTCTCGTCAGTAAGGAGCCCTTTATCATAATATCTGAACATATTCGAACATATGGGTAACCTACAGAGAAAATTCTAAATTTCTAGAGACTGTAAAATAAAACTACGGGACATGGATCGAAATTAGCAAACGTATGCGAAATATTTTTGATGACCAAGGTTTATTACAAATGCATAATTCCTTGAATGTGCCTCCATTTTGTAATGAAAAGGTATCTCGTCTTTAAGATAATTTAATATATTAATTAAGTTATAATATTAATCAAGTTGCATAAAATTGTAATAATGGATTGTTAACGCTCAACACAATTCGAGTGATGAGGCTTATGATCTAATTTTCCCCGAAACGTAAATAAATGTAATTTTCTCTTATGGATATTAAAAATATATTCATATAAATGTGATAAACTTGTATTATTGATGAGCTTCTGTGGTGTAGTGGCTAGCGTTGCTGCCTCACAACCCAGAGGCCCCTAACAAGAAGAAGAAACTTGTATTATTAATATTACTATTCCTCGTCTCTACAGCCCAATGAGGGCCTTGGCCTACCAGGTCGACTGCGGACTGTAACCTAACACGACACATCCCGAATTTGGAGTTACACGTGGTCGGCGTATCGATTCTCCAACAGTTTAATTCCGTAACCATGACGGCACAAACATCCAAGTCAATGTAAGGATATGAACCCGGAACCTCTGTGTTGTGATGCAGCAACACTAACCACTAAACCACAGGAGGTTGGCAATCATATTATTGGTCAGTCTTAATATGAAATGAACGATTAATACGAAATATGGACGTTTATTGTCAAGTTCTTATTACGTACATCAATTTGTTAGAAAGTACAAAACCAAAGATATGTTTTTAAATTCTACGATTGGCAAGGCAACGCAACATGACAAATAAAAATCACTAGAAATACGATACTTAATATCCACATAAACATGTACAAAATAAAGTCTGAATCAGTGTGAAAATTATATTATGTAGATAATATAAATTAATGTAAAAGCTGCATACCAAAGGCGACACCATAGACGAAATAAGCCGGCTTACCTAAAAGAAAGAAAATCATAGTTGTAAAATTTTGTTGAAAATTATAATATATATTTTGTCTATACAATAACATAAGAATCGATGTTAAAGAATGAAGGATCATTTTTTAATAATGCAAACAGGTTGAATCACAATTATCGCATTACTAAAAAAATAAAGTTGGATTTAATTAATATAAAATTCCAATAATGTTCTTGTAGCTTAGATAATCCGCACAATATACGAGCTAAACGAGTTGCATATGCTGCAGGCATACGTAAGGACACAGCATAAACAAGAATGAAAAAAATGCGTCCTATTGTTACGATTGATAAAAATTATTTTTAATAAATATCATGTGACATAGTAAAGTGCATTATTTTATCTTGAATATTTTATAATGTGTATATTTAAAAAATATATATTGTATATCCTATATTTATATTTCAGTGATTATTGCACTAAATTCCTTTAAAGAAGTCTGACGTAAAACGTTATTTAACTTTAACAAGAACAACTTTACATTTTTGTGACGGATCCCCCGTGGAAGTACAACAGTAACCTGGAAGTGTAAATATCAGTCTTAGTCGCACATCTTGATTGGTATCTATATTATTCCTCAGAAAGATTTTTTTCTGATTGGTTGAATCTTAAGAAGAGCGGAGGCAGCCCGAGTGCAACAGTTCGAAAAAGCACTCTGAAGCTGGAGTTTACTCACGTTTGACACTACTGACGCTACCGTTATTTACCTAAAGTGATTTTATCTGAATCGATTCATTAATTAATAGCATTTATTACTATTCCAGTTTAACTGAAGTGACAATTATCAGTTTTGAGGTGAAATACGAGTTTCCTAAGTTTACTGAAATAAAGTTCTTATTATCAATTGCAATTTATTTTATGAACGAACTGCAGAGAAGTAAATGTTAGAAAAACGCCAATAAGTCATCAGTTGAATAGCTCATAAGGATTGGAATATGTTATTATTCTTAAGAGGAAATAATCTCTGAAAATTTATGCTAAAATCAAAAAATATATAAATAATATAATATAATACGTGACTAGCAAAGAAGTTCCCCTTGTTCGGAATATGAAGCACCATGACAGAATTACATCTATTATTTATTCATTCATCCCCTGCAGTCTTCATCTCTCAGCCAAACACCCCCTCTATCCTGTATCCTTAACTGCTGCCGTTACCATATTTCCATTTCTTCTCCCTCTTTCCTGAATAAGCGAGAAGCTCTGTGCGCATTTCCCATTCTACCTCTACATCCCCGTCTATATTTTTAAATCTTAAAAATATCAGCATAAGCAAATATGTTATTTACAGCTCTCTATATCTATCGTTTACACAATGTTTTATGAGTCACATTAAGTTCAGAGTTAATTCTGCATCTTTAGTAGCGAATAAAAGTTTGCGGCAAGTATAATTCGAAACATTCAGTTTCCTTCTTCTTCGGCTTTTCCCCCTTTACAGGTTTGCCGTCTTCAATTTCCATTTCTGTCTGTCGTTCCAAACTTTCTCTTCTAAATTTCTATCTTCTATTATGGTTTCCACATGGGTTTTCCACTTTAATCTGGGTCTGCCCCGTTTATTTTTTCCAGTTGACCATTGGTATATTTCGTTTGGCCATCTTTCGTTTTCCATTCTTTGTACATGACCATACCATTTAAGGGGTTTGATTTTCAAGCCTTTTAACAACGGACATATTACGTTCATTTCTTTCCAAAGGAGCTCATTTCTAATTTTATCCTGTCTTGTTTTTTGAAGACTTCTCCTCAGATAATCGAATTCTACTGCTCTAATTTTATTTTTTTTTCACTTCCAAAACATACAATGTTATGTATTGTGCTCTTATAGATTTTGATTTTGTTTCGTTTCTTAACTTATTGTTCCAAATTATTTCGTGTTATGTCTTGGTAGCATTCTTTGCATTGCAATTTTAGTTTGTATATCTCTCTCACATGTTCCTACATTTGAAATTATTGACCCCAAGTATTTAAAAGAATCACATTTTTTATTTTTCCTGTTTCGAGTGTTATGTCTTCCCCGCCTTTTCCTAGTTTCCAATGAAACATATATCCTCCTCAAGGTCAATATTATTACAACACAGTCTTGCCAAATAAGCAAAAATATGCAAAGTTTTTTTAAAAATAATATAGTAAATTTTCAAATTAGTTTTTAAATACATAATTGTACGTCCTGGTAGTACAAAATCAGATAAAAATTAAGATAGCTCTGATTGATAATAAATCATCTCATTTCTTCCCAGTGTGTTAACCAAATTTTGTGGTTAGAATGACAATTAGTTTCAGTTATTATCCGAGCAGTATTTCTAGAGTAAATATTTCTAAGAAAATTGTGATGTTATAACTACCTGTGTAGATTATTATATCTAAGTCATAAAATACATTGTTACTAATAATTAAGCTAATTCAAAAACATTTGAACTTTATTTTATACAGTGAAATTTTCACATGTTCTTTTCTTTAAAGTTTGTTAATAATACCAAAGCAATTAAAATGTTTTTAGAGTTTCTTTTATAATAACTGTTAGTAACAGCCTTTTGAATAATGTGGTACTCACTAATCTATTACCAAATTTTGAGGTTAAGGTACCTCAATCAAATAAAAATTAAGTTAACTGATAATTAATTATCCATTTTGGTTACAAAATAAAGAAACTTTTGAAAAAATATTTCAATATTTATGATCAAATAAAAATATTTAAAATACCATGTTTTAAATTAACTGCAAAATTATAATTTATAATGCATAATAATTTCAAAATTTTGAGTCATATTTAGGGAAAAATAGTACACAATATATGAATAATTTAACATAGGCAACTTGTAATAGTTTTCATCCGTTTGAAGTTAAGCGATTATCTGTGATTTCCATATTATACCAGGAGTCGTATTTATTTCAATTTAATCAAAAGGAGTGTTTTTAAATTTATTAATGTACGGGGGGTATTTTGGGCTCCCTCGAGTATCGGGCTAATTTTTAATATAATTCCCTTTGTTTACCCAAACTCACTTTTTATTTTTTAAAGTACGTGTGTATTTTGGACTCACTTAGGGAATATTTATCACTTTTAATTTTTCAGACTCTAAAGTACTTTACCTACACAGTGTGCCAAAATAATTCTAGACTCGTGCAAGGTACCGTTAATTTAAAATTAACCCCAGTTTGTTCCCATTAAGGGGTTAAAGGTACTTACCTGCAGGAAGGTATTTCCTTAAAATAGATTTTACAGGGCAGAAAGTTGGTTTCTTGAAATATATTTTACAGGTCCATGCAGAGTAATTATGGAAAGAAATATTCAAACTAATCATCAACGTATAAACTACAGACCATTATACAAGTTAAAGAAAATAAGCATTATTTAAATATCTTAATAACCATCACAAATTAAAAGCTTTTACTTTATTCAACCCTTTATTTAAATAAGTTGTAGAACGTCAATTTAGATTCCACTAAAATTACTCTAAAATTAACAAAATATAAAATTGGTGCGTTCAATACCAGAAACTTTAATTGCAATATATGTAGTTAATATTGTCACTAATAAAATAAAAACTGTGTGGAAATAAAATTATTTCTCGTTGGACACAAAACGAAATGCTGTGTTCCAAATACGAAAATATGGAATATTAAGGTGGCGAGGAACAACAACAGACAGCTTTAAAACCCGATTTAAAGTGCGTCTGAGAATCAAAACATATGCCAATCCTATATATTTTACGGTAGGAGAATAATTTTTCAAAAATATCTTTGGAAACATCAATCTTTTTAACGTTGATAGCTGTTTTATGAGATTATTCCTGACTGTCTCATTCACTTTGAAACAAATCTTTCGCTCTATAATAAAATTTATTCAAAATATTAATAACGCTGCAAGTTAAGTTGAATATAATTAAAACAACTATTTGGCAAACATATTATTATCTCTATAATAAAATTGCCTATTTGTGTGTGTCTGTGTGTATGTTCCGCATACAAATCCAAACGAGAGGACCAATTTCGAACAAATTTGGTACACGTTTTATTTGTGGCCCTAAAATCGGCACTTTTTGGTTAAGACTCGGCTAACCAACGCTACGGGTGAAGGTGTTAAAGATTTTTAATAAGCAAAAACGGCCAATATTTCCATTAAATAAATACATTTCTAGGACAATTAATTTGATAGCGTGTCCTCCCATACTGTTAACTTAAAATTTAAATCCTATTCATAAGGGAAGGGGAGTGTTCTTAGCGGTGCGGGTGGAGGGGCAACACACAAAAATAAACTGAAAACAATCGACTTTGGGAACTAAACTAGAGTAGCCATTGAGCTTAATTCTGACATTAAAAATGCAATTCAAGTTATATTTCATTACCTAAGTGGGGATGGATCTGCATACTGTCAACAGATGGATCAATTTTAACCACGTTTTGAACAGATGTTCTTGGCGAACAAAACTGAACATAATAGGGTAAAACACGGCTAGTATCACTTGGTCCGCAGTTGGAGGGGTGGTAATTTTAAAAATCCACCGCCGTTATTTCCTTGTAATATATATTTTTGGGTCAATTAATTTCATAGCAATTTTTGTGAACTTGTTTGAGTATAATTTCAACGCCATTAATCGCGGTCAGTAGAGGGCGTCATATAATTAAAAAAAATAAATGTCAAGTTTGGTTTCGAAATCGGTACTATGGAAGCCTTTGAGTTGGATTCTGACATTTGGAATGAGAATTAAATTACAGTTAATCCCCTAAACAGGGGGATGGGATGTGGAATAACATACTTCTGCGTAATACATTTAAAGGACAGAAGAATTTTGATAAAATTTTGTTTCCCTATTCCGCGTGACGCAAAACCAGTATTTTTCTATGTGAATTGCGTCATATGTGAGTTGAAAAATCAATTTTGAAGCAATAACTTTTATAATGTTTCTCCTACAATATTTGTGTATAATTTCAAACACTTCGAGCATGTGAGAGGTGGGAGTGGAAATGAGTCATATGAAGATAACAAGGTACTGGTGTAATGCGCGTAGCTGTGTTACATTACGACCTTTAATATGCGATTTAAGGAAAAATTTATCTCTTAAGTGTGGTATAAATTTTATTCTATTAGAGTACTGAAAATATTTTTTTCCCTACCATTGTACCGGGAGTATTTTTGACTCTTTTGTTATCTAGGGTTTATATTTGACGTTCATATTGTGACGTTTCCGGTGCCGGTTTTGACCAAGAATTAAATAATGTACCGGGATAATATAAATAAATTCCCAAGCAACGATGCACCCGAGATAGTTTATCATAAAGCAGTACAATAAGTTTTATTAAAAAGCTGGAGATTCATTTGATAAACGATAAGTACGCATACTTGTAAGAGAGGAAAAGTGAAAGTGAAAGGAGCTATGATTCGTGTTTTTGTAGTACGCAGATACGTGGCTTCTCTCGGGGTTCCCTTATAAGAAAATTTCCTCCAAGTGAGACACTCGTTTTATGAGAATAATATAAACATTCTTCCAGGCGCGTTCTGCTGGAGAGGTCTACTGAATAGAGAGGGACGAGTTTATCCGGTCTTCCGTATGACATACTCAGACACGGCTCCCGGAGTCTATGTGTTTTGGCGCTATAAAATGCGGCCAATATCAGAGAGCATTGGCTCAAAGCCAACTCAATAGCAGACATTCTACGGTGTTGTAGCTAGCGCAGGTAAATATTTTGCACTTACGAAGTATTCAAATCTAAAATGTAAAATTATTTCGTTAGTGGTTCACTAGAAACTCTGGATTGTTTTACATTGTTTCAAATGGCATTATTAAAATTTCAAAAATACACTTTATGAAAATGAAATTGTGTATTATTCAGTTTGTAATGTGCTACTGTACATCAGTCGTTTAAAATAAATAAGCATTTATTAGTAAAGAATTTATTGTTCGTTTTGCATCAAGTCGGTGCGCACAAAAATGTAAACATTAATACCCGTTTTCAAATTTCAATACCCAACTTTTTATTCGTATTATTCATTATGTTGTTATTATTTACAAAATCGACATATTGAAGATCATGAAGACCAAATCTTCCAACAATTTTCATGTTTAATTTCGTTTAGCCTGATTAATAACTGTCTGATGAAAACAAATTCAGAATCAATAGAATAAATTTATTTCAATTTATTCTCATGGATTCTATTATGTTTATCAAAATCTTATATATATATATATATAATATAAAATTTCGCATTCATAACTGTTAATCGCATTTTAACATTTTATGTACGCTACTATTAAACTAATAAACAAAATTAAACACTAATTTTTCTAGTTGTTTTGTTTACATTATTTATACTTTTAAAGAAATATGTTGTAATTTCCAATAATAATTTGTTTGCATTACAGTATTTTTATATGTATTATATTTAATATTTTATTATGTTGGCGTAATGATTTCTATTTTGCTTCGTCTTATACTATTTATTGCACTACTGCAAATGAAAATTATGTAAATGCAAAACTGATATCTAAGTACGGAAACACTATGTTAACAAAAATAGAAAAACGTAAACGTAGCTAAAGAACAAAAGAACAATGTAAAAATTAAAGAACATCAAACATAAAATATTATTCCTGTACTGTAGAATATCCTTACGTTGAAAAAGTTGTAAAAACACTCGAACTATTGGTGTTAATATATTTTATTAGTGTGAAAAATATGTATATAAAGAAATGAAAAAGGATTATTGACATTAATAATTTTTGTAAATTATTATAACCAACAAAAGAGAAATATTAGGAACAGATCAAAATAAATAAATATATTTAGACTAGTATCTTTAAAAGATGGTCATTGAACATTATTTCAAGTTACAAAGACGAAAAATTGGCGTGTTTGGATAAACGGAAATGTAACACAAAGTGAGGTGAAAACCCTTAGAATAAGAGGCTATAAAAAGTACAATTGTTATTATATGAAAATAACAAAATAACGCGGGAGTTGTAACATGCGTTTTTGTTAGGATGGATTCGATTTAAGACAGGAAGTGCGTTTTATATTTAAATCCGTAAAATTAATTCTTGTCCGACATTTTGTAACATATTTTTGTGCTACTTCCTTAAGATTCATAGTAAGTAACAATAAAAAGCAAGATAATTAAAAGCAAAAAATGGAAGAGGACTAAATAAACTGATTCACTCCAGGCTTTTCCCAGACCAAGCACTATAAATCACTAGTTTCAATAGAACATTAAAAACATATAGTGCACCTTTCTAGTTTGATTCAAATATTTAGTTATATTTTACATTCAATGTGGCTTCATCATGTTAAACATTGGTCTGTTTAAACCATCAAAAGCCCAGGTTTAGGTTTACCTGATTGAAGTTCCTGGCCAAAAAGCAGTCCGCAGATAGGCAAATTCCTGGAAGTAGTCAGTACTCTGCAGGAGAGAGAGAACAATGAGGGAAAATGGCAGAAGGGAGGACAGTGAAAGGCAGAGGGAACGAAAGAGGAACTCTTTAGTTTGAATTGACGGAAAACAGTTGGTCTTGGAAAGACGGCGAGGAGAGACGCAGACAATTGAAGGACACGTGAACGGATGTACCTGACATTGCTGCAATTCATGAAGCAGAGATTATTTTACGGTGTAAGCCGTCAGATTGTTCATTTCTAAGAAAAATTGGGACCCTAACAATTATTTTCATATGTTCAATTTCTTGGGAATGTCAAGTTTCTATACCTAAATAAGGCTAAATTATAATATAGTGTCGTACAAGAGCAGTGGGAAAAGTTTGTTATTAATTATGTTTTTCTACATATTTTCTTTTCTTTAAATTAATCTAAACAAATTTAATATTTTGAATTGTAATTAAAATGCGTTTTACCAAAGCACTTTATAAACCACCCAGAAATTGGTTTTAATTGTAAAATATTTTAAGCATGGTTTATTTTATATTGTACCTCAAACTCTGAACAAAGAATACGATGAAATTTTAGAAACTAGGGCATTAAAGATGTGTGATGTATTTACCGCTGAAATATTTTTCAATAGAAATAGATGATAAAAACTGGAAACTTAGCAGGACTTTACAGGAAATGCAACTAATAGTGAAAATAATATTTAAAATTGTGAATATTTTTGAAGTTCTGCAATCGTTATTAAGAAATTTAATGGAAATAAAAATGGCACTGCTCCTTAGTAAGTGAAAGCAGAAAGTCTCTTGCATTGAATGGAACCAGTAGATCATTAATTTTTGACACCTGGTCTAAGACACCTGCATCCATTCATTATGTAGAACTAAACACTGGCTCAACTAAATTTTACCGCATCACATTCTTCATGATAAAATATTATGACTTCAAATAAGTAATTGGTATCGTAGATAGATAATAATTCAATTGCTTTCATTTAAATCAGAAAAAAATTTATAGCAATCTCAAATCTGAAGGATATGAATGTGAATATATTGCTTCTATTCTCATCTGTTAAATAATTTCATAACCTCTGAGTTTGATTGCAAAAAGTTATTTTTAACTGGAATCAAACTCTTGTTGTATATATTTACTTTTCGAATGATAATTAATTATTAGGTATTTATAACAATTAATTCATCACATAATAAACTACGTAGTCTGATAAATTGAGACACGATATTATTTTAAATAAGCTGAACATTAAATATATGTATAAAAAAACTTGAATAATGTGAAACCTGTTTAAATGTTCAAACAAAATTAGTGTACCGATTGAGTAGACAAGTATTATCATAAATAGGAAAGATAATTTGTATCACGAGCAGTTTAATTTAACAAATGGTGCTTTCAGATTTTACAATTATTGATGGATATTCTTTTAAATTCAGAAAGGTTTTGGAAATCAATATTTCATAGACATGTGTTGATTCTACAGCCCGAAACTTAACCAAATAATTATTTTGAACGCTGATCCTGTCAGGCACTTATCGTTACCATCCGATTGCTTTAGATCTCAAATGAGAATGGAAAGGACTTCAGATCAAGAATATTAATTATACTTCTGACTTGTTCTACAGATTATGATACAAACTTTTCACTCTGTTTCATAAAAAAATATTTTCAGACGTGTAGTAGTGATGTTTTATTTCCTGGATTCCAAGGAAGATCAGAGTACACGCTGAAAACAAAAACACATTCCAATGGCATCACAATTGGTTGGCCATGTTTTGCAGGCAATCGGCAGACAGGAGGGCTCTGGCACAACAGCACAATAAATATTGGAACACGGGAGCTGGCTATATTACTTCAGACCGCTATAGCGGCTGGAATCTCATTTGCATGGAATTGGACCACAGATGAGTATTTGCGCGTGCCACACACAAGCGATGTATATAGCAACGAACGTCTGCTACATATTCGACAAGTACGCTAAATATAAATAACACATTTGCCGAAGGCTGATCATTTGCTGGATAAATATTTGTCCAAATTCTTGGTGTAGGTTCAGTGTACAACCAGCCGCTGCGTCGGACAACGACTGAAGACTATAGCCCTGGGGCCCTAGTTAACCCTTGGCTACCTTGCTCTACCTTCCGCATCCCCCTTTTCAATTCCCTTCCTATGTTATTAAAGGGGAGTTGCCTGTTTCAGGATCACCCTCATTTAGCCTGTTAACCCCCCAAAAAAATTCATGTAGCCTGTTACCCCAACAAAAAAAATTAAAATATCCCGACAGTTGGAGGACAGCGCTGCGGGAGTTTTCTCACAAACGCTTCAGCCCAGAGTGACTGCGGGGCTTACCTGATCATGTCGGGAATGCCTCGCACTCTCTCTGGGTATTTTTTATCAAAGTTCTCATATGCCGAGACACCTTCACCTATTTTAGGAGGTATATGTACTGGGGTCCGCTGATCCCATTGGATCAGTCGGTCAACTGCCTCTTACAACTGGTGGAGACATAGAGAAAGGAATGCTGCAAACTCGTCTCCCGTCAATCAGAATGGCGTGAGAATATTACCCAATGCCGACCTACCTGGTGCAGGTTTTCTAGGGTTTTCCCTGCATCTCTTTAGGTGAAACACCGGGTAGGATCCTTAAACCATAGCCCGGGGGCCCTAGTTAACCCTGGGCTACCTTGCTCTACCTTCCGCATCCCCCCTTTTTTCAATTCCCTTCCTATGCTATTAAAGTGGAGTTGCCTGTTTCAGGATCACCCACATGTAGCCTGTTACCCCCAAAAAAATTAAAATATCCCTAGTAAAATTTTCTTAGGTTTATCAATTAAACAAAAGTAATGAATTAAATATTCTGAATAATTTATTAACTGCGAAGATGCGATCAAGTACAAATCGAATAGGAAAATTTAAGCTGTATCTTATCCTGTTTCACTATATAGTTGATTTTATTTACTCCGGTACCGAATAAAAAATATAACAATGTTATATGCTTAAGTTAAAAATGCCTGTGGGAGTTCCTCTCGCAGGCATTTCCCCCAAAGTGACTGCGGGGTTCACCTCATTATGTCTGGAATGCCTCGCACTCTCTCTGTTTTTTTTATAAAAGTTCTCACATGCCGCGACACCTTCACCTGTTTTAGGAGGTATATGTACGGGGGTCGAAGACCTTGGGCATATGGCAAGAGTTGTCGGCTGATCCCATTGGATCAGTCGGCCAACTGCCTCCTACAACTGGTGGAGACATAGAGAAGGGAATGCTGCAAACTCGTCTCCCGTCAATCAGAATGGCGTGAGAATAGTACCCAATACCCGACCTACCTGGTGCAGGTTTTCTACGGTTTTCCCTGGATCTCTTTAGGTGGAACACCGGGTAGGATCCTTAAATCACAGCCCGGGGGCCGTAGTAAACCCTTAGCTACCTTGCTCTACCTTCCGCATCACCCCTTTGCATTTCCCTTCGTATGCTATTCAAGTTGCCTGTTTCAGGATCAAGAAATAAATGAAATGTTTTCAAAAAATATAAGTCAATATATTCTCTTTCTCTTCATTGGCGCCGCAGCCCAATTTAGGACCTTGGCCAACAGAGGCACCTGGATTGTCATCATCTATGACACTTTTTTTTTTGCAATGACACGGCCTTCACAATTTCGTCAGTTATTATATGTGTTTATTGTTGATTTTGAATGTTATGTTTTAGCGGAGACACTTATATTTGATTATTATTGTATTTATATTTGACATAATATTTTCTGAGTGGTTTGCTATACAATATGTTTGTGTACGTAGGTTAAGTAAAGCTTTAAATTAGACATAGTTATGAATGGAGAAAAGTGAATGTAATGGAGAATATGTTTGGAAAAATAATAAAAAACATATATCACTCAATTTTTCTATAGGGGGAAGGTGGGAAATGTAATATGGTACTACAAGCATAACGAATCTGGATGTAAAAAGATAAGAAGAGTAATATTATGTTGGGATAGAGGAGATAGAGATCTCTAGATTCCGTCCTGTTGGCTTGGGATGGGAATTATTTTTGCTTGCTGCATGGGAAAGATTATGTAGAAAACGATTTGTGAAGGACAGACATGCAAGTAGATATATTAAGCAGTAAGATTGTATTATTATTGTTTGAGAAATTAACAAATATGATGATTCGTAAACTTGTGTACTGTGGTGTGAATATATAATTTTGTTCAATATATTGTCTAAATGTAAGCTTTATTCATTTGTGTTTGTAACAAGTTATTTTATTGCAAAAACCACGCATTTTTACCCTGAGAAAAGAGATAATAACATATTTATGATACTCGGCGTGATGACATCAACAATGTTTGTTTCTAATATACCAACCTAATGCCGTGTCGATGCGATGGTAGCGCCGCTGTATCGGCCAAATGTGTAAGAAAATGTGTGACAAAATTGAAAAGTTACAATGCGTTGTGACAAGCTTATTAAAATCGTTAATAAATCAATTAATGTTGATTCATGATGTCAATTAATATTAAATGTGGATTTCAAGAAGTGGCTGTGTTTTCAGGAAAAAAAACGTAAATGAAGGACGAAAATTGCTAGAAAGCTTTCACGTTAGCAATATACTAGAACAAGCACGGGATAATTTGCCAATAATTACCGACACGGTTTGCGATCTACTTCTGGGGCACATAGTGCTAAAAATCTCGAGATTACTTACAAACAAATTGTGTAGGTATACATTTTAGGCCAAATAACAGCAAACTTAACGAATAATATTCAAGTAACAAGACTACACATAAACAAATTATATTTTTTAATGTTTAAGCATTTTTAAAAATTTAATATACATGTAATTAATATTTCTTTCATTTTTATAAAATAAATTTCAATTTCAATTTTATAAATTGTAATTATAAAATGTATATAAATTGACAAAATATACCTTCAATTGATTGTTATACTAATTCTAATTATATTGTTAGTAAAATATTTACCAAGTGAATGTATGTGAATATTTCTGTATATTTTTGTTCTCAATTCATTCACCTTAGTAGAATTTATCATTTCATGAAACATCATAACTCTGAATTTTCCCATTATTGTCATGAATTTAATAATTAAATATATCATTTTTTGTAATTAAATAATATATTAAAGTTATAGTTCATCCGCAGATCTTTGCTCCAAAAGTCCATCAATTATTATTAGGGATATGTTTGATGTAACGTTTAATACTAAGATAATTTAATTAACTTAATATTAAGATTGTTCAAAAACATGTGTAATTATTGTAATATTATCGAAAACAGTTATACTTACGGAGTACGATGTAAGCGGGCAATTCATGCTTTTTCCGATCGGTTTCCCACGGGCGATTTGGGAAGCTGTAGAATTTCAAATCTGGATTTATTATTACAGTATGGGGGCACTGAAGAACGCAGCAAATTTTTCCGAAACTTTTCCTCAAAGTTTCACTTATTTTTAATCATCAGATTTTTTTAAACGTCGAATGAAATGTATAATGTATATAACAAGCACAGTCGCAATCACCCATTACTTACAAAATTCTCCGCCAGAGGTAACACCAGTCGCCATGGGTTAGGCGTATAGCAACAAGGCAGGCGTACATATATACACAGTAAGTCATAATATTTGGTTGGTCCTGATGACGGTTAAGATGAATTTAGCTGAAACGTTGTGTTTAAAGAATGAACTTACCAGAATTTTTTTATAAAATTGGCAACGTTTCCTTCAACATTGGCTTGCAAATTTCAGTTCTGTGGACGTATCATGAGAAAAAATAAAGAGTTGACGAGAGACGTTTGGTTGACTTAGTTTGTTTAACTTTATTAGATTTTATTATATTAGTGCTATAATTATTTTTTCAAAATTCCATGTTCTGTTCCTTTATTCGATTACTCAATTTATGCTTGCTCCAAGTCTATCAATTGTAGCACCGAGGAAGATTTAAACTCAGCTCAGTTTTAGTATCGAATCGTACAAATAATTGTTTCATATTTTCTATGTTGGTGACACAAGTTATAAGTGACTAAAATTAAAACTATTGCACCGCAGGCAGAGAAACTCGAAAGAAGAAAAATAGTTTCAATTCAATTTGTGCGATTAATGCAGCGTTCAGATTGCTGACTTAAAGAATGAGCCCACGTAGAGCCAAATAAATTAGGAAACTAAGTGCATCAACAAATTCGGAGAGGGACAAAGGGTTTCGGGAAGATATTATCAAAATAATAGAGAGAAGAAAGGTTATTATTTCTTAAGACTATGGATGTGCAGGGACTCAGCCACAAGATAAGTACTGTCAAAACCTAATAAACAATATAATAATAACAATAATTAGCTTTAAGTAACAGACTCAGTTATAAAAAACGAATCACATTCAAATCTACTAGGACCGCAATTAGTTTAACCAAAGGGTAATATCATCGAAGAACTTCCTTTAAGTTTTCAGTCGCAACAAAAAAAAAAGTCTGCTCAATGAAATAATTTATTGACCAGGGAGTAGAACGATAAACAGACAAACAGGGAACATTCCAGGTGTATCGCGGCGTGAGAATTTATTTGAAACCAACTCAGTTTACATTATTTTATATTTGGGTTAGCTATACCGGGAATTCGACTGGAAACCGAAAACTCCCGGATGCGTGTGCGCACGGATGTAATTGTGAATCGGACAGTGTCAACATCAAAATCGTCGTCACATTCTGGCAACTTACACGATAGATCGCATCTTCTCATTCGATGCTTTTCCACGTTTTTCTTATCCTGATACTTCTTCGCTACCGCTTAGTGCACACTGAGAGGTGAATGTTCGGTTTCCAGACGAACACCTGACACATTGAGATGATTATGTTAAATTTTGTTATGAATTGCGGATGAAGAGTGGATGAATTCAAAATTTTAAACATATTTTATCCTATTTTGAGAGGAATGAATAAATTTTAGAACTGACTACGAGTCCAAGCAATCATGTTGTTGTTGTAGTATTCAGTCCTATGACTGGTCATATTCTATCCCCGATGCTAAACTATCTTACGCAAGACTTTTCCTTTCCTTATAACTAGCACAACCCACATCCTCCCTAATATGTTTAGCGTATTCAATCCTTGGCCTCCCTCGTATGTTCTTACCCCACACACTTCCCTGTAATGCTAATTTCACAAGACCCTCTTGTCTTAAAACGTGGCCTATTAATCTATCCCTACTCTTGGTCTACGTCCTCCATATTGTTCGTTTTTCCTCTATTCTTTTTACAACTTCCTTGTTTGTGATTCTATCCACCCATCTTATTTTCAGCATTCCTTTACCCAACTCCTATCGTCTACGTTTCGCACCCATATAACGCCACGCTGCATACGAACATTTTTAGCAACGATTTCCTAATATTCACACTTATGTTACCCGTAAGTAAATCCCTGTTGTTCGCGAAACCTTTCCTTGCCTGTGCAATCCTACTCTTTATGTCTACTAGACTTCTACCATCCCTAGTTATTACGCTTCCCAAGTAGCAGGATTCCTTAACTTCCGTAAAAATATTCCTTCCCAATCTAACACCCGTTGTTATTCCACTGTTTCCCATACTACACCCCATTACCGTGGTTATGCCTCAATTAATTCTCATATTGAACTCTTTATCCAGGATTCCGTTCATGTCATTTATTATAGTTTCCAAGTCTTCTTCTAACTCCCCTAATACTACAATATCGTCGGCAAACTAAGGTTTTTATTTCTTCTCCTTGCAGAATGATTTCTTTTCCATATTCCGTTTTAACTTTCTTCATCGCCTGTTCTATATATAAGTTAAACAGCATCGGTGACAGACTGCACCCTTGTCTTACTCCTTTCTTGACTACGGCTTTCTTTTCTTTGTCTTCTATCCTAATTACTGCTGCCTGTCTTCTATATAGGTTATGTATTAGCCTTCTTTCTCGATATTTTATTCCAGTGCTCTTCAGAATCCTTAATAGTGTGTTCCAGTTCACATTATTAAATGATTTTTCTAAATCTACAGTTCCCTTCCTATGCTATTAAAGGGGAGTTGCCTGTTTCAGGATCACCTCATGTAGCCTGTTAACCAAAAGAAAAAATTATAATAATTTGCATGCATGGGATTTTAAAGTTATTGTTCTGTGCTCTTCGCATCTATCAACCCCTGCCTTCTTCGGTATGGGTGTAATTATGTTTTTACTAAAATCTTCTGGTATTCTTCCTGTTTCGCATATTTCGCAAATTATCCCGAACAGCAATGATATTGCTTAAGCAATCATAAAAGTATTAAACTGCAGAATTTATACCATATTTTAAGGAAAACTCACTGCGTCGCTTTAATGTGAAATGATTTTATTATTGTCATTTGAGATGAAACATTGAGCCCAAAGTTGGATTAAAAATGCACAATTTTATCACCTCAGGCAAGGCAAGTAAAAGCAGAGTATTTCGGTCCATATCCACAGACAAGGCGACGTATCGAGAATATCTTCGAGAGATATAGCCGTGCCATTGTAATGAAGGACAAGTATTTGTCGCTCTCGCACAAGAACTACCTGTAAAAAGGAAGTTATTCACAAGTTTTGATCGGACACAGATGACACTATGTGATCGATTGCAAAATTGTTTAAAAATAGTCAGTTTTTAATTATAAGACGATCAAATGTCTAGTTTGGTCCAGAGAAGAGTGCCGGTTTTGGCGACGAGTTCAGGAAAGAAAATTGCTGAAGTACTCAGTTCTGTCTGAAGTTAGAACATAGACATGAAGACTTCCTCAGAATATGGCACATAAAAGTTCGCAGAGCCCATCAACACCCGGCAGTCACAATCAGAGACAACGGTATATCAGATTTTATTAACACTATTCTCTACTACTAGTATTTTAAGTGAATTTCCGTTATCGATCTTTGCCTACCATCTTGAAAGTTGTCTTTGAACGTTATAAATAAATTGTTTTTGTTCTCCTAAATAAGGTCACGATATTAGCACTTCTTATTTATATCTTAGGTTGTAATATTCTAGACATAAAATTTATATATATATATATATATATATGTTTGTGTGTGTGCATGCTTCACATATTAAGAATGAATGGATATATTTGCCATCCTGTTCATGTGTCATTGGATCTCTGCCTCCCCGTAATTAACCGTGGCGTAATTATTGTTGCAGAGCGGTTACCCTGACTCAATGTTTACCAATGGTGATGGCTGCTTAACACTCTAACACTTCAAGTGACCTCAATGGTGACGGTATACGGACCCAGATGAAGCTCCCGGATTAGAATCCAATATCAGAATGAGGTCTCGAGTGGACTGTTCTCAGTCCCCACAAATTACTGACTGATGATTGCTGACCAAATTTACGTGGCCCTTCGCTTATGATGGTTACAACTTTAATGATGGCGTTTGCGGGGGCAGAAATTTACCTTTATCTGTCCCGAAATTATGCATTGCCTTCCTTACAGCGACAAGTTCCTGGTTAGCCTCCATCCAGGGTTTCCGATTAAATATAGAATGTTGTAAAAGGAGCACCGTATGTTAATATTTTAATTTGAGTTTAACAAATTTGTATTTTTTAAGAGAGAAGAATTGCTGGAACTAAAGCTCAGCCACAGGCCGTGAAAGTAAATTTAGAAGATAACAATGGAAAAACGTCGGCCGAACCCGGAATCGAACCTGGGACCTCAAGCTTACCGTGCGGTTGTTCTAACCATCGTGAGGTAGTCCAGGCCAACCACCAGAGCCGATACCACATTCCCTCACTCTTGTAAACCTAAGTTCGGCCAACCTACAGTTAACTAATCACATTCTTACAAACTTAGATAAGAAATATGTGAAGAATGAATATTGTGTAAATTGATCACAGGTGATAGAATATCAATTCCAGGTTCTATTTCCGTGAGCGGTCGACATTTTTCCATCCTTATCTTCTAAATTTTGTATATTTTAATTATGTTGATGAATGGATTAGCTGAATTGATTTTTAAATAAGGACACCAATTATGCTTATCTGGATTTCTTTGTCCAAAAAGAACCAAAGAACAAAATAATCCTTTCGGATAGTCTGCCGTTTTCAACTACACGATTGAAAGAAAATAGAATACAATTCAAGAATGCAGTAGTACAATAAACAAAATTGACATAAAATTAATTATCAACAAACACAATTATTGTAAGTCCAAATGATAATATACCTGTGTGTGTATCTCTAAATACTTGTTTATTTGTTTTTTTCCTAGTTTAAAATGGCAGACTAGCCTAAAGCTTCAATTTGTTATTTAACTTATAATTGAATAAAAAGTCTAGAAAAGGATAATTGGTCACCTTAAAAATTTTGTATAAAGAATGTTCATACATTAAAAATTGTCATTATGTAAGTTATAATTACATGCAATCCTAAAATATGATTATATTTGTATTTAAATAAAGTCTTGTATTAATTAGTTACAATTCTTCCATAATAATTAAGTGGTGAAATGTCAACACCACAGTTGTCACCTAATACGTTAAATTGATCAAAGGTGAATGAATATCAATTCCAGGTTCTATTCCCGGACCCTATCGACATTTCTCCGTTCTTGTCTTCTAAATTTTGTATATTTTAATGATATTGATGAAAGGAATAGCTTAATTGCTTAAGGGGAGGAATGAATACCTGGATAGAAGAATGCAGAAATTCAAATTTAGGTTTACTCAGCATATAATATGCGATTAATAATTTTTGTTTACGAGATTGTGATATACGTTAATATTTTTGAAATTTAGTGCAGTCAGCTTGTCTCAGAGATTTTGATTCATCGATGTCCCGTGAAAGCTCCCTGCTTTTGCCTGTTGACCAACGTGCACCCTCCTGTATTTATCATTTGCGGAGATACCCACGCAATTTATTCCCACCGCTTGAACGCGTATAATACCATCTGCAAAGCGATTCTCGATATTCCCGTGGGGCGGGGATGGGTTCCATTGTGCCTCGCAGCACGCCCGACAAGGACCAATTTGGGCCCCGCTCGCTTTTGTCACCTGAGTGCCGTGACGACCCCATTTATTACAGTTTCCGCCCTGCCTTTCAGGGCCGCCAAGACGCGCCAGAAAAGAAATTCCCGATCAAAGGCGGCCTCCTCGCTGTTTGAAATTTTATACGAGTTATGACAAACCGGGCATCATTCTTTTTAATGTAAGGTTGAAAGCAAAACCGTGCCCGAGTCGTGACTAACTGACACGCTATTCAAACACGTTCGCAAAGCGCTTCAAGCTTTTGCGCCGACGTTGAAAGACTTTTGGAATCATACAGCAACCACCCCTTCCATCCTTCCTCCTAAATTCTCTTTTAAACTACTCCACCTCTCTCCTTCTCAGCGATTTTATGAGAGTAAGAGTCAGGGATGATGCATAAGCTTGTGTACTGTTCTAGGTCCATTGATATCATTCAACTGCACTAACAATCAATCAATCAATTGCGTGAGAACGAGAGATTCGAACATACACATCGACGTTTACTATTATTTTACAACATAGCGACAATTTCATTTAGTACCAGCCATAAAAAATTTTCGTGAATCATGTTTCGAGGGAAACATCAAGCTCTACATTTCTTATTATTTATTTAATGTATAACCCCGAAATAACTTTCATCTCATCTTGGTTTCTATTGGACTTGGTAGTCAATGAATATATTTCATGGTTAAACATAACATGCTTCTTAGGGAGCAGAAAATTTCAAATACGAATAAGTGTTTATTCTTTTTTGGGGGGAAGGGGTTAACAGGCTACATGAGGGTAATCTTGAAACAGGCAACTCCCCTTTAATAGCATAGGAAGGGAAATGAAAAGGGGGGATGCAGAAGGTAGACAAGGTTTGACTAGGCCCCCCGTGCTATAATTTAAGGATCCTACCCGGTGTTCCACCTAAAGAGATGCAGGAAAACCCCTAGAAAACCTGCATCAGGTAGGTCGGGCATTGGGTACTATTCTCACGCCCTTCCGTTTATGAATTAAATATGATTTTCTTGATACTTAATTATACCCTCGCAAAGGTGCCAACTGACGAAACAAATAAATCATTCACTAACTGGCGCTCCAGTGGTAAATATAACTTGTATCTAATAAATTATTTTAATTAGGATAAACAAAGTATTAAAATTGAAAACACATAGATCTCAATTTGGATTGAAAAATACCTATTCATTTCACAAAAGGCTAACATAATTAAACAAAAAAAATTATTTTTAAAATAGGGAAAACCAAGGTAATTGAGTGTAGTATAGGAAATAGTGGAATAACAAAGGGTGTTAGATTGGGAAGGGATATTTTGACGGAAGTTAAGGAATTCTGCTACTTGGGAAGTGTAATCAGTAAAGAGTAGGATAGCACGGGCAAGGAAGGTTTTCGCGAAGAAAAGGGTTTTATTTACGGGTAATATAAGTGTGAATATTAGGAAATCGTTGCTAAAAATGTTTGTATGGAGCGTGGGGTTATATGGGTGCGAAACATGGACGATAGGAGTTGGGGAAATGAAAAGAATAGAAGCTTTTGAAATGTGGTGCTATAGGCGAATGCTGAAAATCAGATGGGCGGATAGAATGACAAACGAGGAAGTTATAAACAGAATAGGGGAAAAGCGAACAATATGAAGGACGTTGACTAAGAGAAGGGATAGATTAGTAGGCTACGTTTTAAGACGCGATGGTCTTGTAAAATTAGCATTTGAGTGAAGTGTGTGTGGTAAGAACAGAAGAGGGAGGAAAAGGATGGGAGGAAGTGGGATATTCTAGTTATGCTGAAATGAAAAGATATGTTAGCATGGTGGGTTGCATCAGACTAGTCTTAGGACTGGATACCACAACAACAAAATAGGGAAGTAATTTTTAATAATTGACTACCAAAAACCTTCTAACCAACCCACGTGGGTATTCAATTACTATAACATATTAAGATAGTATACATAATTAATTTTCTATACGTTAAATATCTGTTTGTATGCTCGCAAATAAATGATTATATACAGTAGAACCCCGCAAATCATAATTTTGGATAATCAGACCAGAATTCACGAAAGAAAAATTAAAATTCCAAAATAAAAAATTAATGAAAGTAACGTATAGTACATTAAATTATTATTTTAAGCCACATTTAGAGGAAGACATAGAATCAAAATACTGTACAGTACAAAATAAAAACAATATACAGTACATAAACAGTACAGTATTTGTACAGTATGTTACAATATTGTATGAAAACAATAACTTTTACTTTCATTACAGAAGCACTCATCTATATATATGCAACGTTGCCTTGAGTCTGCTATGTTGTAGCTTTAACTATAAAGCTGTATGTATCGTGTGCTGTATTAAATACAGTACGTGTTTTGTTTTCAGATAACGCGAACATTCGCGAATCCCAACAAACCTTAGCCCCAATCAATAAGTAATAGCTGGGTTCTACTGTATTATATTGATACCTTGCGACAAATATTAAATTCGTTTATGAATAATTGTCATATTCGAGTGTACTCCCAGAAGTATGCATCCTGACGAATAGATAGCGGATTTTTGTTATTGAAAAATTAAATGTATTCTGAAGTACCAAACTTATAAATCTTAACTTTGAAGACACTAGAATATTTAGTGTTTTATTTACAACCATCAGTCGTCAAAATGGAAAAATTGATCATTATACAAATGTTTTCTTTTAAAGGTCTCAGTTCAATATCAAATTCGTGCTAGGCTCTACTGTTTCGTTACAACAGTAAAATATTGGGTGTCAGATTTTAAATAGGCTGTACGAGAATGGCAAATCCATAAAATAGTATTGGTTAATCATCGACTCAAAAGTATGCAAACTACCACAAAGGTAGGCATTTGAAAAAGCATTGGAGTTTGACTGAAAATTTGGGTTTGAGAAAGACGTGAGCAAGGTGGATGGCACGACTGCTTACAGTGGAACAAATGTGAGAAATTGGATGTTTAAATCTATTCATAAATTAGTTGAAACATAGGCCTATCAATTCACACCTGCGACAAAAGATCAGTCGACCGATGAAAGGGTTGTTTGTTCGACAATTTACACGTTAATTACCGCGATGGCCAAACGATGGTATTGCTCTCTCAGGGAAATATTCACCAGATTCAGCTCCGTCAGGGTGTTTTCTCTGTCCAAACTTGGAAAAACTGTCTCGGTTGTTATTTTTAAGGAGCTCACTTTGAACGGGGCATCGAATCTACTTAACATGGCTGGGAAATGTGTATTAAACTCAAAGGAGGCGATGGCAATAAATAAAGATACTTTACCAATTTCTTTATGTTTTATTTGGTAGGTTGGTATAGTCATAAGTATCCTTGTGCAACGCTGTCCAAGTACATGTGCACTTCACATGCAGCGTTCATCACTCGTTATCCAAATTAGCATAATTTTTTAAAAAGTAGATGGGCATAGTTTAATTAGTTATTTGATTGTATAAACACATAATTGAAATATTCTGAGATACATTTATTTTTCATATTTCAGGAAAGGAGCATAACTTTAAGACTAAATCATTCAGTCGCCGGTTTTCTGCAGGATCTGTATTCAGTAAAGTAAATAATATTCTTAATAAGTTCAAAATTCTGTAATGTATAAAATTCATAGTATTAATTGGGATCGATTTTATGGTTCAATTCTACTAGCAAAAGAATTGAGCATTGGGAGCTCAAGTCTATCCAAGAAATACGAGCAGCCTTTAGGCTGGAAGAAACAAAGACAACGTCTCCAATATATGAGAATAATAACATGTCAACCAAGAGATTAATCGACATCAACACGAACCATGCAAACATTGACATGAATGAATTTTATAAGTATACGCAAGTTTAAATTATAGCATCACATTAACGATCAGCGTGGTAAGAGTGTAAAGTACTGCAAAATATTTAATTTCAAACCAAAGTACAATTCAACTTGTCATTTAATAAAAATTCAATAAAATTACACATTTTGCTTAGTATTGATCTTGCTGTTTCAGCTAAGTACCAACCAAGAATCAAATTTATTGTAATTGTGAATATTATTTTATTTTTGATTTTTTGATTGAGCAACTTTTAAGTGATTTATTAATTAATGAACCCTAAATATTATCCAAGGATTAAAAGATTTAACACGTGCATCTGTCAGTAGTAATTCAATGATAAGACTAATAATTATTCAATTAAATGTAAATTATAATGTTTTATTTTTAAGTTTTAAGGTGTAGGTAACAATTTTTTCCTCTTCTAGTTCATATGTAAATCCTTTACTCTTGTCTTTTAATGTAATTTATTGTTTTTATCATTTAGAAATTGACTATTCATAAGGCTTCTTATTTGAGTTTTTATTATGCATCTAAATGAAAAGTAATGTAACGCAGCCGATTCTAAGTTATATACGCGGCATTGCACAAAAACATTGCGAGGTATAAGGTGTTTTAAGGTTTTACGATAGGAATTCTTAAGCCATCCGATTTTTCGTGTTTAGCGCTGTTCATCCCACAAAACGATCCTTCGTTCCCCCTTTGAGGTCACAGTTCTATCCTAAAGACATATAGATATTGTAAGTGGATACATTATGATCTCTTAGCGCGAAATAATATTTAGGTTTAAGAAATATTTTATTTCAAGTACTGACACTTTTAATTAGTTCATAATAATGCTAAATGTTTTATGAGACACAGAGCATATGATTCAGAATTGCGACCCTGACGCCCGTGTGGGACATTTCTGTTACTAAAAGCCGAATCGCTTATCCCACAAACTCGAAAAACAATTAAAAGCATTAGTTCTTAGATACAAATGTTATTTTTTACGGTATGTAATCATAAATCATGTAACTTGACAGGCTACGTCAGGGTATTCACATTATTGGTAAGAAAATTTTACTAACATTTTTTTTAACTAATTATACTTTTTATTAGTTTATTAATATGAAAAATAATTTAAACTTCAAAGGACAGATAACTGAGGCACATTAAATAAATACCAGGGCCGCACACACCCATTTTTATTTTGTTAAGATGTTTTTAAGTACCTATATACACAATTTCACGTACATGGAAGAGATGGCTCAATTGTCTTTTCCTTATAAAAGACGGTTTCCGTGTATTTTTCTGTATATAGGGGCTTATTTAAGGTATCATTAGATTTTTTGACTCGATTAAGATGCTGAATCATCGCAATGGTTGTGACGTCATATGATGGGGAGTATGAAAGGTAAATGCTATTAATTTGACGCTCTCGCTAATGGTTTAATCGCGTGTTAGCACAGAGATAATTGTTAAATTATATACTGTAGCGGGCTAACATAAATGATTTCTCACCTAGTTTTACATGTGTGTTGTTCTATTAAGTTTATGTGTAATTTCACGTTATGTTGTTCGTTGTTATGTTTATTATTTATAAAATATAATAATTGCTTGAATTGTTGTATTTACTTAGTAGAGTCACTGAATAAGTTGAAATAAATAATCTAATCTATGATGTACTTTCATTGTTTCAAAAACACGGCTTACATTAAATTTTGTTGTAAATATGCGACGGTGTTTCTGTATCTGTAATGACGTAACTTTAGTTTGAAAACAGGTGTTTGGCGTATAAGGACTAATCTGCATTAACTTCAAATGTAGCTTCATCCTGTACCTCTCCTGTAATTTTAATTTTTTTTACGTTGACGTGCTGTAAATTTATAAATCAAGTTGCTGAATGCTTTTATTCACCAGGCAAACTATATTTAAATTTGGTAAAAATTAATGATGTAACTAGTAAAGAACCGTATACTCCTGTATTTCTACAAATTGTACCTTAGCGTAGGAACAATAACGCAGGTATTTTCAAAATTCCTATCCTACACGATTATATAATCGTATTAAAGAAAATAGTTGATTGGCACAACATGAAGATTTGAATTAAGTGTTAACCACTCGTCAAATTGTCATAATGATAACATTATCCATAGCCAGGCAAAATTTATTGTTACAGTTGTGATCATTATGCACCGAAATGAGAAAATTAGGTGCCCAAACAAAATTGGTAGTGTGATCACTGAGACATGAGACCGCAATGTTTATTTGTTTGTAGAAGCTGTACAATCCAATTAAATGAAAATATTGGCTTATTTATATGTACATATTTCATTAGTGTGTGTTCAGCTCGTTCTGTCACCATGGACCTGCTATTTTATGAGAGGTTAACGGAAACATTTACAGTGGGAATAGTTTATGTTCTCGTGCTGCGAATTGTAATATATTTCTCATATTTTAAATTTAGTCCAACTACTTGCACAGTATATGATTTAAAGGCCCTGAAATTGTAATGCTACATTTATTAGAAAGTTTATAAAATTAAAGATCCTTATAATATCATTGTTTTTTATTTTTAAAATCTTTCATTTATTGTAAGATCAACAGCTAAGGTAATTGACGACTGTATACCATTAGAGAAACCTATATCTCTGAAGGAGCATCACAGTATGGTTACTCAAACAACACAACATCCAGGCACATGCCAGGATTCGAACTCGTGACCTCTTTAGTGAGAGACAGCGACGTCAGACACTACACCACGGGAGATCGGAACGTCTGTTTTATTTGTTTCATTCGTATTGAACCTTACTGCATCAATTTTTATATTTTTTGTCAATGAAGAAAGTCTCAGTCTCCGTGAATATTTAATCATCTTAGATTTCAAACTTATATGTCTAACTACCTAACAAAACATTAAAGAATTGTAAAATTTTAAACACGTGGTCAGTTATTAAGCTATTTGGCATGAGATCAAGGTCAAATGAATATTAATTAAATGCGAACATCCTTATGCTAATTTTAAATTATTTATATTGATTTATTACACTGGAAAAGTTCATATGTATTATTTCACAGGTATACATAGGGTTTTTCAATAATAAATGAAAAATAAAACAAGCTCTGGGTGCTGTACTAACAAAGTTACTTTTTTATTTCAAAAAAAGTAAAATAAAGAATTTCGTTAATACCTCACACTCATTTTGTTTTATTCCATTTCAACACCGACCCGCCGTAATTGAAAACCCCTATATAATCAATACGATGAGATTAAGGTAGAAACGGCTGAAGAGATTTCAATGGATCCTGGACGTACAAAATAGCCTATATAGTTTTAGATTACAGGAAAACCAAAAAATTTTGTTTATGGCTAACGGCTTTGTTGTTTATAAATAATATTTCCTTTGGGAATAATATTCATATTTCTTTATCTTGTATTTGTCAATGTCGAGCATGAAGCTCGAAAAATAAAAAAAACGTATACTTAAGTCTTAATAAATTTGCATAGACTCATAAAAAATGATTTAAATTATGATTCCGGGTAAATCTATGATTTACAAATATCTCTAAATTACTTACTACTATTAATATTTTCGTCTGCCTGCAATGTGCAACGCTCCGGGAAAACCTACAATAGTTTTTTTTAATAGTTATATTTACAGTCTATTAACCGTTGTGGTCATTAGTGACTTTCTTAAGTTTGGGGAACTCATTTTGTCGGGGTTTCACGGTATGGAAAACAAAAACATCCATGCTCATGCCAAGATTCGAACCAGTGGCCTGATCGGTGCGAGTAGTAAACCACTACACCACAGTAGGCCGGCAAATAATTTCGCTTCGTAACTCGTAGTTGATATGTAATAAATAATTTTTTGACTTTGATCGATTGTTAAATGATGGAAGCGATTACCCTTTTCATTGTTGCGTATAAAATTGAACAGACAATGGAAGTTATATCGAAGTGCAGCGTACAAAATTTGAGATACGCGGGAGTAACGTGGTGTAAGAATGATTTACAGTTTTTAGGGTAAGGAAGCCCGGAGTTATGGTTTATGACACCGAAACTAATTTTATGAGGACGAAAGGTGCTACTGAAAACTTTGATGTTAGTTAGAGATTAAAAGACGAAATGTATACAGTGACCAGTACCACTGTGTTGAGTGTAAGGACAGGAGAAAAAACGTCTGTCCAACCCCTTTAGTTAAATGAGAAACAATAAGAATTAAAGCTCCTGCAAGAATTCCGAGGCAAGCAGATCTAGATTAGCAAGTGTAGCCCCTTCCGGCAGCGACATAGAAAATAAATAGGAGAGACTCAGTATTCGCCCATAAGTCACAACTCCAATTAAATTTTTCGTAAATTTAAGTACGTTTGTAGCAGCTATGTTTCAAAATAGTGAATTTCTGCATCAACTTCGACTACGTTGAACGGCCTACCTTGTGACTAATGCAGCAACTGACCGTTGTCAGCGGTACTTGTGGCTATAGTACACTTTTTCTCACTCTGCGGAAGATTCTGTTTCACCCCACTGCACCGCCCGAACATCTCAATACGCTGATTACATAGAAACGGACCACCCTATACGTCGATCGCATCAAGCGGAAGGACACTGCATGAATAAATTCCAAATAAATTCGGACCATTCAGTAATCTAATTTTAAAGTTGTTTGTAATTTTAAAACGTACATCCCATTTGTGCATTTTGCGTAGCATTTTTTAAAGTACCACAGTTGGGGGTCATTTTAAAGAAAATACAAATACGGGAAAACTAGTGTACGACCTTGCATACATTGTGTGTAGCTTATTCCTAAAATTAACACTATCTAAAATATATACTACGGAAAATTACTTGTTGCTCAGATGTGTGTCCGCTACGTTTAAAAATTTGCAAGTTCAAAAAATTAGGTACTGTTGCATGTTATGTAGACGGTTTTTAGAAATTTAGCGCATTACGGGTCCGGTTATTTGCCACACAGAATATGTAAGACTATCGCCGTTGTATTCTGCAATTGTCCTTTTAAAAATTGCTGATTTAGAAGATAACTGGGGTCAAAGAATACGGCCTGAGTTTGCCATTGTTCCCATTCGATAAGTCGACCCACTATCTCTGGTGGAAACATGCAGAAGGGAATGCAGCAACCCCACAGCAAACTCATCTCCCGTAATTCGAAAGGGTGTGAGAATAGTATTCTATAGTCCGACCCACCTGATGCATGTTTTCTAGGGTTTAATATGCATATCTTTTAGACGAATAGCCCTAGTCACCCCTTCCACATCCCCCCATTCTCTAATTCCGGTGCTATTTAAAGGGGAGTTATTTGTTTCAAGATATCCCTCGTGTAGCCTGCCTCCCCCTCCTCAAAAAGAAGAGGTTACAGTGGTGTATCGTAGATTTAAACAGTGTGGGACGTCGATTTCCACCTCCTTGTTTTGGGATTCAATTCATGAATGCTCCAGATTTACGGAAATTGTAATATTAAATTTGTTATTATTGCGTTCAAATTTTTAGTTATTATCATATAAATTATTGGGGAATTTTACCACCCCCTAAAGGTTGCCGCTGATGGCTGATAGTTCAGTGGAAATTCAGTTAAACATATATTGCACAGATGATTACGGAGGGGTGGAGTTAGGAGAATCAGTGTACCGCGAGAACATTAAAATTTGTATATTTAAAGGATGAAATTGGATTTTGAGCAAACATTTTTGCTGCTGATGTCGAATAAAACAAAGTAAACATTGGAAAATTGAGAAAAATATAGGACACTGTCAAGCTGCACCAACCTTCTTCGGAAATTGCATTCATGAAGTAAAATCCAGTTTCTCAAACCCAGCCTAAATTAGAATACGACTTTGCGACCTTGTCATTAATATATTTATTGTCCCAAGTCAAATGTCTACCAAATTTCTTTACGTATAAGTTTTAAATTGAAAGTAGCTCAGGGCAAGAATAATATTATTAATTTTGAGAAAGAATAGTAATTTTTACGTATTTAAAAATTAATTTTCCTTTTGTTGAAGCATTAAAAATCACTCCACATTAAGTGTTTGAAATTTTAGCACCGCGGAGAACTGCATTAATAAATTTATTCCCATGCAAAATTATCATTAAAACATTTATGAAGTATATGTAAACTACGGTTTTCATAAACCGAACAAAGGAATATTACAATGGTCAATGGTAAAAAGTGAAAATTAGAAGGTCAAGCGAGGAAATGAGAATTGTCTGCGTTGGAAGCCTTGCTGCTGCTGCCTGACATCTGACGCACGATCCAGGCCCTGCTCCAACTAACAAGCTCTCCTTAGAGCACCGCCAAACAAGGCCACGCCTTCGTTACCGGACACAAAAATTTTGACTGGCGAAGAGGCTTGAAAAAAAAAACTAGGACGATGCACTCTTTGGAAGAAAGGAACAACTGCTGCGTCTTCCTATCTCCTGAGAAATATTCTTCTGAAAAATTCTTGTCACAGTTCCAGATTTGGCATAAACAATCCACGTACGGTTTCAGTAACAATAACTGCCTATCATTTCAGACAATGCAATCGAGTTAACAATACGCTAAGTGCTCAAATGACCAATTTTTCAAACGTCACAACAATATTCTGAATGAATGTTATGAGACAAGTCATTAGAATTTCCATTACATTTTACAAGTTGCTTTGCAAATAATTATAGTTTCTCCTGTTGAAAAGAGAATTATTTTAATTTAAAAAATTGAAGCTATTTATTCATTTGCAATTTTAGACCGACTTTATCGTTACCGTCTAGATACGCTTTAGCATGAGTGATTTATGGGAATGTATTTGTCATGAATGTAGAAGAATATTAGGATACACGAATACAATGCGAACACTTGACGTGACAAATCTTGATAAAACGAGAATCCAAAAATAATGAGTAGTAGCCAATGCATCAGATATTTTGACGTTCGTGGTCTAGCAACATATATTGTTGTATGACAAATGTAGTATTTAAATTTAAGTCATCCTTTAGAAAGATTTATTATGTCTCGACATAATGTATGACAACTATGCAACACAAATACAAACAATGGAATAACATTAATTTGTTCACAGATTACACTATGAGATCCCTTTTTAAAGAATTAAGCCGTATTTTCGTAAATATACTTACAAATATTTGAATGATAAAATGAAAAAGATTAATGACAAGATTTTACTAAATTTGAAATATTGAAATGACAAACTCTTTACAAAATTTCAAATTAATATAAAATGAAGTAAAATCTTTTGCTAATTGCTAATTGTCAAACCTTTGCATAATTATTTCTTTGAATTAATTTTAAAAATATGCATAGGCTGAATGAAAATATTTTAATGACACAGTCTTTAAATTGATCTATAGCTATATAGAATTATCCAATTGATAAATGATTAAATGATAAAAGTTTAAAGTCACTAAATTAGATATATTTCAATAATTAAATATTATGATAGAATATTCGTGGCAAATGAAGCAATTATTAATTGCGACGTTGCCATTTGTAATGGGCATGACTTGTTCGGGGTTGGGAGGAGCCAAGTAGTGACGTTAGGGAATTAATATTCTCTTTAGCCGGATTGGACGACTCAAGGGTACCAAGTGAAAAGGGGAACTTGTATATGTGGTATACTAGGTCAAACGAAGAGGACGTTTTAATTATCCTTGATAGATTTACTAAGTATGTGCGAGATCTGCTGGAGCCTGATTTCCCACGGATCTACACACGTGTGTTTCAAAGTGTAGTGTATTGTGAAGTTTATGCGTGTGAAGTGCGTGGATCTATTATACCGATATAGTGTTCCAAATTGACATTGTCTATCCAGAAATTATATCTTTTGTATATGTTATGTATACTTTCTTTTATTTGTCTATCATTGTATACATAGTTTCTTTTACTTTGTACTCATATTCTTGATATGTTGTATTCATATTTTGTTTGCTTTGCTTTGTTTTATTTTATTTATCATTGTATACATAGTTTTCTTTACTCATATGTTGTATCCATATTTTGTTTTTTATATTTGTATTCTTAGTGTGATATGTAACATATTCTTTGACTTGTCCTATTTCCTCAATAGAGGACTAATGGATCCAATAAATCTTATCTTATCTTATCTAACTAAAGAGCAACAATTCACACCTCACTGTCAACTCTTGTTGCTTACTCCTCCATTTCAAAATCCGTTCGACACTAGCTTTCTCCTCTCTTCTCCTGATCAACTCTCCATCTCTACCTCCTCGCCCTCTCAACATATAGAACCATTCGCTTACTGTGCCTCCTCACCTTCTCAACGTCTTGCACCACACGGTATATTTTTCAGCTCCTCACCTCCGAGCTTAATTCGTATATCCTTCTCCAAGAGAAAACAATATCCCACGTGATGTTCGTTACACCAATCCTCGTGAGTCATTTGTCCAGCGCGGGAAAATTTCCATGACACAGGGAACAGTATCCTTTGGAAATTTTTAAGGGTGAACGTTCCTTCAGCAAAACAAAGCTTAACATTATAAATACGCTGATAGCCTGACGCCGGGAAAAACCCCTTCTTACCTGTCTGTCGCCAGTTAGAATGTTCTTGCTAATTTTTTATATTATTCAAAATTCCAAAAATTCGAATAAAATTAGGGAAGGGTTCTACTGCGCTACAATTTATTGTAGTTTTGGTTGAAATTAGATGTGTGTTGTGGAAGGAATCATATCTGTGGAGAGTAGGTTGTCTTTAGCGGAGTTGTGTGCTGTGATACTTGATTGATGTTGGAAAATGTTAGAAATAAAGTTCTTGGGGTGAAAAACGTGTTGAATATTTTATAGAGCCAGTATGATGATTGATAAAAAAAAGGTAATCAACGAGAGCAGAGTAGTAAAATGAAATTGACTTCGTATTTACGGCATAGTTGGTAAACCCGAAGATTATTACACAAACTATACTAACACGTTTATTTCATATAAAAAAATTAATATCTTTAAATAGTATATTTACAATTGTGTTTATGTCATGTATACTTCGTGGGTTTCTAGGGTATACGTATCTTAATAGTGAACCTTTGAAGTAAGTCTACTGTGAATTGAAAATAATTTACAAAATTACGTGAGCATTGAATAATATCCACTGATACATTCGTCGTATCACAATTTCAATCAAGTGGTTTTAGTTTCCCACTCTATAAAAATACATGGGACATCATATCCAATCCACGTAATGTATGTATGTATGCTTTCATTTACGTAATGAACGCTTAAGTAATCAAACCATAAATCATAAATAATTTGCCACTGCTGTATATGTAAGAGTAGTAGAAATATATCATCAGTGGCATAGAGAGATTAAATTGACTATAAATTTTATGATTTTCTTGAATGAAAAACTGAGCTTTGTTACTTATAATAATGATTCATAAACTTTCAATTGGAACACTATTTCATTGACGTTGTCTTGAATTAGGTAAGTGTATAAGTTTTTCCGTATCTTAATTACACAAACCATATAGAAAATACCAGCTGAAAATATTCGGTTCTGTATTTTTAACAGATAACGAGGAAAGGAACCTAAAAATTCCCATTCTAACTTTGGCAGGCTAGGGCCTCCCGACTCCCTTTAATAGACTGCCCCTGTGACTTGTTGAGCGAGATCGATACCCAAAGCTGAATTAAAATTATAATCTCTTAGACATAAAAGGGAGATGCGACTGAATGAGTGGTACTCGAGGGATAAAAACTGTCTAACCTTTTCCTTTCCTGTTAAAATAATCGCTTCAATTGCACGTATTAATTCAGCCTATAATAGATTCTATTTGACTAAACACGATCCTGTATCTTATGAGATCTGTCACCAATAAGTTTGGTGAGTAATGAAAATAATAATACAGTCAAAATGAGTTTCATTATCGGTTGCTCAAAAATATTATCTTTTGGGAGCAATCGTTCTAAAATTTTGTGAAAAAAGTTTCAAATTTTTATGATATGTAAATATTATAATAATCAATAAATTCAGGTAAATTACGGGACAAAACGTCAGTGTAATTAATGAAAACAGAATTTATTATTTTACAAAAATTCACAAACAAAATTTATTTATAATTATCGTCAAAATAAGAGCCTAAATTATCTGAATATAAGAAAAGAAATAAAATCGTCAAATTAGTAAATATGGATTTAATGGGATTCTCTTTCCAGAGGTTCCGTGGAAATGAATAGAGCAAACATTTTAATGAAATTTAAAACTTGAAATTTTAACGCAAACACAATTTATATAAGAAAATTTTACCAATGGTTAATATTCTGCATTTATTTGGTAACATTTACAGCTCTCAAAAGTTAAAAGGGGCAACATAAGGTCACAAAAGCTGGAAAAAATACAACATAAATTAGTACATCTTACTTTTGATTAGAAGCTCCTTCTACTTGGATAATGTTACGTTGACATTCAAACTTTATTGACATGTGTTCTGAATTTTTGTTTATAGAATTCTTCACCGATCACAAAACTTACAATTACTTTAATTTCATTTAGTCTTTCTGAAGTATGTCAAAAGTACACTCAAATCCTTTGACAGGGTCTTGACAATTGGCAATATTTACAACACACCAACTCCACCACACTGCCTCCAGCTGAGACTCCAAAACTCGAACATATTTGCGCATACGCTCAAAACTCGACTTCTCTTTGCCTCTCTTTGTGTAGCAGTCCGTTGTCATCAACAGACTCCGCACGTTTTAAGTTCTCACTACTTTCAGCCCCCAAATCAACTAATCAGAACGCGGCATTCAGATTGAAATCAATCTGCCTCAAATTTTCTAGTTTTCGAAGCTCCTGGAACAAATCATCAAGACCTGCAAATTTCTCTAACACGTGAGCTGAGCGCGGCCTTTCGTCACTCAAATAAACCCATAGCAGTCTCCATTGAAGCCTTTGTCGGATCCAATGATCCGCCTCGCACATGGGTCAGTCTGAACGTATTGATAAAATACAAAAGATTATTAATAACGTGTCCTTGTTTGACCTATCCTTATCCACCTGATCACAGTAAATTACAATACACTAAATAAAACAAAGCATACAATAAGATTAATATTAACTTTTACAAATGCCTTTCTTGCAGGAAACGTACTCTAGTAAAATTAAGGAGTATCGAAAGTGTTTTATACTATATATATATATATATATATATATATATATAGCACATTAATATGATTATATCAAATAATTTGAGCAGATGAGCAAGGAGTATAGACACGCCTACTTCATTAAAGGGTTTACAATTTTTGGATTAAATAATTACTCACTCATTCAATTCAACTACTTTTTCACTTAATTGATTAATTGTATATGTAATTATTATATTTGTATTAAAAATTGAAGAAACACAATAATTTCTCACAAATGTAGCTCCGCCATGAAGGCTGCGAAAGTTAAAAGATCAGGACAAACTTCTCGGTCTTCTAATACCAACTATATTGTAACAGTTAGTACTCATTACTGTTCTGTGCGGGTTAGAAAAAAAATGTTTTGTGCTTTGAAACACTTCGTATAAATTTATGTCTGATAAATGTATAGAACTTTTTTTTGGTATGTTCTCAGAGACCATACTCTCGAGGAAATGTCGATTATTCCGGTGTAATTCATCTACATTTTGCAGTCGTAATAAATCAATATCATATTAATTTTGAATTTTCATATTGTGTTAAAAATTATATTCATTTTTAATTGAATTAGGTAATATACGGTTTCGCAATAAGGGCGGATCGGTGTTTAAATGGAGTAAAACAAGCTGTGTGTAAGGTATTAACGTAATTTTTTTAAAGACTCGTGTATACTATTTCAAATATGAAAGAGAATTTCGCTAATACCTGAGATAAAATTTTTGGATACTTGCAGAATATGGCAAATTCTAAACAGAGTTAGATACTGCTATTGTGAATTCAGCATAGTTTGCATCGCTGTTGACGAGGATGATGGAGGACACATGCATATGTAAATAAACACTCTCCTTCTCCCATTTTTAATCATAGACCAAAGCTATCAACCTAAAAAATTCTAAATATTTGTATCTTAATATACAGAACTGCAGAATTCTACCCTACATGTATTACCACTTCACCAATGATGTGTGAAGACAAAATCTATTTTCAAAATAATAATAATCTTGAATTCAAAAAATTTGTAATATCTACAATCAAATTTATTAGAATATTTATTACACAGATACTATAAATAAATTCCATTCTATTATAGGATTATCAGCAAAATCATCGAACTTTTGTGATAATAATTTGCTCTATATAACACAACTTCATACTCAGGTTATTAAGAGGTTAACTCATGAGTGAACAAAATTACTGCACAACCTCTCTGCTCCTTTGAGTCGATTCCAAATGGTACGATTATTACAATTTTAAATCAAAATTAAATTATTGAAAAAGTCCCTTATTCGTAATAAGTTTTTCATCAGTTAGACTTTTAATATTTTCATTAGTTAAGGTGGTCAACGTCTGTGATAAATCTAATGGTCAAAACTTAATTGACAGGTGCAAGATATTCACATTTCGTATTCCTTCCGCAATTAAATATTTAAAAACTATTTTTGACTAACTGTTTAATCGCTCGGTACCCAATTTCAATAATGATGGCCAGGATATCAAAGAAAATGATGAGCAAGTTTATAAAAAATTAAGTAATAGTTTACCATACTTTTGAAAATCCTTAGTTATCGGTAATATTTAAGAAATAAGGTTTACAGAAAAAATCTTAAAAACATTCTAATTGCATAGTAATCCAATATATAAAATATTTGACAATATTAATTCTCAGTTATCAAAATGATCTGTTTAATTCGTATATCTGTCATAGTTATTTTCAATTTTTGAAACAAAGGTCTTTGAACTACACTCGTATCGTGCTTACTGTTTTGCTTTTAGGGAATATGATATTTTAAATTAATGCAATGCTGCTTAACTTTTCAATTGTTTTTAAATGTTCGCGTCGCACTAGCCGAAATGTAACACTTCGAAAAAAAATAGTCTATGCCAGAGTATTTCAAAATATTACGGTTAAATTCCATTCTTCTGTTCAGCATGGAAACTTAAATATTCACGCTCTTCTACTCTTTATATAAAGGTCGCATCGACTATATGGTCATTAGCGACCACTGTGTGTGAGGTATTAACTTTTTGTTAATTGTAAGGCACATATATATCCTTTCAAATAAAAAAAAGAATTTTGTTAATACCGCACACACAGCTTTTTTCATTCCATTTCAACACTGACCCGCCCTTATTGAAAAACCCTATGGTTGATAAAGATGAAGCAACAATTAGTTTTTGTGATAACAAATTTCTTGAGTGATGTTGAACTTTTATATATATTTCATTGTATAAACAGTCATAGACATTCGATTACTACGTTACGGAATATATTTAATATGAGAGAAAATAATTTAAAATTAATTATATAATGCAGATCTTTCACGCTAATTGTATCCACCTCAGTATCTGCATTGACATTGAAATCTATACGAACAGGAAAACATTAATATTCGTCACTAATTACATTATATTAGTAGTTTACTAAGACTGAAGAAAAATATAAAAATATTCAACGTCAGAAAAGGTAAGTTAAATAAATATATTTTAGAATACGGCAGGTTTCGTTATTATTGTAAGATGGTAAAGTGTAATCATGATTAATATGTAATTATAAAATGTGAAATTGTGATTGCAATCTTAAATTCATAATCTAATGACGCATTGTCAATTTAATAATGAGAGAACCTTGAAATTGTTGAGAGAGTTGGAGTGAGCACCGCCGTTTAGGTCGCTCATGAAACTTGATTGTTGTGATAAACTAAATAGAAATAATGGCAAAGCTCAATCAAAATCAGTTTTTTATAAGTTTTTTAGTTACATTAAACGATGAAGTCATTAGTGACATACGATTTTTAATTTTCATTTTAGTTTACACTTTTGACTTAAATTATATATACCAAAAATTGCGCAGAAAGTTATGTCTTCAAAGTTTCACGGCAATCGGATGAATGGTATAGGATTTCAGGTACAGGACAGTCAAAATGTGTTCGTATTTAGTTTCAGTTCCACGAAAATTTGTAAGTCACTAATCATATAAAATTAAAGGTTTATAATAAATTGTTATACGTATTCTAAATTTCCGTCCTAATACGGTCAAGGCATGTTTCCGGGGACAAAACCGAGAATCCGCTCCGCAGTCGGGGACAGGTTTGGAGCCGGGGGCTGATCCCGGTAAACGGGGGTGGATGGTTACTCTAATATCATTAAATTCCCGGGCATCTAAGTTCCGCGCGAACGAAGTCGTAGAAACAGCTACTTTGTTAAATAATAACTTAATGGTCGGTAACTTGCTTGATATATGTATCAAGCTTACTGTATTTTTGTATTTTATCTTTTTTGTTTACCGGAATGGTATATATACAGATCTAAAATTTAAAATTTACTCGTCAATACGCAATTTATAACATTTATGCAGCAGCAATCAAGTTTAATTCCAGTATTTTCAGAATCACATGAGTGAATATAATAAGTATGAATCTCGTTTCGTTCCTGCAGTTCGCGGCAAATTTTGGTGAAACTAAAGAGATATTGTTTGACCCCAAAACAGAGCATAGCGTAAATTATACAATCATTTTAAGTGAGTCTAAAAATGCTACAGCCATGTAAGTGAAGAACGAAGTTCATAATGATATTAATCCACGCATGTATTTTTAACAGTAGTTTATGGACGCGCTAATTTACTGGCGACTATCTGAGAAGGTTACGACTTGTATTTTGCGTCAATAGTTGTTTTGTCCTTTGCTACGAAAATAATAAGAGATACGCGCCAGAGAGATTGAGAGCGAAAGGAGTCTCTGGAAATATATCCTTTTTGTCGGACCGATAGAATTGAATATTTGATCTGATTAGAAAGTATATGTGTTCTATTTATGTAAATAGAGCTATGTTAAAATATATAAGATCCACATGACTGCATTATTTTTCTGTATAAAATATTTGCAAATAATATTGGGGTGTTTTCCACAAAGCGTACAGATATTGAGGTCATTGGCGGACTCTGACATTGGTAATAACGTACATGTGAAAAGCAAACTAGGTGATACAGATTTGAGTAAATTCATATTCGTTTGCTTTCCCACGTGGTCTCCGTGTTAACTATTTCAAGACGATATTTAAAATTGATAAGCGAGTCTAGTTCTGACGTCATGGTTGACGTACGCGACCGACCTGTCTTTTTGGTATCCCTTCAATGGCGTCCAATACGGTAATCAACAAAGATAAAATATACAAATACAGTACGATTGTTACATAAATCAAGCAAGTAACCGACTATTAAGTAATTATTAACAAACTAGCTATGGCCACGCGCGGAACTTGGATTCCCGGGAATTCAATTATATTAGAGTGACCATCCACCCCCGTTAACCGGGATCAGTCCCAGGTTTCAAACCTCTGTCCTCGGCTGCGAGGCGGACTCTCGGCTTTGTACCCGGAAACATGCCTTGATTGTATTAGGACTGATATTTAGGATACATGTGCCAATCTATTATAAAACATTAATTTTATATGATTAGTGATTTACAAATTTGCGTGGAACTGGAACTAAAGGCGAACACATACTGACAGTCCTGTATTTGAAATAACAATAATGTTACAACAACAATGCCGTGACCTCATGCCATTTATTATGATTTCCAGGTGATCTTCTGACTCACATAATACTACACTATCGTCGGCAAAGCGTAAGGTTTTTAATTCTTCTCCTTGCAGTATGATTCCTTTTAACTTCTTTCATCGCCTGTCCTATATATAAGTTAAACAGCATGGGCGACAGACAACTGCATCCTTGTCTTACTCCTTTCTTGATTACGGCTTTCTTTTGTTGGTGTTCTATTCTAATTACTGCTGACTGTCTTCTGTTGAGGTACCCATTAATATTAATTGATTGTTTCCCTTGACGTACTTAATTATTTCTTCAATTTATTCGTAGATTTTCTCAAATTATTATTTCTCTGCAGCACTTTTGGGCATATTGACTTGAATGATTGTCGTCGACTGCGGTTTGGTTCTAAGTAATAACTGTTAATAAACTTGTATTGCAAAACTATGAACCAGGTAAATTTTTCTAAGCAAGTTACGGAAGTTTAGAATAATGTACATAATTTTAGCCTTGTTACAAAATGTACATTGCAAAACAACTTATTTATAGAACATATTCATGAGTTGATTTTGTGAATAGGTCGAAATTACTTATATTAATGTTCAGATTACATATCTTTATTATGATTTCCAAATCTTTTTCTGACTCCCGTAGTACTACAATATCGTCGGCAAAGCGTATGCTTACTTATTATCGGTATAATTAGGTTATTACTAAAATCGTCTGGTATTCTTCCTGTTTCGTAGATTTCGCAAACTAATCTGAACATTCATGACACTGCATCTTCGCCCGATAATCTTATAAACTCCTCTGAAATGTGGTATATGAAAAGATAAAAGTGTAACCTAAACTTGAGTATGCTTAAATGTTAATTGAATAATTAAAATAATAGTATAGAATATAATGACTTAATCATAAAATATTTCCAAAAAACACGTTGACCGGTGAAATAAATCTTAGTTACATATTAAAAATCTTTCTATGAGTGGCATAATATACTAATGTTTTGTCACATAATAACAATGCAACGTGTTACGTGACAAATAGTTGTCACTAGTTCCAACTAAGTTTAAAACAGGACGGTTACGGTAGGTACTGTAATTTTAAAGAATATTAAATTTAGTATCCAACTTAGGGGTACATAATTCGTACGCAAATAATGAATTCATGGTATAAATTTAAAAAAAACTGTTTCCACAGTTATATTTATGTTCCCTCTAAAGAAGTTGAGTTATTGCCCATAACAGATTTCAGCTATTTTGTTCCAAAATTCTCCAAATTTTAATCTTCATCATATGTTACAAATGATGGAATATTGACTTATGCGATCTTAAGTTCACCTAAAACTTAATAGTCTCAAGCAATCTCATTCTATTCGAAACTTCATCGTTAATTATAAATAATTCTCTCGCCCAGTTAGGCACACGTTTCCCTTGAATTCCACAGATTTGAGTTCAAAAGCCTTTTCCAAACAATACATAACCTTAAAAAAGTTACTTGTAGAGATGAAAGCCGGGCTTATACGTTTATAGTTTCGTACAATGATGATAAAACACAGAACTTTATAATTACAGTAATTTTTATGAGGGTAAAAGTTTTTTAAAACCTTATATTTTCATCTTCATTAAATTAATTTGGTCGTGACACGTTTTAAAATGTGGGAATGAAATTATTTATATTCTAAGCAAGTATTTAAATGCGAAAGACAAATCGTGGAAGGAGTTACACACTTAAAATGAAGGAAGACATACCTCACAAAGAAATGCATTAACGTTACTGTTAAGGATCTAACATTTCCTCCCCATAGCCGCCCCTCTTCCTTCCTCTCTCGTGCTCGACTTGGCACAGATGTCTGCTGTCAGTTTTAATTCACTGACTGGCGACGCAGATTGAATATTCATCGACCACTAGAGAGGAAAAAGTTCTCTCTCGCTACTCGAAAATGTGGACTAAACGAATGGCTATTCCACTAGCATTTTTCATGCGGCTGTGTACATTAAACCGTTGTTGAAAAAAGAAGTACAGATCGTATAATAAAATTACCACACGATTTCTTTGAACAATAGTCCCCTAATACTACATTCTCCATATTTAAAATGAGTGTTATATTTCACAATAAATGGCATGTATCATTCACGGAACATACAATGTGTGTTTTATTTCAACTCCATGCTGTATTTTCAGAAATGCTTGTAGACGACGTTTTATCTGCAAAATATTATAGTAGAATACTATAAGTTTATTTTCCATAATCCTCAAAAGCAGAAAACATTTAAGGATGTGAATCATGCATTCCATATTACTTTGTACGTATAACACTCTATTCAATAATTTAGTTTACTTAAGAGCCTTCCTTCTTTCAATTATTATACTCATATTTTACATTAAAATCAATATAATATTTATTTTAAAATTAAAATATTTCAACAATTAAAGACTACCAATAATTCGGATACAAATATACCAAGTTTACTAATAATTTGAAATATTTTAGAAAAATAGAGTAGGAGTTGTATAGAATCATTTTAAACTCACCTTTTAAATAAAATGGACAGATTGTTAATTCATTACTGTTACCACGAAGATTGTAAAAACTTTGACATTCCAGTATTTCAACAATTTTTGTGAAACCGATAGTGACTTAGAAGTCATTAGTCAATTATTTTACCTCCTGTATTAAATAATACACGTCTGAGATAAAACTAAATTTATTATAATTATTTAATAATATTGTTAGAGGCAACCCATAGATATGAAATCAGTCTACATTTTTTACTTTAATAATAAATGGTATTTATTAATATTGTTACATTTCCTCTTCAAATGTATTCTCATACATCAAAACCAAAATATATGGAAAAATTTATGAAAATAAAATTTTTGTATTTATTTATAACTTATCATGTTTTCAAAAATTAATATAAGATGTTTATTTTGAAAATGATAACAATAAATTTAGGTTTTAATTAAGATGACTCGCTATAACACATTAAGCCCAAAGCTCATTTTAAGATAAAAATGAAACAATATTAATAAATATTATTATTATAAGTGAAACTCCAGAGTTATTTATAACCAAAAGGTTCTCTATTTAATCTAAGTAAAATTCAGTAATATACAATTTATACTCCAAAATGCATAGTTATGTATTAAAAATTGGATTAATGAGTGAATAAACCATAGAGATTAAGTATACCTCATTTCCTGAATGTGAATGAAGTTTTAGAGTTTTCCTGACTCATTATCTTAATTAAACTTTTTTGTTTACATGAATATAATTTTATATGATATTGGAGAGGAAAAAAAACATTCATAATAGTTTGAAATTTTCGTTACTGTAACATGATATGAAAGAATCTGTTGCTAAGCTTAGATTTTTGATATATATTAGCATGTTCTTTTCTAAAATGACTTGATTTGATACAAAATTTGTTGTGTGACACAGCTTTTTGTATATTTTTATTAAGTGTCAGAGTTAACACATTTACAACAAACCACGTAATAATAGTATTACATGCAATTTTGGAAGCGTCTTACAGAGTATCTCTATTGTTTTTGTCTATGTACTTGTACCATCTGAGTACCAAGATCAGCATTAGAGTATGGATTGATTTAGGCAAGTTATTTACATATATTAAGAATAATATAGGACCTAAAATAGGACCTTGTGGACTCCAAGCTTTATCCCTAGTCTTCTCAATGTTACACTTCGCTTCCTGTTTAATTAGTAAATAAAACCTTTTCTTTGGTTAACAGACTACATGAGGGTGATCCTGAAACAAGCAACAAATTCATAAGTCCGTAGCATTTAATTGTTTTTAGTTTTTTGCTCTAATCTTGTAATCTACACAAATGACTTACATAAATCAAGGGAAAATATTTTAATGGGTATGGTTGATTTTGAAATTCCTGTAATATTAGCTCAAATAGGTTATGAGTATTGTCTTCTAAATCCAGACATACGAAATAAAATTATTTATATAATGAATGACTCTATAGTGTATTAGTCGCTCAATGATGTTTTAGAGCATAGGGAGAGAGCTATTAGGTAATAAATATCAACATGAAGTGTAACAGGTAATTTGAGAGGCGGCGTAATGAAGTCATAATATGTGACACACATATTTCATTCACAAACTAAACATTTACATGAAAATTTGGAATGAGCATTAACGGAGTTAAGATATTTGAGTATATAGTCTCTTAGAAAGTGCAGTCATGCATCAAGTGGAGAAATGTACGAATTAATCTACTTAAAATACATTAATGGAAAGTAAGCATTTATTAAGTCACGTATACAATCTTTTTAAGTGTGGCTATTTGCAAGGCCTAGACTGTTGTTCTATATATTCAGAGGATAAAACTATTAACAGTTTTCAATAATCAGGATATCATTTATTCTCAATCTTTGGACGTAAGGGTTCTTTCAACCTCTCTGAACGAAACTTAATATATAAGTGTATTACAATATCATGTAACTATATTATTATGCTACATCATCATGATTTTGAATGGTAACCAAACTCGTTTCTTTACAGATGATTTGATTGCACACTCTAATTTTTTATCCAATATTTTTAATCCTTATCTAATTATACCGAATTTTCAAAGGTTTAGAGAGTTTACAAAGCTATATAAAATCATATTCACAATTAATGAAAATTTTAAAATCAAAAATAACATTCCTCAGTTTACAATTTAAAAAACGGGTAGAAAAACTTCTGCACAGTATCTGGCCTTTTAACAATTTAAATTGGTTTCGGTTTACTTGAAGTAAAGAGCAGGGTACTTAAATGATAAGAATGTTCAAATTTTGTAATATATATTAAATAAAAGTAAACATCAAACAAATAAATAAATAAAAATAAATCTTCTGTTATTTTTGTTAAAAAGTTATGCAATTTGGAAAATGAATTCATAATTAAATTTGGATAATAAAAGCAAACTGATTATTGTTCTCAGAAAATGGCTCAAATAAGTGGTCCTCACGCAAATGCTAGGTGGCAATTGCTACTGTGGCTTTTTAGTAGACGGAATTTATGAATATATTGTCCATTTGCACTTTACCAACGACTTAAGTAGATCTGAAAATATCTCTTGAAATTATTGAAGTGGCGACAATTCTGGAACTCGACGGGCAGCTACCGCCGCCCTTTAAAGTTTGGCTGATTACCTCATCCTCCTAACATCTCAACAAATCATCATCCTACTCGATCATTCCTCCAAATAATTCAACTTTCCCACTCAAGAACCACTCTACAACTCTTTAAGGACTCTACTCTTTATCTCTCCGCAGATAACTTCAACAACTCTTTCCTTTTCCTACGACTCCTCAACCACTAACTACTCATCTCTCCTTCTTTACGACAACTTCCGACTCCTCAATCTCCACACCACCTCGAAAACTCTCATCTTCCCCACTCCCGGCGAATGACCAATGACTTTATCCATTGTCAAGTTCTTAAATCGGGGTTTACACGTCTGCTTGAAAACTCACGTACCCGGCCATTTCACTTTCTGTGAGAAAATGCCAGACGTGTCGAAATGTTGGGACCGAAGATTATTCTATCAGACTCGTTTATGACATTGCTGGTCAGCGGCTTCTTAATCCCTCAAAGTGCTACTTCAGTAGATGTTTTGATGTTGTGAGGTCAGGTCTTCCGGTCGTTACCTGAAGTAACGATGAACTCTCGCCGCTCGTAAAATTTAGTTTTAAAAAATATTAATGGATTAATTAGCATGTGTAGAGTACATGTTCTGATTTATTTTATTAAAAACTAAGCGTGCTAATATTTTCACCCGCATTTATACAATCTAAGATTGTTTCTCTGTGAATAGCTATCCTTAGTTTAATTTGGAGAAGTCTGGTATTATTAATGCTATTTTCTTCGAAATCAAAGATATGATTAAAATATTTAATATTGCCTAACAAGACTGTAGTAACCTTTGATTTTGATTTGAGGTTAATGAAGAAGTAGCTTGTAGTTAAAATGTTTCCGATTAAATAAAACATTTTTTGAAGAGTGATCGTGGTTTCCTTTCCTCTGAACTGAACTGCAGTTGGAATTTCAGTTTATTCGTGGTTAAATGACGCAAACTGGTTAACTTCGCAAACAGTGTTCCAGAAGAGTTTGTGGAAGCTTTACTCAGTCGCTTAGAGATCGCTGGTCCGATCTATAACCAGGTATCTCATAGAATGCAAAACAATCACGCTTCGGATGCGATGGAAACAGGTGACAAGGGGAATGAGCGAGAGGCAGGTTCAGAATAAATCAATTTTGCAGGCTCTTGCAAGAATATCGTCAATGTTAAACATTTCTAGCAATAATGCAAAAGGTAATTCGCAGTAGACAATCACAGCAGTTCTCAAAATACTAAATTCTGTGAAATAGAGATAACGTACGAACAAAAATGATTTAAAATTTAATGTTGAAGCTAACTTCGGTAAATTGGATATTCCAAATTTCCAGACGTTATTTCCTTCATGACCATAGAATATTCAAAATTTAGGCATTTGTGTTAACGTAAAGTGTATTTTATGGAGTTCTTCGAAGAATACAATAGCCCACGCTCATTTGATATAAAAGTCACTAAATTTGGTCTCTTTTCAGTTTTTTGCTAATAAATGAAACGTGAAGAATTCAGTTGAAAACAATGTTGAGTAATAAATTGTAGAGCAGAAGATTACGCGTCCATCAGTACACCTTATTTGTGACAAAAGTCGAATAAAAAGGTTATAATCGTATGTCAAGTTTATAATATTTTTTATTTTGTAAAAGATTGAGTATGTCGTATTTCAACTGCTGACATATTAAAAACGGTTGGTACATCACTAATTTATAATATAAAAGTTGTAGGCGATTTAATATCCTGCGCAGTGCTTTATTGGGTTTTAACGTCCATAGAGAATTCCTGGAAATACGCCCATTGCCTTACGGACGGAGCGGCTACGTTTATTTTGTCATCGTTAGTCACTTAATTACTGGTATTCTATGAATAGATAAAGTTTTTTCCTACTTACTTACACTGAGCTGTGTCATTGTATGGCTTTATCTGAATACAAGTATTGATATTTAAGTTGGAAATAAGTAATCCTGATATAATTCGTTTAATTATTGATAGGTATATTAATATATTAAAATATTTTGAAGGAAAAATCTAATATGACCTATATCTTCAATTATTTATGTAATGACGTCATATTTTAAGATTTATGTATACGGAATGTCAATTCGTTGAAAATGTTTTCAATTGTGGTTGTAGGAAGAAGTTTTCAAAGGTAATTTTCAAACGGAATTTGGCTGTACAAAATTAAAGGCACGTCGGTTTAAGAGAAATTGAAGAAGGTTGTGAATAAGGTGATAAAACTTAGACAGTTTGGCGCCGGTCCGGGTTTACTAAAAACGATGAGGCCCCTTGACACCTGGCTGTGACAAAGCCTGATATATTCCCCAAAACATGGGTGGAAAATGGAGTAAATGGCTCCTCCCTCCCATATTGTAAAAATAAATACTTTTCATTAGAGAGTATTTTGTCCCCACCACTGAGGATAATTAACTGTTATAGTGGGGAATTGTTATTAGATGGGAGGTAAGTTGGAAACTGGCGATAGGAAATGGGCTTTAGGATTATGATAATAGATAGGGAGAGACTTGGAGTGTGAATAATCGGGATAAAAAGTGTGGTAACTAGCTGCAGGACTGAGAGACTGAGATCTGTTGAATGGTCGTGAATGGAGTGATCAAGACCAAATGCTCTTGATCGTGGTAGCGGATAAGAAGATTAAATGAGGAAGGCATTCATTTTCTAACACGGAAGTCATAAGAAATTTGTGGTGATCGGCACGAGATCGAGGGCCACCAAGGAATTTTCAGACAAAGCAGGAAACGTTAATCACTTCAGATTTCCACGTACTGTCAGTTCCGAGGAATTGATTTTAATTTCAAATCTACTTAGAAACCACCTAAATGTTAGTTTTTAAATAATTTAATTTGCGTAATTGTTGTTAAAACTTTAAAAAGCTGCTTCATAAACAGAAGTTGGACAACATATTATTATATCACATCAATTAATAAATGTAAAATTTATTTATTTCCATGTATATATGATATTAAATATCTAAACTTTAGCGCACTCCTCAGTTGATTTGATTTAATTAAATTTGTCGTTTCAATATAACGAAAGCAAGTTTAAAGGTTTGCCTGCTAAAATGCGTTGCTACGCCCAGAAACAAAATTCCGATAACGGTGCGTTTAAAAATAGCTAGGTTCCCGGAAATCACCCTTGCCCTTACAGTCAAGCAGTAATTTCGCCAACCAACCACGAAATATTTAATAGATCTGGCTGGTGGTGCTCAAACCAGTTCCTAGCAATTAGGGGAGCTGTAAGAATAAAATAGAAGGGAGAATTGCTAGTGAAGAATTTTTTAGAAAGTGAGAAAGACAAAGGAGGATCTTAAAAAAACGGAAAGCGAAGCATATGACCACGTGGCTGAAAGAACCGGACGTTGCTTCAAGTTTTGGCAGAAATCTTATTCCAGTAAAACGTCGGAAGTTTTATCCTGGGAGTGTTGCGACGATACTTTTTTTCGGGTTTGCATACTAAAACACGATAACCTAGGGCAAAGAGTATTAAGTTGAGCAGTCGGAAAAAATTTTCGTTAACTTAGAGTATCTAGTTTGTACATAGTTTCTTGTATTTTATTTTCAGTGAATAAAATTTATAGACATTAAAATTTAATTCTTATATTATTAGAGGAAACAAGTGGTGAGCCACAAAACCAATACTAATCTCTACTTATTCATTTCAAGCTCAACGTCTTACAGGTATAATTTCGGGAGGTCTACTTTTTCCACTACAAAAATACTCCATAGTTCTTCGGTATTTAATTTGAAAATAATCACATGGCTTGCTTCAATAAAACAATACGGCTAATTTTTAGACATTATTACATAATATACAATGTTTTATCTGAATTGGGAAATGAATGTTGAATAATTTTTTCGGTCTGTTTGCATAGTCGTTACGGTTGATGTTGTCGAGTTTTTCAACATCTCCCTCATTCACCGAAGACGTCGTACAGGTGTGCGAGCCCCTGCTAATCTGCTAACAGGGACAGGGAAAGGTTCATCCATCACATTGCAGTGACGTTCGCCTTGGCTCGGTACACAGTAATCGAATTGAGCGCTGTTTCGTAGGTACACAAGTTTCAAGTTTCCTAATTTCTAAGTCAGGTATGGAATACTGAGAAAATAACCAATAATTTGCGCCCCATCGTATCTCATAACTAGACCAGTGTGTTTTCAAATATAATTTTCACGTATTAGATAAATCGTAAAATAATCGACCATAAAGTCGGGTTTATTTCCGATCTGTACCGAAACAATTCCCAACATCCATCCCTAAAGTCTCTCCCTCCCAAGCGTGCGCCAGTATTTCACGTTTCATCATCACCACGTTAATATACTACTGGCAATTTTATAGTAACCAATCTTTACATTAACAATTATAATATCCCAGCATATAAACTATTCGAACAACATAAACGTCTGCTGTCACTGCATTTAACGTGATATAATATTTCAGTCACTCTTATAATCACTAATATCTGTTCGCTCTCTCACATATGTTATTTGACTTATGATTGATTTATTCATCTGCAGTGGACCTGATCATGTCGGGAATGTCTCTCACTCTCTCTGGGTACTTTTTATCAAAGTTCTCATATACCGAGTCACCTTCACCTATTTTAGGAGGTATATGTACCGGGGTCAAAGACCTTGGGCATATGGCAAGAGCTGTCCGCTGATCCCATTGGATCAGTCGGCCAACTGCCTCCTGAAACTGGTGGAGACACGGAGAAGGGAATGCTGCGTCCCCACAGTAAACTCGCCTCCCGTCATTCAAAAGGGCGTGAGAATAGTACCCAATGCCCAACCTACCTGGTTTTCTAAGGTTTTCCCTACATCTCTTTAGATGAGACACCGGGTAGAATCCTTAAACGATTGCCCGGGGGCCTTAGTTAATCCTTCGCTACCTTGCTCAACCTTCCGCAACTCCCTTTTTTCAATTCCCTTCCTATGGTATTAAAGGGGAGTTGCCTGTTTCAGGATCGCCCTGATTTAGCCTGTTAGTCCCCCCAATAAATGTAGCCTGTTAAAGAGTTGAATAAGGAGTGCCTGTGGGAGTTTCCGATGGCTGGTTTACTAAATATATTGTGTTGTTACAGTGATTATTAAATACATTTAAATAAATAAATTTATTAGTACTTATTCTTCCAGATTATGTAAACTTTTTTTGCATTAGACAGCAGAAGTGGTAATGAATGCGAAGAAAATAATTCTGTAAACACAAATCTGAGAACCTGATACAAATTTCATTCACTGGAATGTTATCCGTACACGCTATTTAATTCCTAACCAATGGCCAATTTGAAATTTTGAACGGTGACACGTTTTCCTTTACAAATGTACCCCATACGTCTATTTTTATTTGGTAGTTTTCAGTTTCAGAGTATCTTTCTTTTGAGTATGTTTTGAACGAACCTATGTAGGAAGTAAATTCTGTAAAGTTGTCAGCTTAGTGGTTAAAGAGGTGTACATGAAATTAAACCCAATTCGAAAAAGAGAAGGTTGCAGTTATGGCCACGTCCATTGGGAAGGCAATGTGATTGTAGTAATTTGTTAATTTTACTCGAATTTTTTAATGTAAAATATAACGGGCACACTGGCTGAAGTTTCGTTCTGCGTTTCTGCCAAATTCTTAATTTAAACCAAAGTTAATTAGTTATCAAATAGAGTACAACCGAGGCACCAAACACTGTCATACATACAATTACGTAGACTTATATAGTGTACATAAGTTATAAAAATATTTCTCGAAATTTTGCCCATTGCGCGGAAGACCAACCAAAGTTGAATGGATACTTTTATTTCCAAAAAATACGACCCTTTTAAAAGGGAGGATTTTTCTCTGAATCTAACGATTTGTGTTCGCCTCCGCCGATTCTGCGCTTCTCCTCCCACATCTCTTTCTCCAGTCTTAGCGAATCGCAGCAAAAAACAATGGCAGTAATGAGGGCCTGAAAGGCGGCAATGAATCGCCACCATTGTTCACAGTTAAGCTTCTTAGGGCCTTTTATCTTGGAACAGAAGTCCAAGTGATCTTACTTCACAATTCGAAATGTACGGGCAACAAGAACGTCGTTAGAAATTGAGACCAATGTGAGGACAATAGTTTGCAGAAAGAAAAATAGTTTGATTAATGTTGGGCTACCTATAAAATTCCTAACTTTCTTACATAACTCAAACATTCTGATTTCAAAAAGTTTTAGGAGAAAGAGAGCAACTTAAGCATGAAGCAAAACTCGACCATACGCCTCCAGAATTAATTTATTATGGGCACGTCTGAAAAACTGTATAATTACATTTTTAATTTTTAACATTATATTCTGTAACAAATGCTCCGAATGCCAATTTTAAAATGAACAATGAAAAGCATTAATATAAATTATTGGTTCTTCTTGAAAATAGTTTCATAATTGATCTGAAACAAAGATTTTCTCGCAGGTAAAACTGTGATCTCAGGACACATAAGCACTAGTCAAAACCCACTAACGAATGTAGAAGCCAGATTAATTTTTTAAACAACATTATAACATCTCATACGATGACTCGTGTAGCCTGTTAACTCAATAAATAAATAATAAAGAAATAGTGCAATATATGGAAAACCTTAATATCCAGTGATCTTCACAAAAATCTCAGACTTCTTTTAGTAGCACGGATATTGGAAGGATGGCAATCATTACCAGAATAAGAAATGGACACTGCAAAGTTAAGCCACACGTATCTACTGGATAGATCCATCCCACCAGGTCATCAATAAATGTCCCAACAACCACCAACACATACTAAAATACCTACAAGGCAAAAATTACAATACCATCTTAGACTCGTATGAATATCAAAAGGACATGATTAAGTTGTGGAAGGCCAGTAAGATTTTTGATTTAATTTAAATGTATTGTATTTTGTTTTTTAAATTTAAAAATAAAATGTAATTAAGACAAATAATGAATTAGTGATTAACGAACTTAAAAATGAACATTAGCAGTATCTTATTTTAGAATTTCATAATTGTAAATAATCAGTAAATAAATAATTGTAAAATAATATGTAAATAATTGTTACTGTGGTCGCTAATGACTGGGCAGTCAATGTGATCTTTGTAAATGAAAAGAAAAAATATCCAACCAGGTCCAAATGGAATCGTTGAGGGCGGATAGAAGTTAAAATGGGTCTATAGTATTCTAGCGGCCCACTGGAAGTAAACGATGAATTTCTCATTTCTAAAATTTGGTTTAGTTAAAAATGAATGTATATGTTCGAGTATAAATTATTTATAAGGCATATTTTTCATTTAATATCATGTAAAATAAATATAAAGATGAAAACGGTCCTTACAAATGTGTGGAGTTGAACTTGCTTAATATTGTGGACTCACGATCTCAAACAATAAAAATCAGTTAACGCCTGTTTTTCCTAAAAATTAACTCGAATAAATTAACGACAAAGTAACAGACATGAAATTGTTATTACATGAAACCGACCATAATTTTAGAAGACAGGAGAAGTAAAAACCGGCCTACGTTAAAGGCATTTGTAGATTTTCATATAGCCTTTAATAATATGAACTGGAACACACTATTAAGGATTTTAAAGGGAACTGGAATAAAATATCGGGAAAGGAGGCTTATACATACATATACGGAAGACAGGCAGCAGAAAATAGAATAGAACATCAAGAAAATAATTTCGTAATCAAGGAATGAGTAAGACAATGATGCAGTCTGTCGCCCATGCAGTTATATAGAATAGGCAATGAAGAAAGTAAAAGGGAATATGGAAAAGGACTCATACTCCAAGGAGAAGAAATAAAAACCCTAAGCTTTGCCGGTAATATTGTAACATTAGGGGAGTCAAAAGACTTGTAAGTCATAATAAATTGCATGAACGGGGTCCTGGAGAAAGAGGATTAATAGACGGAAAACAAAGGCAATGGAGTGAAGTATGGGAAACAGTGAAATAACAAACGGTTTTGGGAAGGAATATTTTGACGGAAGTTAAGGAATTCTGCTACTTGGGAAGCGTAATAACTAGGGATGGTAGAAGTATAGTAGACATGAAGAGTAGGATAGCACAGGCAAGGAAGGCTCTCGCAAAAAAGAGGAATTTACTTACGGGTAATATGTGTGGATATTAGGAAATCATTGCTAAAATGATCGTATGGAGCGTGGCTTTATATGGGTGCGAAACGTGGGCGATAGGAGTTGAGGAAATGGAAAGAATAGAAGCCTTTGAAATGTGGCGCTATAGGCGAATGCTGAAAATCAGATGGGTGGATAGAATCACAAATGAGGAACTTCTAAACAGAATAGGGGAAGAGCGAACAATATGGAGGTGACCAAGAGAGGGTCATGTGTTAAGACATGAGGGTCTTGTAAAATTAGCATTAGAGGGAAGTGTGAGGTGTAAGAACATAAGAGGGAGGCCAAGGATGGAATAGACTAATTAGATTAGGGAGGATGTGGGATGTGATAGTAATGCGGAAATGAAAATGCTTGCGCAAGATAGGATAGCATGGAGTCTTAGGACTGAATACCACAACAACACTAATATAGAAGCCTGTCCTTCTAAAACAAAAAAAGAAGTGGTTGACTTTTATTTCTGTATGTAATGTTTATTCTTCTGTTTATTTTTTGTGCACACGTGTTGAGGTTAACCACTGGGGAATGAACGTAGTATATTAGAAAATTGTTTTTGCCTATATAATAAGTTGAAAATAATGTTTGTTTAAATTAATTATTTCTTATCTAACATGTTGGCAACGTATCTCGTTAATTTTCAATGTTAGTTACAACAGTGCCAATTAACGTAATTTAGCCTAAAATGAGCATTCTGCTCCAAGTGAGACTGATGAGATCGCTCTTCAACGCTGGAGAAAAGTAATCACGTAGTTCGTACCCTGGACATGATCGCAGAACAATTAGACGAAGCAAGATGGTGCTGAGCCGCGCCCCCTGCATAGTGCAGCGCACGGCAGAGCAGAGCAGAACAGAGCAGGGCAGAGCACAGGTGAGACTCGCCGGTGCTACTCGCCAGTCCGTGCAATCGATACACGTGCCAAGTGCCGCTGCGGCTCACAGATTCCTGCCAGCCTGCACTTGCCTCAAAGAAACACCTGTTTCACCGTCCAAGTGCTTCTCATCTCCGCATTCGGAAAATTAAAATAGTACTTCACGGCGTAATGTGCCTTCATTTCACTGCCTCCAAATATATATTATCAACCTGTTTATGGAGAAAGGAAAATTGTAGACTTTGTAGATTGCGACCTAATTATGAATATTTATTATCTTTTACAGCCTTAATTTGCTATCACACGTAACATCTGTGTGTTGAATGAGATGTTATACGTCGAAAAACGCCAGGCGGACAACGTAACGGATTAGTGCCATGTGGCGGTATTTTTCGATTGACGCAAGGCCGCAGACGTACTGTTGTTAAACAACAGAAATATATTAAAATATCAAGAACCAAAAGCCTCCACCTGCCCGAGAATCAAACCCGGATACTGTCATTTTATAGGTTTCTCTATTTAAGTAGGTGGTCAGTAGATCGGCCTCAACTTTAATGGTCCGCTATTAGTACTTAATAAAATTTCTGCAGCTCATTAAGTACATTTTGCAAGTAAAAATAAATAAAATACATTTGAGGTGTATAGAATTTTTTATATGTAAGAGCATTATGTAACGATTTGATTTCTTACAAAATGTCAATCTGCCTTGCAAAACGTCTACCTCAAAGGCGAATATCATATGAAAATAATGTTATGTAAAAGTTAATTAATCTACGAAGATTTAAAATGTTTCCAAATCTTGATAACATTAATCAAGAAATATTCGCCATCCATCTCATAATAGATCTCGCTCAACATCACTTGCAATCACTCAATGCGAGTCAGCAGCATTAAGAAACCCGGAAAATTGCCACCTCCAGACCTCCAAATAATAGTAATTGTTATCATAAATATTTATATTGTTGTTGTGGTATTCAGTCCTACTACTGGTCTGATGCAACCCTCCATGCTAACCTATCTTGCGCAAGGCTTATTACTAGAACATCCCACTTCATCCCCAAACTCCCTAGCGTATTACATCCTGGGCCTCCCTCTTATGTTCTTACCCCACACACTTCCCTCTAATGCTAATTTTACAAGACCCTCATGTCTATCCTTCTCGTGGTCAACGTCCTCGATATTGTTCGCTCTTCCCATATTCTGTTTAGAACTTCATCATTATTAATTCTATACATCCATCTGATTTTCAATATTCGCCTATAGCACCACATTTCAAAGGCTTCTATTATTTTCCTTTCCCCAACTCCTATCGTCCACGTTTCGCACCCATATAACAACACCCTCTATACGAAAATTTTTTGCAAAGATTTCCTAATATCCACACTTATATTACCTGTAAGTAAATTCTTCTTTTTCGCGAAAGCCTTCCTTGTCTGTGTTATTTTACTCTTTATGTCTACTATACTTCTACTATCCATAGTTATTACGTTCCCAAGTAGCAGCATTCCCAATCTAACACCCTTTTTATTCCACTGTTTCCCATACTATACTCCTTTACCTTGGTTTTCCCTCTATTAATCCTCATGCCATTTATTATGGTTTCCAAGTCTTCTTCTGACTAATACTATAATATCGTTGGCAAAGCGTAAGGTTTTTATTTCTTCTCCTTGCAGTGTGAATTCTTTCTGGTATTCCGTTTTAACTCTCTTCGCATGGGCGACAGACTGCATTCTTACATCCTTATCTTACTCTTTTCTTCATCACGGCTTGCTTTCCTGACCCTTTACTCTAATTATTGCTGCCGGTCTTCTGTAGAGGTTAATTATGTCTCCTTTCTCGATATTTCTTTTCCAGTGCTTTTCAAAATCCTTAATAGTGTGTTCCAGTTCACATAGTCAAACACTTTTTCTAAATCTACAAATACCATGAACGTAGGTCGGTTTTTTATCCTGGCTTTTATTTACTAGGCCTGGATTCAACACAGTGCTACTTTTAGTGTTGGTTCTTCATACAGAATCCTGCTTTACTTCAGCTCTTTAAAAATGATGCCCACGTATTTAGTGGTCCGCAGTCCCTAAAATGTTCTATTCCACTGATCTATCCTAATATCCTCCCGCCCTGGCAAACGCGAAATTTTTCCATCCAGTGTATAGACTTGGATACAGGTGTATCACCAATTTACTACTTTCACGTCTAGATTTTCACTGAATCTTACAGGATTACTATTATACAATTATACGAGTTCTAGAGGGAACTTCGTAGAAAAATTATTGGTAACGACCGCAAGTCCGGAAGTTTTACCATTTGGATGAAAAATAAGTTTGAAGATTTTATTTTTCAGTACTACAGTTCACATCACTTATTAATTCAATCATTTATCAGTTCAGGACGAGTCAGTACTGGTAGAATACATGTTTGTGGTAGTGGAAGTATGAGTACTAATAAGTATTCAAACGTGTTGTTCAAGTTCGGAAACATTAATTTTCACTTCTAAATCTTTGATTGTAGTAATTTTTACTACTGATTATGAAACAATTAATCGTATTCATAGACAAGGAAAAACCTGTAGCTTCAAATATTTAAGGATTGAGAAATTAAATACTACGTAGGTAATTTTAATAATAAATATTAATTTTGGCATATATTATAGATATAATTTTTGATGAATTGTATTTTAATTAATATTTCAGTTCTTTGTATGGTGTTTATGGTGTAATTGGCCGGTTTTTGGAATTAGAAATGAAGTAATTTAGAATTTATTATTGCTAAAGATAAAAATCATTTGGGGATATAATTCAAAAACATTCATATTAAATTTATGTCATGAAGAAAACCTTTGTGTTCATTTTCCCTCATAGGAGAGGAAAGTACAGGATAATTACAGTCTAGTTTAAGAATGTATAGAAAACGCGTCCATGTTAGCTTAAATAATATGCATCAAAACTCTGAAACTTTTTGAATTATATATATATATATATATATATATATATGTATAATTTGGTAATATAGTTTACACGCCGAATAAGAATATTGAAAGTCTAATGAGAAGATCGAGTCACAAGTACTGACTCGAGGAGTAGACTAATTGGCCACATTTTGAGGCAATAAAGACTCGATAAATAAGTATTAGAGTGAAGTGTGTGGCGTTGGAACAGAAAAGGGAGAACAATAGTAATAAATAAATGTAAGTAAATAAAACATGTTGTTGGTACAATAGTTACGAGATGAAGAGAGTAATTCAGGATGAATTTGCATGGGGAACTGTACCCAACCAGTCTGTAGAATGACTACAAAAACAACAACGCTGAATAAGTACTTTATTGTGAAATGTAGTTAAATTATCTCTAGCCAATACAAAGCTAGAGAATTGTTATTTTTACCTCAGTTCATTATACATACTAACGTCTAGACACTGAATCAGTGGATCCAAAAGGCTCGATGAATGTATTTTACCGGTATCACTAAATTTAATTTTATTGCAACTTGAAGTTCAATGGTAAGAAAAGCATAGATAATTATCTTTTACTGCATCATCAACGATAGATTTAATATAAATTTCAATCAACATTCATGGTATTACTTTCATATTAGGTCTTAAAAAATTTATTTTGTGAGATGAATAGTTCTAGTGGTAAATTTGATCATGAATACGAGTTTCAAATTTCAATCCATTATGCTCAAATTTTAATATCACCGTAAGGCAATTGCCTTTAAATTCAGTGGTTTTCATAAAAAAAAGAGTAAGTATAATCCTACTGTATTAAGCATATGAATAGAGGACTGCGATCTAGGTTGAACAAAATGGAGTGTCCGATTAAGGAACCCGTTTAAAAAATTTAATAATTGTTTCCCTTATGTATTAAATTTCCGTTGAATCTTGTTAAATAACTAACAATCATTTTGATACTTTCAACTGTTTCGAATAGAAAAATATATTAATTTTATTTAAAAATGACTCAGAAATAATAAACCGAGGAAAAGTAAAAGAACATATTTCTTTCCGCAATTTTTTAAATAACATTATATTCTATCACCATTTAAAAATTCTATGATTCGTTCAGATGATAGATTAGCACAATAGAAACAATAAGATTAATGATAACACATTTTCGTGTTCTACTTAAGAATTAATTTAGGTGACTGCTGGTCCGTTGAACTCAAAGGTGAATTTTTCATGGTTTTATATAAACAAACTTTTCAAATTTTAAGCTTATAATAACAAAAAATAGACTTGTAAATACATAGAAACTAATATTCAAAATTTAAGATTATAAATCCATTTAGTATATATGAATGATCAACTACACATAAGTTTATGATTTGATACTTGTTATTGTGTGTTTTAGTGAATATTTTCACGATTTAAATATTTTGACACGTGTTTCAATCTTTACCTAGTTGACTCTCATATCCGAAATTTTTGTACGTTTCTGATTCAGATTAAGTTTGTCATCGTGCACACGAATATGGCTACAATTGGGGATGAGTTAATATTAGAAATGCCCCAGTGACATTAACGAGCCGGGTTCATCTCCCGACCGCTCCCGACTTCATACGACGACGGATACTCTGGACCACTCTGTGTACAGTGTAAACACCAAAGGCCAATAGATGCCCGTGTGTCTCAACTGCAAATAATCAATTATTGCCTTTGATCTGGTGACCTTCAAAAAGTAAACTCATTGGAATCATTACTTCGTTTTCTTCTTCTGCATAAACGTGAATATTGTGATGAAAGATTAGTTATGAAATAAATCTTGAAACATCATTCTAAATTTTGTAACGTCAGTAACTCAAATTTCTTGAACCATTATTTCGTTAACATTTAGAAAGATTTTTGTTTTATTAGTGAGATCATGAAAGCGGTAAAACTTAAAATTGAAACAACTGATCCTGCCTTCGAAAAATCATCAACTACGTAACTTTATTCAGCTGTCAATGATACTTCAGCATTTTGCACTCAAAAAGAAAATGTTTTAACTTTTCTATCATTATGGGGAATATTAAATACATTTCATAATATATATTTTTTCATTTATTTGAAAAGGCTGTAGCCATTAATTTAGTTTAAAATTCAGCACTTTTGTTCTTTAGAGAAAAAATTATGCCAGTCTGAAATTAATTGAATATTGTTAATTAATCTTGGGCCATAGAAACTTTTCCGGAATATTACTTTTACGAAATCACTATTTTTGCTAATGAGCTTGGTTGATAGAATACAGCATTTAATAAAGTCTAGTTCTATGTCCAACGATTTTTTATATAGCTCTGTACTTCAAAATCGTTATAATAAATACTGATTTTCGCTACATTGCAGAGATTTTCTCGCAGGGATCTGCGTCATTAGTAAGGTAATAGCAAAATAAGCAAAGAGTATTGGAAATAAAATTTATTCATCACGTTTCTATGGATTTAAATGAGTACAATATTCCCGTAAACATGAAAGTTAGAAATTTAGTATGATACAGCAATTTTAAATAGTATCGATATTATAACATTTGCCCGAACTTCATTATTAACTTTAAACAGTTGTAAATTTCAGAAATAAATTTAATGAAAAATTTAGAACTTAATGATAGAAATATCATGACATGTCGTTCCCTTCTTTGCAAATTCCTCAGGTTCAAATGTCAGTATTTTTTTTCATAAATTTTGTAAGAGAATCTTTCATGAAATAAATTAATTCAAGAAATTTATATTATTGTCTGAAGATGATTCAAAGGAAGAAACGACACGTCCCGCTGTTTTATTACTAAGTTAAAAATGTTTCTATTCACGTATGACTAATTTCGCAGTCGTATTTATTTAGTTTAACATTTTAATTTGTAATAAGGATAGATGAAAATAGTAGCTATTCCTTTTTTATTAATTTGCTGAATGAAGAGATAATCTTTACTTTCAGCAACTTTTGCTCTATGAGTATTCATACAATAAATTTCTGGACTTACATATAATCGTACTTCATGCCATTCATATACCGTAGTAACAATCAATAGGTAAAATAATGTGTCCCTTGTGATAAGAGGATAAGTTTAAAATTAATAAATAAAGGTTGAAACAATGCAGTCATTTAAAATAAATGAAAAACCAAAGGTAAGGAGAGAGAAACTGACAAAATATTTGAGATGTTAAGTCGGTAACGTAAACACCCCCAAAAAACTTTGCATTGGTTCAACGTGAATATATATATATATATATATATATATACTCGCGCCATTTTATAGCATGATATCCAACAAGTGGTTTCTTCCAGCGATCGATGTTCTATGCTGCCAAATATATTTAGTTGACATAGAAGTATAAAAATAGACTCGAAAATTTGGTAACTACGCTATTGTAGAATGTTTTTCCATCCAAGCCTAAATTGAGAACTTTACGGACGCTAGCCACAGCAGTTTGTGACGGCATGTCGCTCGACGCTGCTTACCGTGAGTGCCGCGACGATATCAGTGTCTCTGTCGCGATATAGTCCAAAGATCAGCCGGAGCCAGGGTCGGATCCTTCGCGCCGCAAAGGGCGAATCGCGAGCACACGAACTTCACCGGAGGAACCGCGGAGAAGCACTGGGCTGGCTCCAGCATCATCCAGGCGCGCCTGCTGCTCTCTCGCGGGCGCACGCACAACTAGGCCGCTCGATCGGACAGGTGGGCTCTGCCTCGCCGATCTGCAAACACGTGTCTTGTCTTGTCAGCAGTCAGCATCATTACAGGACCCGGTATTTGCCTTCATTCGTGGCGCCGTTGGCACTTCAGCGGCTACACTCCTCCACAGGTAAATGTTTGCAAGAACGTATATTGCTGGAGTCACACTAAATCATTTATTAGATAGAACTGGGTTTCGCTAACTGTGTTTCGCGGGTCATTAATAGATTTCCAATAAAAGTTTCTATAGATTATAATATCCTGTCATAAATCCACTTTATTTCAAAAGTCAAGAACCCAGTGTGTATCTAACGGGAGAAAGTGTAATCATTTCTCACACCTTTCTTTGTTTATAGCTTGTTTCGGAACCGATTCAACAACACTGCGAAAGAAAGAAACCCTGTTCCTTGTTTCCCGCTATAATAGGAAACATGGTTAACAATGAACAAGTGTGTTTGGTAAACTAGAATTCTGTACGGGTGAGAGAGAGAATGCCATAGCCCAGAGTTACAGAGGCTACATGAGGGTGATCCTGAAATAGGCAAATACACTTTAATAGCATAGGAATGGAATTGAAAAAGAGGGATGCGGAAGGTAGAGCAAGGTAGCCAAGGGTTGACTAGGGCCCCCGGACTGTGGTTTAAGGATCCCACCCAGTGTTCCACCTAAAGAGATGCAGGAAAATCCTAGAAAACCTGCATCAGGTAGGTCGGGCATTGGGTACTATTCTCACGCCGTTTCTGTGGGGTCGCAGCGTTCTCTTCTCCGTTCTCCACCAGTTTTAGGTGGCAGTTGGCCGACTGATTCAATGGAATCAGCGGACAACTCTTGCCATATGCCCAAGGTGTTCGATACCAATACATATACCTCCCAAAATAGGTGAAGGTGTCGCGGCATGTGATAACTTTGATAAAAAAACCAGAGAGAGTTCGAGGCATTACCGACATAATCAGGTAAGCCTCCCCATTCACTCTGGCGGGAAATGCCTGCGAGAGAAACTCCCACAAGCACCTTATTTTGGGGGGGTTAACAGGCTACATGAGGGTTATGTTGAAACAGGCAACTCCCCTTTAATAGCATAGGAAGGGGATTTTTTTTTAATCAGAAAATTATATTGGAAATTTCCTTAACTTGACAGTGAGCAACTTTGGTCACCAAATAAACCAACCTTATACACTTTTGTTTGTGGAAAGTAATTCAACAGCGCATAATTATAGTCTCTCAACACCATCTAGTACAGCTGTTCTCAAGCGGACGTCTGCAAGAAAATCTTAGTGACCCCGTAAAGATAACTGATATATTTTTGTTTGCTAACAAGAAACATATGGTCACAAAAGTAGCTATTAATTTACGTATTTCGGAAGCTTTTGAAATATTGTCATAATCATACATTTAAAAATGGTCTCCCTATTAAGGTGTTAAATTTCGAGGTTTTTTAAACGCATATTATTGATATCTTGTTAGGTAAACTCACAAAGCGGCAAAATCAAGCAAGTGGAGCTAAGGATGATCTGAGATTGTTTTCACGAAACGATTTTCACAAATTTGAAAAATGTTACGAATGAAGCCGTAAAAGTCATAAAGTATGTAAAATCAAAACCACTTCAATCCAGATTAAATAAAATTATGTGCGATGAAATTCGTAGTGAACACAAAGCACTTTTATTACGTATTGAAGTGAGATGGCTAGCCAGAGGAAAAGCGCAATTGAGACGTTTTGAACTTCGAATTGAGTTTTTAGTCTTCCTGAAGGCACCGAATAATTCAGGACAATATTTTGTTAAAATTTAACAAATCCTTCATGGTTGATAAAACTTGCATATCTGGCAGATATTTTTACAAAGTGCAATTAACTTATAGTTACAAGGAACAGGTATTACAATTTTTAATACAAGAGATAGCATTAAATCTTTTGATAAAAAATACAATTTCGTTTTTCTACCTTTAACGAAAAATGGAATTAATTAAATTATAAAGCAGATGATAAATTTTCCAAAATGTTTTTAGAACACCTACATAACTTGAAATCAATATTTTCCGTAGTAATAGTAAGGACAATTTCTGGGTTCAAAATCCATTTTCCGTGGCAACTAAACCAGTAGCCTTAATGCAAGTTACTATGAAAATGTTACTGTTTTAACCAGTGACACTAATTTGAAACAAAATACAAATATTTTTGGGCGAGTTTGTGAGAAGCGTACCCCGATATTTCAAACCAGCTATTACTGTTTTACTTCAGTTTCCTATAACCTATTTATGCGAAGCTGGATTTTCTTATTATTCTGCAATGAAGTCGAAGTGCTGAAACACACTCAATGCCACACCAGATATTAGAATTGAACATACAAATATTTTGTTAGGCAAGATATGGAATACAAGGATCCAAAATCATGAAACTCATTAAGTGTGTTATTTATTCTATTTTAAATTTTTTTACAGTTTTATATTTATAAATAATTATTAAATCATTTTTTACAAGTAGGAATTACCCAACCTAAAAAATAAGCCAAGAATTCCGTTAAAATGTCTGATTTTGCGAAGTGTTCCATTGAAGAAAATGTTTGGGAAACCCTGAGGTGAAACGTTCAACACTACGAGCGCAACAGCAGAATTATCTCAGAAATTCTCGCACGGAGGAAATTTTGAACTACAGAAACGTGCGTTCCGGATACTATTCGGCAATAAATTTAGAGAGAGCTGTAGACCTCCCTTCAAAGATCTTAGAATTTTAACGTTACCCAGTCCACACATTCTAAAGACCTTTAAAAGTGTAAAACGTAATGGTAATCTATTTTATACCAACGGACGATTCCATGCTTATAATACTGGAAACCACACGACTTTACGGACGGAAAAACATCATCATTCACTTTTTTAAAAAATATGCATTACTCAGGATTAAAGCTATTCAATTCCCTCCTCCTTAGTATAAGGTATAAATATAATCATATATGGTGAGGTTTTTAAGAATAAATATTCATGTGACAGTTTGTGGACTTTGGTTTTACCGTTTAATCACATAGTAAAACTTGTAACGTTTTACAGCGATTTGAGTTCTACTTTAAATTAAATGAGCAGGTAGAATAAATGAAAAGAAAATTTACAACTTTAAATTCATATTTTAACAATCAATAACAACAAGTAAATAAAAATATAAATTTCGAAACTGAATTGAATTTATAAATTGAAATATAAAGAAAATTTATAGTCTCCCAGGGGATGATGGGTTTATATACCTTGGTCTTTATGTTATTAGCAATGGTGCAATACTACTGTGGATCTCAGTAGACTGCATTGAGGGATTTTTGGTATGTTAGACACCGGAACTCGTAGGTATTTGGCTGCAGCCGTTGGAGCCCTTGAATGACAACTTCTGGAAATCGGTGGGCTGCTACCGCTGGGTGGACATCGAACTTATCAAGAAGTCTCCAACTGCTCTGTCTTCTCCACGACTCTCCACAACAAACTCATTTTCCCTACACCTCCACGACAACTCCGCAACTAACTCCTCATCCCTCCATCTCCACGACACCTATGATTTCCACTTCCTGATTGAAATTTTTACTTATAGAAAACATTATTACATTTTCTAGTTCGCGAATCCGGGGTTATACATCTGCCCGAAAAGTCGCAAAATGCCACGCACCAGAGGTTACTGAACCTTCTGTGGGAACGTCTGAACGTGACAAAATTTGAGACATTAGATTTTTACCATCCGACACAGTTATGAATTTTCCTTGCCGGCTTCATAATTCTTCAAAGTAAAACTCCATCATTAAATGTTTTGATGTTCGGAAGGCCAGGACTGCGGGTAGTTTGCCTGAAAGGGGCAACAAACCCTCCAATTCCACCGCTTGGACATATAAACAAAATTTTTATTCAACTAAAATGAAAAATAACCTCTTTATTAATGAAAAATGTAGGTGTATACTATAAAATAGTTTAGTAATGATAAGTTTTAAATACAATTTTCTAACTTATTTTTAATGTAAATATTTTTCTAGCCCTAAAGTAAATTTCAGTTCATAGCCATCTTTTAGAATTATTTTGAGGTGATTTGGCATCTCTTCCTGTTATTACTACTTTCATGTCATCGGCGTAAAGAACTGTTTTGTGAATTTTATAGAATCTGGAAGATCATTAATCTACAATATAAAAAGCAGAGGTCCTTAGAATCGACCCCTTCGGGACCCTCCAAATTTTCTGAAGCTTTAGTCTGTAAAACAACTTTAATAATCGTGTAAATTATAAGAAATCTCATAGTGCATTAACTACGCTCCGGACTTCCCTCAGCTTCGGAGGCGTCGGCGTTGGTCAGGAGGGGGGACTTCGTGAGAATATACAACATTTAGACTCATCTACAGCCCAGTCACATCGGTCAGCCCAGTAAGAGGGATAAGAGTCAAAATCTGGGCCAAATCCGCTTTTGTAAATATACCTCTAGAGAATGCGGTCGAGTGGTGGATACGGGGTTAATTAATTTTCCGCGAAATCGTGGGTTGGAGCGAGGTGAGAGTTCATAATGCAAATACTGTATAAAAATCACACACAAATGATACTTATTTAGTTTTACTGTCGGTTGTATAACAAGACAATTCACGAATTAATAAATAACATCAATAAATCTATACCATTACAATCTAACAAATTTATGAATTTTTTATGATCTCTTTATTGAACGATAGAAGCTGTTAATGGACACTACATCTAGCTTCGATTAAAATATACATAAATTAGAACGTAAAAGCGAGGAGTATATAGAAATGGCAGTATGGCAGTCTATCAGAGCTTGTGAGCTGCGGCTGTTTGGACATGCGTCTGAGATCTTATCAAATTCAAAAAGCTGCAAAATTATAAATGAGATACAAATTAAGACGCAAAACTAAGATTCATTCGCACATTCTCTATTTAATCAATTTATATCCGGGATTTCTTTCTTGGCAAGTTACAATTATCCATTCCTATTTAATAGACGCCAGAAGTACTCAGTTTAAGAAAAATATGGTATCCCGTTCCGCCCGAGTTCCCCTTGTAGCTTTTGTATAGCAAACTAAAATTCAGTTGAATTGGTTTAGTTCCCTACGACTCTTCAATAAATATTTTTGGGAATTTAAAATACGGTTCTCATATATTTTTAAGTAAACTAACCGCACTATTCGCAGACTTCAAATCCGTTCAACAGACCAATTATTTGACTTGGGCGTCACAGATTTCTTGTATTTATTAAGGGACACGGGGACTGAAATGTGAAATTCCTGTAAATGAATTGCTACTGGGCTGAAACTTTAACTGTTTGTTAACAACGCAAATATGTAGGAATGTACAAAAATTTTGTTTTTATAAACTTTGTTTTTGTTGAGATATTTTGAAAATTATTTTCAAATTTTTTCATGTTCCTTGCGTCACGTACTTGAATATATTTGAGCTTTTTTACATTTATATGTAGGGCTGACCATTTTTATCAATTTTCAGTAATATTTTTGAAATTGGGGAGAAAATAATTTTTTTTTCTAAAAACTTCATACGGTTACTTAAAAATTGGCATTTTACTGCACTTTGAAAATTTTGTCACCTAAACTACTTCAACAATTAAAAAAAACTAATGCTATTATTTGAAGGTATTAGCATTGTGAACTATGTACAAAAAGAACGAAGACAATATCTTAATATTTGTGACGCACAGAATGTTTTTGGTACCAGAAATCATGAAGCTAAGAAAAACACATTTTTCTGAAAAATAAATAATAATTTATTAAATTAGTAACAAACATATTAATTTAAAATGTCCTGCAGTATATGCTACACCTTCCTTCTTTTGTTTGGCAGCTTCGTTTTTAAGTTCACTGAATTTATAGACATATTAATATGAAAAATTTAGATAATCGATTTTTTTTAGATTTTGGCTGAAATTTCAGTCCCCATATCCCCCAAGGGCGTCGGGAGCCAAAATAGTTTACCTTCAAACAAACAAAAAACGAATTCATTTACTTACATTTTACATAATTATTTTTAACATTATCTGAAAAATATAATTTTATTAGCATATGAACAGTGAAAATGCAGCAAAGCATCTGTAAATTTTAGGGGAATTGAATTTTGCTGTATATTTTTCACTGATTTGTTAACATTTCAGGAAGACTTGTATTAATACGGGGTGATGTGTACTATTGTAAACACAGCCGATAAGAATGTCCTACTTGTAGATTGTAAAGACCTGACGTTAATTGTGACAAATTTCACATTAACTTCAATATTATCTTTACGTAAGGTTTTCTATCCATATCAAATTTTTCTCCTACTTCCTTCCAAATGAAAATAGTTCTTCTATAGCTGAAAGTTTCTGAATACTTCAACTCTTCAAGTTGAGACTTTCAAAAGTAAATATTCTGTAAAATTTTGTGGGCTTTGGTTTTACTGTGTTAACACGCATTTCCTTGTAATATTTAATAAGTACATTGCCATATTACATTATTTTTCTACAATACCGAAAGAGTAATATTAACAGACGGTTTATTTGTAAAGAAAATAAAAACGTTCATTTAAGAAGTATTTATCTAAAGGATGAAGAGGTCTCGCGATTTCAATCGGCAGATGACGTTTGTGGTCTTCAAAGATCTTGTTGCAAACATATGTCATGACGTGGTTGTAAATCCCGAGTACTCTTCATCCAGTAGTTACATCGTGAGGGGCTGAAAATGTTCTGCTGTATGGTCAGATAGGATCGATGTGTATCTGAAGCGCAGGTGCGCACGTATTGGAATTTTACAGGATTTTCTGAAGGATAGTCGTGGAACCTGCTGAAAGTGACATATTAAGTAACCTGCAATTTTCACGTGTGTAACTATTAAAATTAGGTAAAGTAAAAATAAATATGGTATTATGTGGCCGAAATCTCCTGTTTTGAATAGAATTTTTCAAAAAACTTTTAGTACATTTGAATTATTTTATTGCGACTTAAACCTTTGGAAAATAATACAAAACCCTAATAATAGATTATGAACCTGTGGAATTCCAATTTAAATAAACTTTCACATCATGGTAGTTACACCATTCAATATACGAACAAGGACAGCTAAATTAAATGAATCACGAGTGATCAACATAATTGATGATCATTCCAAAAAAAGAATCAGTCGTTTCAAATGTTAAATTTAACAGATTTTATGGTCGCACTAATAAAAAACCGTTTCAAATTATTAACTAAATAATTCACATACAAATATTAGATACTGATGTTATACAACTTAAAAGTTGTTTAAACATTTATTTTCATAATTAATCTTTGATCGCAATATTCACATTTTTTGTGATAACGATTTATGATTACCTAAATATTTGATTAAACTTTTAAACTGTAAATTACTTTAGCTATCAATGACCATTCAACTTTTTGCACTTATTTCTGAAATAGTGTTTTAATTTTTCTCTCATCACAGGGAATATTAAATGGATTTAATAACATATATATATATATATATATATATATTTCATTATATTAAAAAGGCTGTAATGTACACTTCGGTTAAAAATTAGCACTTGTGTTCTTTACAGAGTTAATTCATCACAAGACGAAAGTTATGCCATCCTGAAATTAATTGAATATTGTTAAGTAAACTTGGGGCATGTAAATTTTTTCGGAAAATTACTTTCACTAAATTACCATTTTTGATAATCTGCTTGGTTGATAGAATATAACACGATTAGGAACGATAGATCTAATACGTTTTACATACGTAAAATTTAAATCATGAAATTTTTTACGACAGTGATTAAATTTTACATACACTTGAAAACTTTTTGGGGGTTAAGAGGCTTCATGAGGGTGATCCTGAATGCGACGTTTCGTCTTCCTTTCGAGACTTCATAAGGCATAAAATTAAGCAATTCGTGTCCTTCACTCCTAATTCCCTCGTCCGAAAATTATTAAATGTATTTAAGTGTTTACTTGATAAGAAATTCTTGTCGCAGACTACCTTCCGTGACGCTTACGGCCGAAATCATTTCCAAGGAATCATGGAGTGATAATAAAAATATGTGCTGAGTCATTAACTGTCTTTTTGTATGTTATATTTTTTTAAATTAATAAATATATTAATTAAAGGAAAGGAAGTGCTTATATAGCAAATCACTACGAATATACAAATTTTTATAAGAATAGAGGTAATTGTACATGTGAATCTTGAAAACGGAGCTTAACAATTAAAATTAATTTACTTGAACAATGTTCCAACATTGAAATAAGAAATGATTGCTGTTGATTAAGAACCATAGATGAGAGTCCTAATAGCATTTCGTAAGAAAATAAGAAGTAACAGAAGAAAACCAAGTCGCGCCGTCGTGTCAGGGTTTTATTACTCCTTGTCTGTAACCTTCAACTCCCCTCGCGCCGTTTGGGTTTGATTCCGTACCGCCAAATTCTGCATGAAGCTGCTTTTTACCATTACAATAGTCAATTTTTATTATATTAATGTATTTATTATATTTGTAACTCAATAACTTTGATTTGTCCTATTTCCTCATCAGAGGGCTAACGGAACAAACAAATCTAATCTAATAATAAGAAGTTAAGATATGTCCATGTGAAAGTTTGTGGACTTTGTTTGTTTTTGTCGTTTTATCACATAGTGAAAATAGTTCAGTAATGTTAAGCATTTAAATACAATTTATAACAAACTTTTAATGACCTTTCCACTTTGAAGTCTAAATACATTTAGTATCTTTTCCTTACTCTAAAGTAGATTTAAGTTCACAGCCGTCTTTTGAAATTAAATTTATAATGAAAGTTTTTTAGTTTTCTAATTATGTTTCCATTTTACTTATATTCATTATAAAAATGATTTGGCAATATATTTCAACGTTCAGCGCTTATCTGATAAATGATACTTTTGGACATTTTGAAGGTAGGCCGACAAAATTATTACAATGGCAATTACTGATGGAAGGAAACAGTTTCAGATTAATGTGTGCATAAAATTTTTAATTGAAACAAAATTTTTATAATAATGACAAACAGCCAAAATGGATAAAATATTAATTAAATCTTTAAACTATAAAAAATCATTTATTTTTAAAAAGGAATCGATGGTTGTTGTAGAAAGTCGGAGGAAAGATTTGAAAACAATATTTCATATGTAATAGAGTTATTTTCTCTAAGCGCAAATCTCTTAAGGAAGCGATTCAAGAAGTTCTGGTATTTGTTAATCGAGTTTTACCATGGATTCAATTATTAAGGAAGTGTGTTTATAATGAGCTCCATTATCAATACAGTATAACGACAGATGTAACAAATTAATTCTGTCCTATCTGCTCATTGTTAAATATCCAAAGGTCATCAGTTTTTTTGAACTAAATCTGAAATTATTCAATAATCGAATCTTTTGGTAACTTTGGTTCAGGATATTATTACCTGTTTGCAGATGAAGGAACCTAATTGGCGTAGAATAATGCATTATGTTGAAGTGCATTAGATGGACGCTATTACGTTTTAGCTTACTATATTCCTCAGACAGTTGTATTCATGTGACATTATGGACAACGACGTTTGTGAGATATCATATTTCCATTAATTTCTTCACAATGTATGCATATTCAAAACGGTTTTGACAGTTTGATCCTCAAATAATCAGACAGATTGATAAATTTATTCATTGCAATACTTTACTCGATACAATATCGCTGCGATTCTATATTCTTCTGTGTAATTACACTGCTTATAAGATTAGTTCCATTGAAACAATATACAAGAATCAGAAATAATCAGGACGTTTGTAATTTCTGGAGCCTTATTAGTCGGGTTCGCGCAATTCGTTTGCTGTTGTATTGGTAAATATCTCTGAAATGCATTGTGTATCGATAATAATAATTAATAGTTTATTTAGCAGAGAAGTACTACTCACTGCTTTTAACTTAAATTAAAGAATAATACCTTTCAAATTATTACGACCTTGTAATTGGGTTGGAATGAATTTCCACGTTACTGAAATGCATTCTCATGAAGTTTTATGCGGTTTACATAATTTAGTATTAAGAATATTAAATTAAGAATATTTAATTTATTATTTTGCCTATAATATAACTTGAATATACAAATTCTTATTAGGCAAACAAGGCCGCTATATGGTTGTATTACCATTGTAATTAGTAGAAGTAGTATATAGCATTGTTGCTTATCATTTTACCGTTCATAGAGGTATTGATGTTACGTTCGCACAGAACTGCAGCAAGTTAATATTTATGTCGCTTACTTTTTGTAGTGATAAGGGAACTGGCATATCTACTGAACCCTCCCATTTCCACGAAATTTTCATCATCCGTCACCCTGTCTGGAAAAGTAAACTCACCCTAGCGATTGTGATATCTGATAGTTGCTACAGGAAAGACCGTGTGATTTGAAACTCAGAATCCTTTCATCCCTGGTATCCGTCCTTCCTTATCTGTTATTCCTATTTATTTGGATGTACTATGATCATATATAAATTTAAATACGCCTTGCTGAATTAGACTGTTCCATGATTCAGTATACGATTGAAGAGAATAAAGTCTCTACATAAATAATTTACTATAATTAGCATTTAATTTGGCAGCTTTCGACAGTTTCTATGATCTTCATCTTATGTCTTCTTAATATGACAATATGCAAGATTAAAATAATTGTTTATTCTTCCTATGGAACTACCGTGCCCATTGCCTATAAAAGAATCAATTATAGGTTTCAAAATTACTAATAATATTTTGAAAATTGAATTTTTGAATGTTATTGTATCGGTTATTATAATATATATATATTATGTAAAAGAATCGCCGTAATGTATGTATGCGCATAACTACCGAACGACTATACCAAATTGGATAATTATTTTTTGTTGCGTTCGTTATTTTCAGGATAAGTTTTGTATGAAAGTTTTTTAAAAAATCGTACGGAAAAGTTTTAAAATTTCGTAATATGAAAAAATTCGTCGGGTTGGCTGCTTTACATCCGCGGGTATGAATCTACAATGTGCACATCGCCTATACTCTTGATCTGCTGTGTTACAAAACGGCTCAATGGATTTCAATGAAAATATCGGGGATTGAAAAAGGAATTATAACTTAGAGTTTCGTGTATGTTTCGATATCGTACAGAGTTAGAAGATATTAATGTAAATATTTATAAATCCATTGAATTGCCGAGAGAAAGGCGGCGTAAAAATCAACTGTTAGTTATTAGCCTATTAGCCTTTCTCTTACCATTCGTTCTACTTACTGTATTATTATAAACGTACTTTTGGCATTTTTGTTCAAAACCAACTGCGACTTATAAGGTTAGCCGTGAAGCGATCATAAGCTCTCTTTCTCTCTTCTTTGTCAACCACTGGACTGGACGGACATTTTCATACAGTATTGATAGAATGACTTTCATTCGTACACAATTATTTAATTGCCGTTTCTTTCACAAAAGCAAAACTTAGTGTGTTTTGATGTGTGTTTAGAGGTGTATTGTTGTGTTACTTATTGTTAGTGAGGCGTCAAAATTTTCAGCTGGCGCACGTAAACGCAAGTCGAGTTCATAATCTTCGAGATTGCGGAAGACCGTAGGCAGTTATTTTAGGCAAACAGAATGAGAACTTCTCAAGCGAGATCTATTAAGGCTCCGGAAGAACACATACCGTCGTGTTCAGAACAGAGGCGACAAAACAGACGGTCAAACGTGTAATTTTAAATTCATATCTGTCATTATTATAATTTCCCCAATAATTAAATATAATTGCTTAAATAATAATTAGTATTAAACTAGACTTTCGATATTATAATTGGTTGTCCATCTGTGGGGACATATTTAATAATAAATTAAATACCATTATTTAATAGAAATCTTTAAGGGTACATACATTTACGGTTTCTCGGATAGCTAAATTTAAATTCATTGGACTTTACATTTACCCTTCTGAACATTCTCAATTTGCTGTATATCCAAAGCAGACTATTTTTCCTGCATCTAGTACATAAAAGTATTTGCACGTAAAATACGAAAAAAAGTGAAGAATTTGGTAATTGCATAGAAGCACATTACAAACTGTTCACGGCTATTGCCCCGCGATATCGCACCTATCCACGCTTCAATGCTTGTTTGTATCTTTCATGCCAAAACAACACTGTAATGATGCATCTCCTCCATATTCGCAAGTCATGGCCATATGTGATTTTTTCTCATACCGAAAAATTAAGGGAACATTAAAGAACCATCTGTTTACAAGTATATGTGAGACTAAAACGTGTTTGGCTCTGAAAGAGCTAAACACTATCCCAAAGATTGAGTTACACAAGTGTTTCAGGGATTGGAAGAACCACTGGCACAAGTTTATATAAACGGCTAAAACATTCTTTCTATAAAAAAATGTACCGTTACTTTCTCTTATATGTACAGGGTGGGCGGAAAGTTCCTTTACTCTATGAAGAAATGTGTAATACGAATACGATTATCGATAAGGCCGTTCCTTATCGCAACGCTGGTGCTGATACTGGAAACAATACGCATCAATATTCACTCAAAATGGCTAGTAATAAATTGACCGTTACGAGTCCTTTGAGTGTGGAAGTGCGTTTGGTGGCTCTTTTGTGGGTTCTCGAACGACGAAACATCAGACATACAATGAAAGATGTCCAACACGATTCAGTGTTGCGTTTTGGCAAAGTACCACCGTTATTACGGGGGAAGGAAAAGACTTTTGCTATAGGAAGTGTTCTTGATGCGTAGCGCAGTGGGCAACCGAACACTCGTGTCCATACTTGTTCTGCTGTGGAAGCATCAATTCAACGATCCCCGGTGTAATCATTACGCAAACGTTCTGCAGAGTTGGGTATTCCGACATCGGAAATGTGAGAACACGTAGAGAATTGACGAGACGAGGAATTGCCGATTCCGACTTCTTTCAACAGGATGGGGCACCGTCATATTTCACCGTCCACGTCCACCAACGCCTGGATTTTTTTTCTTCGAAAACTCCGGATTGACATTCCTTGGTAACGTCTCTTGTTATCAAATTTTCCTTGTAGCTTCATTAGTATCACGGTCATTCTATAGAAATTTTTCACATTTTTCTTAACTGTAGTTTACAGAAAAAGAGTCAATATGTAATAAATCATCTTGAGGTTGGTAACGCTACCAGAAAACGTTACACAATAATTTTGTAGTCAAGGTCTTTGGTATTCCCCAAAAACTTGTGCTCTACATTCTTGAAAGACTTCAACGCTTTTCCTTATTTTTTACCACAGTTTACAAAAAGAGAGGGTCAGATAAAAATTTCATACTAAAGGACGTGAAACAAGCACGCAATAGTCCGACATACCTGATGCATCCCTTTAAAGTTAATATTATAGCCCGGGAGACCAAGTTAACCCTTGGCTGTCTTCCTCTCCCTTCCGCATCCCCCTTTAAATGCCCTTCTTTAATTTTAAACGAGAGTAGTCAGTTTCTAGATAACCATCACCAAGTCCGTCACCCAAAAAAATGAATGGGAAGGGGGACGGTAGTCAGTGAAAACTCCCTCTTTTAACTTGGCTTCAGTCAGTTTGAAGAACTTTTTTTTTTCTATTTAAAGTCACACGAACATCGAATGTCATAAGCGACTGTACACAATTACCGGTAACGTTATATCTAAGTAAGGGAAATAAAAGTATGGCAACTCAGACAACACAACGTCCAAGCCCGTGACAGGATTCGAACCTGGGACCTCTGTGGTGCGAGACAGCGACGATAACCACTACACCACAGTAGGTTGGTTTTCAGGAACTTAAACACAGATATCCGAAAGATTTTCAGTGTCTTGGCTGTGATCTGGCAAATTGCTTTATGAGTTCCAATTTAATATGAAGAAGTGCTAATAATATTTTTTGCGGAACCAGCGTCGTATTGAATTACGCAAAATAAACTTTCTTCCAAAACTTATTTATCTTTCTTTGTTGACTTTTCACTGTGTATTTACATCAAACATAGCAGAAACTGTCGGGAGAAATTACACAACCTCTGCGAGACATATTCAGGAAATAAAAACACAAGCACAACAGCCTACCAATGCATTCGCTAACCAGCCAGATACAGAACTTATTTAGTTTGTTGAAACATGATCTAACCCAACAACAGATTTTTTATATTTAATCCTAGAACCCCATTTAAAATGTCGAAACACACTCAACCTCTACAGAAATTAGTATTAATCACTAGCAACTTGCATTGCAATTGCAACTTGTTTCGATACGATCATGCGACCTTCCTCTTAACGCAAAATGTACTCTCTGCACCTCCACCTAAAAATAATTTTTTTATTCATATTAAGAATAACTTAATTGTTTTTTAATTGGTACAATAAGAGACCGTTTTCACTAAACATACTCCATTCACAAACATGCCTTTTAATGTATTGACACATCCAGTTATAATTGATAGGATTAATGTGAGACGTTTCAGTTTCAAAGCCACTATTTAAATAAAAAAGAATACTAAATTTCAATTTATCGCTAATTTGATGATAAATGCAAATTAAACTCTTGAGTGTGAAAAACAATGTAGAGATGGAATTTTTGTGTATATTTATCGTATTTACCAAAGCGATGTATAAAAATTCTATGCAGTATTTACTTGCAGACATGTGTGAGTAATGACGTTCTCGTGCTACGAAACATATAAAATATTAATTATTTTAGGGTCAAGTAATTGCTTGAAATTAATGCAAGGCAAAAGCACTCTGTATCTTTAAACAATGGCCGCACCGCAGAACTTAATAAAATTAGCTTAAGATTTTGGCCTAACAGCTGGCTTATACCGAATTGAAACCACTGAAGGACTTTCAAGGAGGCACTTGAGGATGTGAGGGTTACGAAAGCGTCGTTGTTCGTCTAATAGATCGCGATTGGTGTGCAAGAGCGTGATTGATTCCGTGTGTGCCCGACTAATCAGGCGACTATAGCGGCTCATAATCTCCATTAACACCGGCGACGTGCGAAGCATAATCAATACTCGTGCTTGGCTACGCGACGCGACGCGACGTCGGCCTTCGGTTGAGTGACAGGCGACGCACTAGACAGCTGTCCCGCAGAAAGTAATAGCCTCTCAACACAGCCAAACATTACGTCTCTCATTGTACTGAGTGATGCACTCACAGCGTTGTGCACACAATGAACAGCCAGTCAGCTGTGAAGCTTTAACCACTGTTCGGCAAGGAATTGACTGAATAAAAGCGTCTATACACTGCCATTGCAACCCACCTCCTAACGCAAATTACGATGTCATTTCTTTAAATTGAATTAAAAATTACGAGTCTAATGGAAGAGTTAATAATTTATTGTTGAACCACGTTAGTATTTGGCGTGGTATTTTCTGCCTGAAATTTTGGAACATTCTGAAGGCTAGAAAGAGACAAACAGATAATAGTATGGAAGTAAACTTACAATAAATTTGTTAATATATTTGAAACAGCATAGTAAGATAATCATAAGAATTATACATTACCGAAATTAACACAAAATACAGAAGAAACGAAGACAGCCTTATTCATGAAGTGAGAGAATTTAAAGGTAGGACGAAAAAAAGATAGATCTTTCTTAAAATATAACTCATGGTTTTCGAATTAAACTTCAGCGGTTTAATGATACCAGTAGGAATTGAGAACGTCAGAACATAAAACTTAAAAGTTATTATTTGACCAAAGTAAAGTAATGTGTTATTGGAGGGTCGATACGCTGACCACGTGTCACTCCAAATTCGGAATGTGTCATGCAAGATAACAGTCCGAAGTCAACTCGGTAGGCCTAGGCCCTCAATGGGCTGTAGAGTCATGGAGAAAAAAAGTACTGTGTGGTAAGGTTAAATAAAATTGTCAGCGAAATAAATAAAAAATCAAGAATAAAATATTAATAAGTAAGAAAGAACACAACGTTGCGTTTCTGCCATCCGTTAGGACATTCTTAATATTTAAACAATAATCAAATTTTAAATTGATGAAGGACAATCGAAAATCATATATTCCTTGGGTTTGTGAGCTGCAGACAGTTCCGATAACCTCAGTACCTGTACATTTCCTTTCTCAGCGGTAATGTTTCACAGGGTACTATTGGTTAGTTTCTACCCATATGCAATGGAATGTTTCATGCTAGTTCATATGGAAAAGGAATCATACTGAAAGGAGTAGAAATAAAAACCCTACGCTTTGCCGATGATATTGTAGTATTAGGGGAGTCAGATGAAGACTTGGAAACCATAATAAATGGAAAGAACGTGGTCCCGGAGAAAGGGTTCAATAAGAGTATTAATAGAGGGAAAACCAAGGTAATGGAGTTTAGTATGGGAAACAGTGAAATAACAAAGGATATTAGATTGGGAAATTATATTTTGACGGAAGTTAAGGGAATTATGCAACTTGGGAAGCGTAATAACTGCGGATGCTAGAAGTATAGTAGACATAAAGAATAATATTGCACAAGCAAGAAAGGCTTTCGCTAGAAAGAGGAATTTACTTACGGTATGAATCGTTGCTAAAAAAAAGTTCGTATGGAGTGAGGTGTTATACGTGGGCGATATGAATGCAGAAAGGAAAAGAATCGAAACTTTTGAAATGTGGTGATATAAGAGAATCCTAAAAATTAGAAGGGTGGATAGAATCACTAACGAGGAAGCTCTAAACAGAATAGGGGAAGAGCGAACAATATGGATGACGTTGACCAAGAGAAGGAATAGATTAATAGACCAGCTTAAATACATGAGGGTCTTGTAAAATTAGCATTAGGGAGAAATATGTGGGGTAAGAACAGAAGAGGGAGGTCAAGGATGTAATATAGTAAGGAGATTATGGAGCATGTGGGATGTGCTAGTTATGCGTAAATCATAAGGATTGCTCCAGACAGGTTAGCATGGAGGGTTGCATCAGACCAGTCTTGTACTGAATACCACAACAACCGCTCATTTATTATACCATTATTAAACGGGAAATTTTTAATATTTGATAACAGACTTTCATAATAACAGGCCTCAATATTCCATTTGTTCATCTTTTTTTAAAGTGTCTTTTTGCGAGTTTTATTTTTTCTGTGCGGTTACATTTTGCATGCCCCCTGCTTCAAATGTTTTCTTCTTATCATTCACATTGACACAAATCGAGAATGTTTGAGGCTTCTTTTGTGCTTTACTTGTAATCCTTAATTAATGGGAAAGAAGATTGTCCTTGCTCAAGTACGAGGTAGGTTTCAGCGGAATAGCTGACGGCGCAGCTGTGAAGGGCTTCGTGTGCTCTACCTTGTTAACGCCTTGCACAGATTGTCTGTGTTCTTGATCACGCGATCCTGCTGTAGTCGCTGCAGGCTTATTTACTCATGTGTATATTGGTAAGCAAGAGGATGTCTTTTATTGAGCGTAATTTCGTAATAGGTTTACGCTGGTAGGGAATAACGCCATTAAACGAATCGAGGCACGCCACCTTCTTTCCTGGCTGCCGTAAAGTTCTCAACGACCGACGTTAGGTTTTTTACTTGCTTACTTTATAGTACCCCGGAGCCATTAAAATTACAGAACTTAGGGTCTCTACCAGTGGAAACACCTATCGTAACGTTTATTTCGCGTGTCACCAGTTATGAAAGTCGAGCATCATGTAATTACTTCTAGATCGTCGTTGTCGCAAGTTACTATTCACAAATAACTGCTACAAACTGCCTGGACAAAATTAATAAAATTCTACTATGACAAAATGTACTATATATATATATATATATATATATATATAAACAATTGATTTTCATTTTTTTCGCTCATTGAAATTGTAAATAGTTGTGTGTCTGACCAAATGTCTATTGAGTATTGGACGGTTCACGGAAGCACGAATTCTGAAACATGTATGCTGGTTGTTATTGCCAGATTTTTCGGACAGTAGCAAGAATTTCACGAGGTACAGTTCGTCAAGCTCAGAGAATTTAGCTGCTGCTGCAAAGAACACATTACACAGAAATCTGCTCGTCTAGAACGTATTTCATGGCAGAGAATAGCAGAAATTCACAAGAGACATCTGATAAGGTGTGAAATAACCATAATTTTTCATCTTCCCACACTTTTTAGTAAAAACAGAATTTAAGAACAGAGATATAAATATTGGAAATTTCCATGATTCAAAGTTGTGTTTAAGGACATTGTCTTAATCCCCCTTAAGGAGAAGATGATTTTAAAATAAATGTAATTTCTAGTTTTAATTAATAGTATAAATTAATTGTACATCTTTGCTTACCACAGATGTTATATTTAAGCAACCAAGGCAATATTTCTAGTGAATCAAATTTTGTTTATTTCTTAAAATAATTTATATAATCCTGGAACGAGTGACGGCACTTCATTTAGTTTTGAATAAGAGTGTGTTTTGTTTATAAGCATTTCTCTATGCTACAAGTAAAAATATAGTTTTCTACAAATTTTTAGATTTTTAAATAATCGAAATCCAGCAAGAATATTGTAACTTGCCGACAGGCAGGCAGGAAGTGTTTTTTCTCGGCGCCAGTATGCCGGGCTGAAAACGTGGCTGTCTGCAGATTTAGAAGATTAGGGTTGTTTTGCTGAAGGAAGTTCCCAAGGAATCTATTCGCTTCGTCAGCGAAAGGAGTTCCCGCGCTTTACGGAGGACGAGTAGTAATTGGCGAATACTCGTCACGAGGGATATCGCTTTCTCTTGGAGGAGTGGAAAATAAGACTTAAGCTGGTAGTCAAGGACACGAAAAATAAGTCATGGTGAACGGGAGTTGAAAGGAAAAAGGAGGCGAAAGTCTGGAACAAAACGTTGAAAGGGAGGAAGAAGCGAGAGATGTTGTTGTTCGAGAGTTGAAAGGGAGGTGGGAATTGTTACTCTTGCGTGAGAAGAAAGGCCAGAACTTCGGACTTATTTGAACTATGTGTTGGAGTGAAGAAGTAGGAAAACGCGGTTCCTCAATCACAGCCAGTCCCAGGTCCATCGCATTTTCCGCCAACAGAGGGCAAGTTTATAACTCAACCTGGAGGAAAAAGGATATCAGAACGTGAAGGAAGAGTAATAGAACACGACGAAGCTCGAGAATATCATAGTACGTGTTTTTAGATACGAAGGAAGATCAATCATATTCGTCAAAAAATAACAAAAATCTACGCTGCACATTGTTACCCCAATAATTAATTAATCCTGAGAAACTTCTTGATACTTAAAAATCGTCCCCTTTAATTAATGTATAAATTTGTAATGGTGTGAAGGACCCTTTAAAGTAATTGTTCATTTTTATATAAATTAAATTATAAATATTTTGAAAGCATAATAATTTGTTAGAATAATCTTAAATAAAACCACAGTAATTAATTACAATATATATATATATATATATATCCATTTAATTACAACGTATTTTGACGAATCATTTTTCTGAGTATTTTATGCATTCAACCCATGTAAGCTCTATATGGAGGTATTCCACTTCAAAGTAGATTATTATTCGACCATTTCAACCATTGATTTTGCAGAATCAAGTATGGTAAAAACAGTGTTCTGTACGGCAGTCTGCATTCGCCTGAAAGAATTCAGGATTCTTCAGCATTATTTATCCATTTTATTCTTTGTATCCTTTATACATTTGTAAAATTTGACTTTGTCCGTCGCGTAACAGAAATAAAATAAACACGTGCAGTGAAATTTTGTCGTGAGTGAAGTTGATTCTTGTAAGATTGATTGTGAGTATTGTGGATACGGCTCACTGACGGGCCAGGTTAGCAAAGACATCGTGCTGAAGTCGTTAGAGGACTAGATTGATATAAAAAGAAAGGAAAATTATGTTGAAAGAAATGATATAACGAGTAAATGGCCTGTTTTAAGAACTTTTGGAAGTTGGACGGAAAATGAACACAACGATTGAACACAGTCAACGAATGGCAAAAATCATGTAGTCTGAAGAGTCACATTTCTAGTTAAATCAGGCAGATGGCAGAGTTAGATTTTCGCGGAAGCAGCTCATTTTATACACGAGTAAATTGCTCTACGATACTATTTGTAGCATATTTCACTGTCATAATTTGAATCATTTAATCACTGTGAAACGATATTTTAATTAACACGAGTATGGCTCTTGTCAATGTTCGTCTTACCATGTTGATGATGGCTTACCCCAATGGCAACGGTGTTCGTATTGTGATGAGTGGGTTCAGGAACCTTAGCCTAAAATCAAAAGATATCGTCACAAAATTATATTTGGTAGAGAAAGTTGAAAGGGATTCGGCGCTGGACCCATAGCCATCAAATCGCACACAACGGAACGGAGTCATTTTTCGGTCGTGATGACAAATTCCTTGTATGGCCTTTCAACATCTTGTGAAGACAATGTTCATAATAATTGCAGCAATATTTATGTACTGATCGGATGGTTGTAATAATCTGGTCAATTAATATATGCTCTATTGGCTACGTCTATGCTTCTGTTTATTGTGTTCAGTCAGTTATTATTCAAGAAAATAAACTTTTTCAGCGCATGCTAAGTAATCAACGTACAAAAGGACCATAAATAATGAAATAATGAGAGCGGAGACCCGTTAGATGTCTTACACGTAAGTGATACCCGAAGTAATTAAGGGGAACGGAAATATTTTTTAATTGACTGCTTGGGGTAAAGATGTTTGAAGATTTCAGGTTATGATAGAGGTAGAATGACGCTTACGAAGGGGCATTCTGACACTGATCATTTAATACAGCATACTTTCATCTCGTGCTTGGACTGAACAAGACCAACCGTCGGCTCTTCATCAATAAGCTTCCATGCTCTTCATAATAGAATCTTGACACGGACATACATAGCCGCATCTCGCTGCTCCTGTTCCGTGGTTATACCGTAAAGTCGGCCAACTGTCGGAGACAGGAACGAATAAGACAAACTTGTCCATAGTGATATGTGTCTATATTAATTAGTTTTATAAATTGTGTATTATATGTCGTAGATATTTTATAGGTTAAAGAATTGGATGAAATCTGATTCACAAAGCATGGAAGAAAATATGGGTTCAAGGGGAATAATGCAAGCTACTACCTAATCTTAAGTGACACGGGGACTGAAATTTCGGCCAAAATATGGAAAAATTTGATATTCTAATTTTTTCATATTAATAAGCCTATGTGCCTTACAGTTCATATAGAAAATCTTTTAATATAATTTGGTCACATTTAAACGCTCAGGAGCAATGTAAAAGGATTTATTTCTAAAATAATAAACTATTACTTTCTTCAGAAAATTGTACTATTTTTAGCTTCATGATTTCTGGTACCAAAATACTTCCATGTGTCACAAAGATTAAGATATTGCCTTCATTCAATTTGTACATTATCTATATACTAATGTCTTTAAATACAGGTATTAGTTTTCTAATTGTTCAAGTAGTTTAGGTGAAACAAATTTTCAAAGTGATGAAAAGTGCCAATTTTTAAGTAACCGTATGAAGCTGTTAGTAAAAAATTATTTTCTCCCCACAGTTTTATTCAATTTTAAAAATAATACTGACAATTGATAAAAACGGTCAGTCCTACATATTAATGTAAAAAAGCTAAATTATATTCAAGTACGTAACGCAAGGAACATTTTCAAAACTGCCAAATATTGAAAATAATTTTCAAAATATCTCAATAAAAACAACTTTACAAAAGCAAAATTTTGTACATTGCTACACTTGTGTGTTGGTAACACACAGTTAAAATTTCAGCTCAGTAGTTTTTCATTTACAGGAATTTCAAATTTCAGTCCCCGAGTCCCTTAAGTGCGATGGAAAGTCGTTTCAGAAATATTTTAGAATGTAGATGTCCATACTCGAAGCAACTGAAATTGGAACTCAAAAGTGCGTGTTAATGCAAGCTTGATAACACTTAAATTTTATCGTCGACGCAGACCAGGAGGCAGTGACAGGGACTCGGATGGTGGTCCTCTGTATAATTTTAATCGTGGAAAAGCTCTCTTAAAATAAACTAACAAACCAATGAGATATTAAGCTCCAATTGATTATAGTTTGTTATGTATTAAAAGTATGTGAGTTAAGTCTGCGATCCTTTTTTTGTGTGTGCGCTTGGCAGCGCTTTCACCCCTTCTCGGACAATGGAAATGAACCTTTATTCAGATTTATGGAAGGAGGCTTTTACGGACAATGATGTCAGATCTATCTAAATCGGAAAGGATTTGCCTTCATCAAGTCGGAAGTTTGGCGTGAAAAATTAGAATTGGCTACTGGGTACAGAATTAATGGGTAACATGTGCGATGGCACTTGTTTACGTCCATAAACTAAAACGTTCTCATTGGGTGAAATTGTACAAATGCAAGCCAATTGGTGCTATTAGAAATTGCATCAGACTGTATGCTGGAATTAAGTAGGAGGGCTTTAGAAAACCTACAGAGATACGTGGAAACAGATTCTGAGGTGGAGACACAGAATATCGTGAGCCGCTGGAGTGACATGTTCAAACTTTGAGAGCAGTATCGAGCTCTTGAGACCTTAAGAGATTCATTTTCTTATTAGTAGTTTCCGTGATAATTTTGGCGCAAGGCGTTCCCGATGCAGCCAGCGAGGATCGGCGAATGCCTCCAGATTGTCAGCGCAAAGGAGACCAGAGCAAAACGCTGCCAGATAATGCAGCAGAAGCCTTCGTCGGTATCGTTGATTTTAATTTTATATAGTTCTCATTGCTAGACCTTTTTGCCATATTTTACGTACCTTCCTTTTAGTTTCACCTCACAGGTGATCCTGATTTTAATTAGTTTCATGTAAATTATAAATTCATCATTGCTCTACTATATAATGTAAATATATTTTATTTTCTTCTGGACTTTCGCATGTCATCCATTAAGATAAATTTCCACTTTTTTAAATTCATTTTTTATTATATTAGTATCCATTCAATTATAATTTCTCAATATTAACACTAGCTTAATTAATCGTAGTTTAACAAATAAACCCTAATCTCCTATTATTACAACAGGCTCCCACCAACGTGGGAATTAATAAATAAAAACCATCCCCACCTAATTATATTAAAAGTTGAATTACATTTCCATTACATTGCATCATTTTTAAGGGGGGTGTTTTAGAAGTAAAATAATAGGATATTTAATGAGATAAGTGGGGAATTCATTTAAAAGTATTAGTTATGAAAATATTAAAAAATTTACAATATTTCGGCTAGTTGGTGAAAAACGCCGGTCTCTTAATAACCTTGGTTTTAAACCGTGCACGATTCCCTCCCTAGGCGTCGAAGATTGGAAACTCGACAGCGTACTTTGTTGACTCTCTGTCAGCTTCATTGTAGGGCGTTCTCCTCAGCGTCAACAGGTTCACCTCCTTCAACGTCCGGGACCAAACGACGGTTACCTTCTGTCCCCTAGAACTTCAGAGAGCAGAATGAACATTTCCACAGCAATATTGAAAAAATATTGTGCACACGTCCGTTACGATCCAGAAACAAACATTGCGGGGGACGAACGTTTAAGACAAACATAAATGGCTGATTTTTGCGTCATTAAATATTTTTCGGGGAAAATGAGTTGATAATGTTTCCCCCGAAGTTGTTTGTGTAAAACTTATAGCCTTTCGGTATAGTGATAGTAACCCTTCCGGAAGGGAGGAGTGCTAGATAAAAATAGCGAAAAGAAACAGCCGAAGTTGGTGTCGAATTCAATGCTATGTCACTGAGTTTAATTCGGTAATTAAACGTACCGTTCAATATGAATTTCATACCATAGCAATTGTCGTGGAATGGTGTAAGTCAAAGTTCTACGTTATGTCACAATACGCGGAAGATTTTCTACTGAACATTATACACGTGTTTTTAACGATCCAGGGACAAGAAGTGTATTGGTATGTCATCCCTGAGCACAAGGCAGGTGAATATTTCTGATCTGAGATAAAAATCTTCTTCCGAGACGTAAACAAAGTTGCAAATACTAAAGTCTGGCTTCTCTCAAAGCTAATTGGAATAAAAAAACGATGACCCGGTGACCTGCAAATCCGGAGCCTGTACCTGTTAGTGGATTACGCCATTTCGTGAGACGGAAGCATATCATCGCCTGCACGTCTGAGCGCCACTCCAGTTTTCCGTGAAAAGGGGGCTCTCTTAACGCCACCACACACATTCGATGTATCCGTACAAGAGGCCCTGCACTTATCCAAAAATTATCCTGGTGTGAAGGAACTAGGACGGATTGGAGGCCTGGTCGAGACATAATTCTATTTAGAACCGAGCCAATATCCACCTTGCAGAGACAGCGTGCCGTATAACGGCTGTCTGGTTCCTCGGTCCAATTTTAGAGGCCCCGGAAACAGCGTTAAAAGTTCAGTTCCAGGTATGCAGATTTCAGGGCATGGAGAGAGCTAAGCGTTCGATTATATATACTATTATAGCTTCAGTATATATATATATTCCTTCTCAATTATAGGCATACCGTGTTATCATATCTAAATAAAATTCTATGTCGTTGGACTTCAAGATCAGTTCCTCAACAATTATCAGTCCTTATTTTATATTTACGTCTATTTGAACAAATGTTTGAAATCAATAAGTTTAATATAACAACGATAGTATTTTGTGTATTATAAAATTAATAAATGTGATTCTTCACCTTCCCACGGGTTACGTTTTCCAGGAACAAGCTCCGGGAACAGCAAAGTACAAGCTAGAATTATCATGATAAAAAGAAATCGTGCTCCCGACGTTATAGTGCAACGATTTAAATACAACAAAAGGATCCTACAACAAATGAAGTGTACAGAAGTTTATCAATCAATCTCTCGTCCTTTATCTGAATAATAGGGTTACAATTTGTAGCAACTTTTGTTCGTAGTCTCATCCATTCGTAGATAATTAATCTAACCGGTAGGCTCCAGCGAGAAATTTAAATGACATTCGTTTTCTAACTGCAAACTATCATTTCTGCCATTTCCTTTATGTTGTTATATGTAAAAGCAGACTGCTATGTCAGCTAAATTTCCTTTTCAATCGTTACATGTTAAGTATAAACGATAACATCGCAAGCGCAGTATAATTGACACACACGGAAGGCCGTAGCCTCAGGTGAAAGGGACTCGATATTGTTGATTTTTTCAAACATATTACCCGACAATAAACAAAGAAACATGACAGAAAACCTGCAGACTATGCGAGCTAAGTAAAAGCTTGAGTCAGCTGCTTAAATGTAATAACTGGGAGGATTGAGTTTAAATTATAAGCCATTTATTTAGTTATATTTAAAACAAATTAAAATTTATTAAATGGAATCACAAGTAGTACAAAATTTAGGGTCCATTAAAATGTACCACAATTAGTTCAGTATTATTTTTGTGAGACTATCTATTCAAGGGTCATTTTGTGGGCATTTCGTGCAGCAAGAAAGTCAGACAATTGGCACTCACGTGTTTGGCATCCAGCGTCTCCGTGTCTTGGAGAGGCACCTTCCTGTGTTGACTTTGCATTGTTACCTGGGACTGGGTTCTGAGATTTATTGCCGCTCACACACGTGGTTTTCTTCGTCGACACAAAGTGACGCGACCGGGATTTCACCTTACGCCGTCTTATTTCAGTTTGTCTCTAGATTAAAAACAAACTTTTGAAAATCATCTCCACCTGCCTGCTTCAAAGCTCCACCCCCAACTCGTGAATTCTATCTATACTACTCTCTCGTCCGCCTGCGGGCTGCAAACTATCCACGCACATCTTCCTATATCTATCCTTGTTGAAGATTGATCTCATCCCGCAATGACTGCTCAGTACATCCATTTATCCTCACTTCAACACATCTCCAGGTCAACTTTCTACGATTCACACCATGATCGATGGAATGGCGAAACAAATCACGACAAACCCTAACTACATATGCGAATTTGGGTCCGCTTTTGCACACGTATTTACAATGACAATATATTTACACTAACTGTTGTCTCCAAATGATCACATAAGATCTTTTTCATCATTAACCGCGCTTAAAATAGGCGCACACATACATTATCATGAGCGTCTTTAATCTGATGTTTTAGGTATGTGCTAAAATCGAATTTAGTTTAGGTAGAGCAACGAATTACAATTTGATTCAGCAGTATTTTAGTGTCTACATAGTGTCTACGACTTCACCTTGTCTATGTACGTGTGTACGTGTGAAGTCGCTAGACGGCAGTTGGCTGGTCCGTAGTATCAAAAGCGTCGCGCAGCGGCAGGGAGACTCGCAGTGTCAACCATGATTTCCCCGGAAGATCCGCCGGCCAGGTCAGAACCATGTGATGGCGCCACAGACGTCGTTGTCGCGGCAAGCAGAAATCACCAACTGTCGGCCCGCACTCCACGGAATGGGTGAAAGCACACCAAGACACACATTAGGGGTCGCCTCATCGTAATGTAGAAGAATTCGGAACAAGATATCGATGTTTTAACGTACTTTTACTGACTACTATTGTAGAGAAATTTTCTAAGTCCCAATTTAATCCGGAACACCAAGATGCACATCTGTTCATCTCTAGTGACTGGAACGAACTCTTAGAATTTTGTTTTTCTAATGAGCTCTCCAAGTGCGTCAAGGTAAGGGATAAATGTTGTCAAATGTATGTACAGTGCGGAAGATAGTAGATGACTGTCATCTGTAAAAGTGATACCTAAAATTATTTGTTTTTAAATTGTGTAATTATGTTATGATATAGATTATTAAATCCGAGCTTTGAGGTAGTTTAGCATCGCAGTTGAAAACAGCTGTAACTATTGTACGCAACAATTGCGTCTGATATACAATATTTGAATCCTATTCATCCCATTGTTTCGACAATATATATTGTAAAAAATCTGATTGAAATGTAATGCAGTGGAGTTAGAAATAGTGAGATATGTCAAAAGACATATCTAAATTGAGGTGTAAACCAAGTTTAAAGATTATTTTTTATTCAAAATTCATATGGGTTTTATATGTATAATGAAGCACTAATTAAGAAATCTCTTTAAAATGCTAAAATGTTTATTTAGAACGATGTTTATGGTCTATTTTTAGTTTATTTATAAATTGTATTAATATGGCAATAACTGTAATGTAATTTTTAAAATAATTTTATTTCGTTATTATTATTATGTCTGATTTAATTAACAATGTGATTTATTTAAACTGACAGATAGGCAAATGGAAAATATAACAATTGTAAGGAATATGAAAATGAATAAATAAATCTTTCCAAATATAGTAGGGCGGTTAAAATACACAATTTATTTAATGGTGTGCGATAATAAATGTGTTTAAAATATATATTACTGAATTATAGGCAAGTTCATGGCAGTTCAAAAAAAGGTTTGTCGTCTCAATGAGTGAATTAATGCACGTTTAACATAGTCATAATAACACAAGTTAAGAAAAATTGAGAAAATAATATTACGGCAGTAATAAGTTGGATATGAGCAATGCATAGTGAAATTTTAAGTAGTTGAATTGAATCGTCGCCCACAAAGAAAGCTGTCTGTAATGAAGATATTAGCATGTCTGTACAATGGCGTGACAGGATAAAGACTGGAAGATAAATCGTGCGTTGAAGACTTTCGTGTTGCGAGGTCGTGTGCAGGTCACACAGGTACGAGAGGTCAGCAGCTTCTCACAACCTTTGTTTTCGCCTTTGTGCAAGTCATCATCAGCTGTAGCACTCGTCGGTTAGAATCATTTCTACTCAGTACACGCCCTACGTCGAGGAAAAGTAAAAAATTAATGAACTCAGTCGAACTTGTCGATTTACTTGACTCTATTGTGAATATCAATCAGAAGAATTTATTACTGCAAACAATTTTTCTTTTACTAAATGTATTTTTCATATTCATACTTCAACTTTATGGTGTTAATAAACTGTTTCAATATTAGATGTACAAAATTAAAATTACAACGCTCAAAAGATTCAAGGAATTATGTTTCCATGCTTTGAATTTAATGTATGGTGTCCTCCAAAGATTCGTTAAGTTAATAAGATTGTAATGTTATTGCAAATAATTAGCGTGAAACGATTTAAATAAAAAGGCAGAATAAGAATATAGGAGACCAAATGAAATATTGAAAGGAAAATAAAATATTTAAAATATGGATGAATGAAAACAGCTAACTTTGGTAGAAATTATTTATAAATAGATAAACGACAGAATATAGCACGACGTTTAGACCTCAATCTAGGTCCCCGTAATGCATATAATGGATTTGAATACTCAAACAAATCTTATCTTAATTTATCATTCACAATTATTGTTACTCCTGACAACAGCTCTCGTCACACTTCAGTATTTGTTATTTTGTATTTATTGTTGATCTATAACTGGGCGCAGGCAGATACATAATAAAATTACTTAAACATTTAAACTCCTAATCTAAAAAGAATCATAGTCCTTTAAATTGTCTATGCCACTGCTAGAAAGGAAAGAGAAACATAACAAGAATTATATTAAATGAACACTTCACTCGGCTATAACATTTAAATTCGAACATACATTTATACAAATCAAAATAATCTCTTCACACGTTTTCTGAGATTTGACCTGAATTTATGGTCCTATTTAGGAATGACAATTTGCCAACATCTGTTTTTTGCTTTCTACATTTTATTTTTAATTGATGATCCCATCTACCTATATAACTGGGTTTTTGTACTTTGGTGCTAATTTACATCCATGGATTTTTCTCTGTATAAGCTTCGAACAGCTAATGAAGCCTTGCTTTCTCTCTCCATTGTGACAATATCTCCCAACCTAGTTGTTCTACCTTTTCGTTCTTATTACCCGGCCCTACTCGCACAAAATTAGCAGCTCTTTACCAAACTTTATCAAATAATTGTATAATACAATTATTTGATAATGAAATGTAATTTTCCTTTTTTCGGGCCGTGAAATACATATCTATTCCTCCCACCCAAGTCTGTTGTTGAAATATATCCCCAATATTTTTGCAGTTCGTTACCCTTGGAATTAGTTCCCCATCTATTCTATGTTCTGTGTTATTTGACAAGGTGCGTTTTATAAATGAGATTAACCTGCTTTTTTTCCACAAATTTTTATTTTTCTGAGCCCAGTTATTGACTTTGTTTAGATCTTCTTGTAATACTTTCACCTTATCTTTCTACATATGATGCAGTTGTCCACGAAAATCCTGACCTCTGAATTTAAATAGTTTGGTAAGTCATTAATAAATATTGAAGATAATAATGTCCGATTACAGACCCTTGAGGAACTCCCGACGTTACAATGCCTGAATCAGAAAATTGTTCTCCGATTTTGACTTTTTACCATCTGGTGCTTAAAAAATTTTCTACCCACAGTATCACAATTTAACTATTACTGTTTTATTTATCTTATGCAATAGGATATCACGAGGCACTACATCAAAGGCTTTGGCGAAGTCTATGATAATCCCATGTATTCTACCCCCATTATCTACTTAATCTGTTTACTCCTGAAATAGATTTATCATTTGGTTTTCGCACGAGAACCCTACCCAAAAACATGCTGACCATTAAAAACCACGCTTTTATATCAAGTTGATATCTAACGTAGGTTGCTAATAATTATCTATAGTTTTACACACTACTGAAGTAAGACTGATGAGTCTATAGTTTTTAACGACAATTATTTTGCCAAATTTGGTATAATAATAACAGTTCTCCAATCAGCCGGTAGAACTGAATTATTAATTGATACGTTGAAAAATCTTATTAAATACAGAATTATTGCCTCCCCTCCAAGTTTTAACAATTCTGCGGATATATCGTCTGGTCCCCGTGACTCGTTGTTTTTTAATTTACGTAATCTATGTCTGATTGTTTTCACCTTAATCTCAAAACATTCCGAACTTCTATCATTGGCCTCTAACTGAAATTGGTTAGCACTAACGATAATTATGGAAATGAAGTATGAATGTAGAAGATTTGCATATTCCATACCCGATGTTACCCTACAGGCGTTATTCTCCAAGACCGCCACCGAGTCCTTATTTTTAGTATTTTTTATAAGGGTCGCATCGCCTGCCTGGTCAAGAGCGACCACAGTGACAATTATTTGCATATTATTATACAATTATTTAATTAGATATTATTTACAATTATGAATTTACCATATAAGTGGTATGTCCATTTTTCTGTTCGTTAACGACTAATTAATTATTTATCATCATTACATTTGATTACTGAGTCCTTGTTTTGTTTCCGAATGCGAACGAATTTGTAAAGTTTTCTCCAGTTGTTCTTAATTATTTCTAATAATTTTGGAAATTTGGAAGTTTGGAAATTTGCAGTATTTACTTTTCTACGACCATACGCGTGTCTAACCTGCCTTTGTAACTGTTTTATATACCTTGTGTAATATTCTGGATCGTTATTTACTTTTATTATTATATGTGGAACGAACCTATTTCTAGCTTCCTTTAATATGTATTTGAAATTTTCCCAAATGTTATTTATAGTTTCCCCACTGCACATTAATTTAGATAATTGTTCCCATAGAAATGCTTTTAATTCTGAGGTTTTGGTTTTGTGATAATTCCAAAATTTTCTTATTTCCCTACATGAGATTTATTTCCCTTGAGAATTTTATTTCTAAAATTACAGTTTTTTTTGTCACTCAATCCTGGAAGAATTTCAGAATTAATAATACAGTCTTCCGGCCTTATCAAGAAAATATCCAGTAAATTTTCGTTCCGGGTGGTATTAATGACTACCTGCGTTAAGCTATTATCTCAATTCCAAAATATTCATTAGTTTTACTTTTCTGAGTTTCTTACTTGACCATCCCGATTAACTTTTGGCAAATTTAGATTTCCTGCTACTTTTCCCGGAAAATCCAGGCTTCGGGGTTTTCTTCTGCAATTTTCTTAGAATTAATTGTATAACTATCCTCAGACGGTCTGTAGCATGCTCTAAGCTGGATTCATTCATTACCTGATTCAATTTCTAAGGACATTAACTCGTTTTATACATATGGCCAAAGTATTAAACTAGTAAATTTTATTTTTGTTAGTACGACATATACAGCCTTCTCTTGACCCTCCCAAAAATTTAATTGACTTAGCTACCATTTATTTCTTTTTGCAACCACGATTCAGGACGGATTATAAACTTCTGCCAAATTCCAGAATTCTTATAGTTTATTTAATACGCAGCGACAATTTACCTGTATCCTCCCTCTGACTCAGCATCGCCGATCGACCGTCATCAGACTTCTCCCACGCCGTTATTCATGGCTGCTGCCGTGATTGGTAATTTTAAAAGCGACTAAATGATTAGGCCAATTTACAGTTAAAAATTCAATGTGGTTTGTTAACAACCTGAAAAAAGACTATTATTTATTTAGTTACTTTATTTAATTCTTTGTCTTTAAACGAGGACGATAGGAGTTGTCTTTGAAATAGGCGAATGCTGAAAATCAGACGGGTAGATAGAATCACTAACGAGTAAGTTCTAAACAGAATAGGGGAAGAGCGAACAATATGGAGGACGTTGACCGAGAGAACGTATAGATTAATGGGCCACGTCTCTTGGTCAACGTCCTCAATATTGTTCACTCTTCCCCTATTCTGCTTAGAACTTCCTCGTTAGTCATTCTATTCACTCATCTAATTTTTTTCCTTTATGAAACTCCTACCGTCTAGGTTTCGCATCCATATAACGCCTCACTCCTTACGAACATTTTCCGCAATGATTTCGTAATTTTCACACTTCCATTACTCGTAAGTAAATTCCTCCTCTTTTGTGAAAGCCTTCCTTAACTGTGCTATCCTACTCATTATGTCTACTATACTTCATCTATCCCTTATTATGCTGCCCAAGCAGCAGAACTCCTTAACTTCCATCAAAATATCCCTTCCCAATCTAACACAATTTTTTATTCCACTGTTTCCCATACTACAACTATTACCTTAGTTTCTCTCTATTAATTCTCATATTGAACTCTTTTTCCAGGATCACGTTCATGTCATTTATTATGGTTTCCCCGTCTTCGTTTCACTCTCCTAATTCTATAATATCATCGGAAAACCGTAGCATTTTTATTTGTTCTCCTTTCAGTATTCAGTTATAACTTTCTTCATCACCTGTTATATATACAGCATGGATGACAAATTACACCCTTGTTTAACTCCTTTCTTGTTTTTTTTTATTTCTTTCCCTGACCTTCAATTCAAATTACTGATGACTGCCTTCAGTAGAGGTTATGGATAAATTTTCTTTCTCGATATTTTATTCCTGTCCTTTCTCCGTCGCTCTTCCTTGTTGGTAATAGTTGATCAGGCCTGATATCATACGACGTTTGACCCTTCAACAAAAAATTCAACTATGGCATTTAAGATACAACAAATTTTGGAATAGTGAAAGGTCGGGGGCAAGCCTCCGCTCCAATAAACCTTTCCCTTCTCCATACACGTTTTCAAAAAGCGTACAAAATTTTCGAGTTTTGCTACATTAGTGAAACTTTTATTTTATGTTTATGGCTTTCAACCGCAGCAAGAAGAGCTTTGTCCCACTCTTCTGCGATGCGCTGTCCAACTGTTTAGATTTTTAGATTTATTATTATTCAATCCATTAGTCCTCGGTTGAGGAAATAGGATACGTCAAATATAATATTACAAGAACTATACCAAATTTTACAACTAAGAATTGAATGACCACTAATTAAATATTTTAAAAACAAGTAAAACACAGATGATTCTACCTTTGAGAATAGATTTGAAAAGGAGTTCGCTAACTTCTGTTAAATTTTTAGACCATTTGAAGCAATACTTTAAAATCTGAGTTGTCCAAATCGAGATATATGAAAGAAAAACAAAAAAGTGACTTATTTAAGTTTTTTCGCCATAACGCAAGTATAAAATGCTTTAAAAAAATTTCGTTTACGTATCATAAAATGGATTTAAAATTTGCGTAAAATGAGACCTTTCACAATAACGTACTTTAGGCTATTCCGAATGGGCACAGTGAGGCTTCAAACTCAGGGCTCTACTATTTTGACGCGATAGTACTGAATAATTTTTAAGTAAATGTTTTTGAAACCAATATAAATTTGAGGTATGTTATTGGTACAACTTCGTTATTCTAATTAAGAGAAACATGTCCGGCTTCCTACAGGGTAATTTCAACGTATTGATTATTTGTTCAGTTCTCTGCAATTGTTTATGCCGCATAACTCCGATGGCTTGGAGTGGCACATCACATGACGTCACTCGTCAGGTGAACTACGGCACTACCATCTTAACGAACGACGACATATATTCTAGAGGAAGACGTTTTCTTTTTGAAGAAGCAGTGCCCCGCACCATTTCTCTCAATGCCAATATTTCTACAAGTTCGTAATGGGACTAAACGAGCTTCCAGCTCATTGATGCTAAACGCCAGCGAATCCCATGTGTATTCTGCGGACCAGAATCAGCCAGTAGATCTTTAATTATAAATTAGCCGTTTCAACAGATTGTATTCGGCCCCTATTCAGAAGAGAAACAACAATAATAAACGGAAGATGCTGACAAACCCAGTAATAATTCTTTCTAATGAAGGTATCCTTTCCGAAATTTGATTTCATTTTCTTTATTATATTCACAGAGAAAATATTAGATCTAGACTTAGATCTTATTGATATAAAATTATGAAAATTTCACTTCCCGCAACATTTAGTAGTATGCAAATAATATATAATCTTTTATAACTTTGAAAAGTACACATTTGGATATAAAAAGTTTGATTATTTTATCACCAAAGCGTGCAAATGAAAGTTAATTCCAAGCAGTTATTAAACTCTCCTGGTTATACAAAAGCCTAGTGTAACGATCGTTTGGAAATATTCACGCCCAACTTCCTGCAATTATCAGTATTAATTTTACGTCGTCCGTAATTAGTACCTGACAGAAATTGTCTTAAATTTTTTTGCATCACCTCACGGTTGGATTGAAATGTATTTGCAGTACCTAACGTCTGTCTGAAATCTGAAATTTTTTTTCGTTCATTTCACACGAGGCATTTGAATCCATCTAAATAAGGGAAGTTGTAGCGAAACGGGGCGTTAATTATTTTTTGTATATTAAATCAATTTTTTGTCCTAGAACTGTACAGTTTTGTTCATATAGAGTATTGTAAACACGAAAATGTATAATTGACATGAAATGTGATTCCGGTATAGTTCACCAACTACCCGAAACTAGTTTTTCTGATCTGTGACTACATTTATTTATTTTTCGCCCTTTTTTAGTCAATCGAATCACGAAGTCTCTAACACTTTAGTCTCCTTTTTTAAAAAATATCGACTGGAACTTCCACGCTTAATGTTTGACATACTTTGTGAAATATGGAAAGAAAAATCACTTCATAAAGGCACAAATTAATAGTTTATTCTATTATTTACATAATCTAATATAAATATAATTTAAAACAATGAATTTAGATTCTTGATAAATTTATAAAAATAAACATACAAATTACCCGTTCTGTCAGAACGTGATAGGATATTTTGTATTTACAATTAGTGCAAGAAAATAAAATTTAATTTAATAAACATCATCTTAACACCTTTTCTGTTTTCTTTCTTATAATTATTTGGCGTACGGTTGATCGCTTTATCAATTGTTCAATGTGCAAATGATTTTTATTCAACTGCAGTCTTTGTTAAAAATTCGTTTTTTACATTCCTTTTCTTTCTTGATCTATTCTTGTTGGGTACAAAATCCCGCATACTTACAAGGTGGACCTGCTAGTTTTTCCTTTTTTCGCGAGGAAAACATTACATTTTGTCTTATAGAGTAGTATCCCGTTCAACATCGCACGCTAGTATCAGTAAAAAGTTTTTCACCGACCCTTAATACAAGCAGATATAAAACTTATATGCAGCTAAAGACATCTAATTTACAAATATATATCATTAAAGAGTTAAATGCGAGGAGTTTTGTAGCTTACCTTCTGTCGAAATGTTACAAAAAATATAGTTACAGATGTAAGATGCTAAAACAATAGTTCATTCACAAGGTGCAGTCAGAACTTGGTAAAATTGGCTATTAGGATTTCTTCCTCGGCCAGTTACAATGGTCCACTCCTATTTATTAACCTCCAGCACTATCAAGCAAAAAAGGGGTATCCCACTCTGTCCCGCTGTCTCGTTCCGCCCCGACTTCCCCTACATGTTACTTTTTCTCCTTTTCCCATAAAAATCACATTTTCTGTCAAGTAGGATTATTGGTTGGAATGAAGTTGTTCTTAAAACGTTCGTCTCCACTAGACATATTGAGTTATCTTGTTATCTTCTAAGATCGTTTTTGAATATTTTTCAAAAGTATGGTATCTTTGTAAAGTGTCCTACTCTCAGTTATTTCTAATTTATTCCTCGAATTAGATGCCAAAGACATTCGTTTATACGACGGATTAATCCAAAAGTTATAGGAACTTAGAAAAATAAAAAAGCGAAATTGTGTTTTACTTTCCATCCTTTTCCTTTGTGCTCTGTGAATTTTCAGAAAAAAAAGGTGAGTAGTTCTCTCCCTAGCTAGTTTCAATGGCTTTTGTTACCCTTCATAGCCAGGGGGTTTGACAATTATCCTTTGTTGAATAGTAAACAGCGTGGTGGCACAGTACGGACGTGAAGAATTCACAAACATACGTGTTCTATGAACCCCGGAAGTTCCTAGGCCTCAAAAACTTTTATTCTAGGAAGAACATTTACCACAAACTGTAAATTTAATAAATTCAAATTTAATGTAATTTTAAATTAATCTTATTGTTCTATCCAGAAGCAACTTACAGAATTGACATTGTCAACTTTTTTACTTCGAAATTTAAGCTTGACTTTAGTCGGTAAAATTTTGTTTATAATTTCTATTTCTAATGGAATGTTTCTGTGTGGTGCCGAGCATTAAAGACTACAGCATCAGATTTCTTACATTTTTCATGTTGATGATGTCCCTGTGACGTATCATATTTATTGAGTTCTCGACTATCCTGTCTAATGTAGTGGCAGGAAAGATTGGATATATGTAGCCTGTTACCTAAGATAACGAAAATCTTTCTATTTTTCTTTGCATAGTTAATTCTTATATAATATTTAATATGGCTTCAATCCCTTTATAATATCAATCGGGTTCGCATAATGTCCCAATGTTCCCTGCGTCTGTCCTTTTATTCATTAATTTTATAATGTTCACTTGTAATTATAGATCTCTATTGGACCTCTATTATATTTTGTTCTTTCGGTTTGTAATATCACATTTATTCCATCCACATTTATGTTTCACGCCCTTAAGGAGTGTCAAAAAAAGCTGCTTTATTTTTCGAGTCCTGTTTTATATTCATAAGAAAAAAAGAAGACTTAAAACGAAAAGGTACAAAAAAGAACAAAGAATGACTAACTTACTAAACTAAAAGACGAACCATCATTTCCACTATAAAGAAAATGTCGCCAAAATATTATAATGAAGGCTTTGAGATTGGCTGGCCCAGAACACACGAATGGAACAAAATCAAAATGATTTAAGATCTCCACCGATAAACTGGTACTGGTAAATTAATGGAGCTGTAAGTAAAGAAACAACACAAACGAATGAACAATACAAATTGATAAAAATATAGAAAAAATAAGAACTTAAAAAAGATATATAGAATAAGAGAAGAAAGAACAATATGGAGGACTTTGACCAAAAGAAGTGATAGGCCAGGTTTTTAGACATGAGAGTCTAGTAAAATTAGCCTCAGAGGGAAGTGTGAGGTGTAAAAACAGAAGAGGGAGGATTTGGTAGCTATGTAGAAATGAAATGGCTTGCGCTGAATAGGTTAGCATGGAGAGTTCCGTCAGACCAATCTAAAGAGTGAATGCAACAAAATAGTTCGCGTTAAGATTGTCAGCACCATGTTTAATATTGGCAGTATTAAGATTATTTTTGATAAATAACAATATTTTCTTCTTCTTTCTTCTTCCTTGGCTCTACAGCCCATTGAGGTCCTTAGCCTACTGGGTCGACATCTTACCGGACACATTCATAATTTGGAGTGATACGTGGTCAGCGTATTTAACTATGGTTTCAGATTTAACGTTTCTGTTAGAGAAAGGTAATATTATTTAAAAATTCATAATAATTGTTTCTTATGTTAAAATTTGTCTGAAAAGTAAAGTAGAAATTTTTTAACTATCCTATATTAAACATACAACATAATGAGCAGGCTGCACAGTACTAAAAATTGTACTTGGCGCATCTAAACTCATGTTAGCCACTTTGTCAAAGTGAAATTATGTTTCGACATGTAATCTTTATCATTACTCAACATTTATCCGTGGGTCGTGGCGTTATATGTGTGTGAAACGTGGACGATAGGAGTCGCAGAAGGGAAAATAATATGGGCGAATGATGAAAATCAGATAGAGTAACTAATCAGGAAGTTCTAAGGAGAATAGGGGAAGCGCGAGCAATATGGAGAACTTTGACCAAGAGAAGGGATAGATTAATAGGCCACGTTTTGATACATGAGGGTCATGTCAAATTGGCATTAGAGGGAAGTGTGTGGGGGAAGAAAAGAAGACGGAGGCCAAGGATGTAATGAATGAATGAATGAAAATAGCCTATGTTGTCCCGTTCAGGGCAAAGGCCTCCTACAAGTAGGGGTAGAATTTAGTAGTCTCACGCGGGAGCTAATCCGCGTAAGATGACTTATTAATACACTACACTGTCACTTAGTTGTAGTTATAGTTCTTTCCACTTATTTCTGTCTCTGGCTATTCTGATCCATTGTCCCCCTGCTTGTTTTTTGAATAGGTCCGTCCACTTGCGTCTTGGTCTCTTGCCTATGTAGGGGTCCCATATGGTAGCTTATAACGCCCATCTTTCGTCTTGTAGCCTCACAACGTGTCCTCCCCATTTCCATTTGGTCTTTGTAGCCTGTTGAGAAACGTCTATTGTTGCTGACATCCTATGTATCAAGATGTTTGATACTCTATCTTTCAGGGAAATGCCGAGGATCTTCCTCTGCATTTTCCTCTGGCATACTTGTAGAGTGTTTCTCTTTTTTACTCTGAGAGCCCATGTTTGACACCCATACAATAATACTGGGAAAACGCAGTTTTCTAGTGTTTCCATTTTGAGCCTCCTATTTAGGGTTCTGTCCAACAATATAAACTTTAAGGACCAGAAAGTTTTCCAAGCTGATGAAACTCTTCTCTTTATTTCTTCTTCCATTTTGTTGTTAAAGGAAATTATTTGTCCTAGATATAATATATATTGTGATGTATACAGTAGCTCTGTTCCTTCAAGATATATTGGAGTTTGTACTCCGTTTGTCATCACTTGTGTTTGAGATTTATTCATTGAGAGTCCTGCCAACTTGCTGTGTGAGCTTAACTCTTGAAGCATTGATTGTAACTTTCTTGGAGTTTTGGCGAGTTTTGGCATGTTTTGGAATATGCTAAGCAAATTAGGGAGGATGTGGGATGTGATATCTGTACAAATGTAAAGGCTTGCGCAGGATGGTTAACATGAAGGCTGGCATCAGACCAGACTTACGACTGAATACCACGACTACAACATGGAAGCCCCTTAAATTCTGGTATGATAAATCTCTGAATTAGCATCGAGTAACCTGCAACGCCCAAAAATGGTTTATGTTTTAACAAACGGAATGTGTATTTGGTTATATTACCTTGGTACAATTGCAAACGTTCATCCTCTACACTATTGCTGGGTCGTCGACGTAAAACTTCTCAACTTTCTATACGTATGCCAATAGTATACTTTACATATTTAAATTAAAAGTCCAGTATCGCAATTTTCATTATTACCAATTTGCATATGACAGAGAAAATTCCTTAATTTTATATAAATTAGTTCCTCATTTGCCATTAAAATTGGCAGACAGGCATAAATAACATACGAAACGGGTAAGGCGGGATGATGTTGATGGGTCAAATCTTGAAAATAGTATACAGGAGGATGGACTGGCCAACAAAATGAGAGTTAGGAGAAGATCAGTTTAGCTTTGAGAAGAATGTATGGACAAGGTATGGAATATTGATTCTGCGTCTAATTATGGAAGACAGGATAAGAAAAAACGAGCCTCGTTCATGGCATTTGTAGATATATAGAAAACCTTTGATAATTTTAACTGGAAAAAACTATTAAGTATTTTTATGATGACAGGAATCAAATATCGAGAAAGAAGAGTTATGTATAACCTCTACAGATGGCAGTCAGCTGTAAGTATAATTGAAGTGCAAGAGAAGAAAGATGAAATCAAGAAAGGAGGAAGACAAGGATGCAGCCTGTCTCCTATGATGTTTAACTTATATGTATAGCAGGCGACGAAGAATGTTAAAAATGAATACGGAAAGGGAATCAAACTTCAATGAGAAGAAATAAAAACCCTAAGGTTTACTGATGATATTGTGGTACTAGGGGAGTCAGAAGAAGGTGATACTGGAGGATGAATGCAACATGAGGATTAATAGAGGGAATGACAAGGTAGTGTAGTATGGGAAATGGTGGAATAACAAAGGATGTTAGAATTTGAAGGGATATTTTGAAGGAAGTTGAGGAATCCTGTTACTTGGGAAGCAAAGTAACTAGTGGGTTGTGGGATGTGGTAGTTATGTAGAACTGGAAAGGCTGGCGCAAGATAGGTTAGCATGGAAGGTTGCGTCGGACTAATCTTATGATTGATTACCACAACAACAGCATAAATAATTGTCGAAAACAGAATTATATAGATTATAAATGAAAATTATAGTATTAAAGGTCTGTGTAGCAGAGATGTGAATGGGATAATTGAAGCATGAAACGTTTTAATTAAATTAGCTAATATTAAGTCAGTTACGGTCTTGGTTCTAAAAGTACGGTTGATTTCTACAATTATTTATTGACGAGTGAATGTAATTGCACTGGCTATGATATTAAATAAAACTAGAAAAGAAGACAAATAAGAGTCAATATTTGATTGAAGAAGGGTTTGAGCCATAGACGTGATAATTACTATGAGAATTTTATAAATCCCGGGTGATTTACCCAAAATTTTTAGGAACATATTAACAATTACTTTAATTGCATTGGTTTCACCACCAATGTAACATACATTCCTGACAGGTATTGCGAAATATATCTCTTACATGTATTATAATATTGATGGGGCTATATTAAATTTTTTCTATTAATTTATTTTCGATTTTCAAACCATATACAACAACAATAAGCAAATATTAGATGTGATACTTTGACGTATTGCAATGACATGAGACAGAAACCCATCGGTTTGTACAGTACTTAATTTTGCAGTCTTATTGTGATAATAATTAAATTATTAGAGAAATCTATGAGGTAAATCGAGCGGTCAAAGTCTATGTACCATTTTAGTGTATGTACTATTATCTAATAGATTCTGGATGACTACTTAAGAATTGTCTTCAAGGTTACATAAGTATTTTGCACTATACTTCGTGATATATACTTCGTTTTAACCGTATCAACTTTAAGGTCCCTCATAATGTGAGCGTTTCTTACTAAATATGGTGCACAGCACGTAGCATTTTGCACTGAAATCTTTCTAAAATTTAAATGTTGGAGTTTTCAGCTGAATACCATGTGTCCAGATGGGCTTAAAGAATAAAAATAATGTTTTAATATTCGTCGACAGTTTTTCGGTCAGAATTTTTTTTATAAATATATCCCTTAAATAATCAATAGAATGAAAAAAATCGATGTTTGTTCAATATTATTGACCGTAGAAGGGGACTTGCGGGTCAGTTGCAGAAATGAAGCATTCCACACTCTATGACCAGAACACATTGGGGGGGTAGCTGACAAACTATTCATTTAAGGACAGATAATAACTCTTACCATAAACGAACGCTGAATCTTCTCAAACCTGACCGACGTTGATTAAAGACCCCTGGTATAATACCAGAAACTGGAAAACCTTAGGAATTTCTTCTTATACTTAACGTTTTATAAAATTACTTCTTCAGTGTCAATTTAATTATGCGTACTATTATTGGGGAAACATTTGACTTAAGACAAGAATGCTCTCAGAATCATGTTAAGTACGAATTCTCCAATTTTCATCTAAAACGTAGATCACTGAATTGTGTTGCACCCAGTTTACGATTATCTTATTACGTCGTCATTTATCGTGGACTTTTCGTTGCATTATCGTTATCTTTATAAACAATATAACAGTAACAATATCAGTAGGTAAATTAGCTCAGATCTGGACGTGCAGCGCCGCTTCGTGGGAAGAAACTCTTCATAAGGTAGGTCGAGCCGAAATATCAGGAAGGAACCAAGTGATATAATGAAAGAACTCGTCTTTTATTGTAGCCCAAGCAGGTGACACGTAAGATTCTCACTTTGCAGTCTCGGAACTGTGACTATATAAATTCCTGTTGGTAGTGGAAGAGCGGATGCAATTCAGACAGCAGGAAGCTGGGCTGTTCTTTGTTTAGCACGCTCCCTGTGGCGCTTTTGTGCCGTGGACATTTGCATGAGCCTACAATTAGTCTCGGACCCGGTATTAATAACACGACAGATCGCAGATTGCCGCACGTCAAAAGCGGGCCACTGCACAATGGGGATCCCGCAATAACCAACGGGAAGAATTCAATGTGGCAAAGCCAGCGCGATCCAACTCCAAATCTCATTCTGACAGTTTAGAAAAAAAAGTTTAATGTTGTTATAAATGGGATTCGTATTTAATTAAAATCATAACAATAAGTGTCAAGCTGGAAAGAGTAATGAGCTTTGGCATTATATTTGTTAATACCTTTTATCCTATTCAGTGCGTAATAATTTAAGATGTAATGGCTTTCATTTTATGAGATTCATTCTATGTGAATATTACTGTCAATTTGTCTTAACTTCTGATTTCCTCAAAGTTATCATTTAGATCAATGTTCTATTCTATATTTTCCTGATTAGATTTCATAAACAGCTATGCTATGTATTTTACAACATAATTTCCTCCAAAAATTTGTCAATCGAGTAAATAGTGTAAACCATAAGTACTGAAATGTATCAGTGAGAATAAATTATTAACTCGCAAAAGTAATAATACAAAAAATACATATATAAGAAAATACAAAAATAATAAATATAAAAACTGAGAGGATCAATTTGTTATCTAGGAACATATATGCAAATACATGGTTAATAAGTTATTCTCAGGCAAAGGTGTTCCCCCGTAAAGGTCGGAATGGAATATAAACAGTTGAAGACAAATAACAGTTAATTGAATACAAATACATATCCATGTTGATTAACATCTCATGACCACAAAGTTACAACAACGAAAATCAATAAGGACGTACTACTACGATAGAACAATGCACGGGTGGATTACGCTGCGTGGCTTGTGCGCCATGATACTTGAGCATATCTCACAAACAACGTGTTTGGAAGTGTACGTTTCTTTGCAAAAATTATCCTCTCTATCATTCCTATCAATCTGTCGGTAAGGTCTTTTAACACCCCATATAGAATAAATACAATAGAGAGTTTTTGATAAGGAGAAGGAAACATCATAATATAAATCTGAAAACCTATTCTTAAAACTATTCACAAGAGTGCACTCTTTTTAAAATCAATTGTTGGTATATTTCTCTCTTCTCTCGCAGACACCTGATGATTGACTACTGGCACCAATATGCCAGTTACGAATTTGACAACCTTTATTTTTTTTCATAATAAAGCATTGGAATACGTACTTTTAAAATAAATTCGTACAAAATAAACATGGAAAATCCTATTTTCGGTTTCTTCTGTATCCTGTTGGCCCGTGAGACGCTGATCAGTCATTTTTCTTCTTCTATCCTATCTCCTTGTCCAGTTTTCCGCTTTCTATAGATCTTTTGTTTAATTCTTTGAACATATTAATGTAGTATTTTTATGTATAATAGCGTTAAACTATGTAAAAGTAATAATTTATTTACAAATTAATTTAAAGTAGAGTGTTAGTTACTGTTTTCCTTGCATAGTTCCAAGTCTCCGTCTTAATGCAAAATAATCCATTTTTTTAAAACAAAAATCTCTGTTTTATTGCATCAAAGTAATGAAATTAATTGAAAAACCATATCATAAGAAATGTAACTAAAACTTATTTCGGCGTTTCTTTAATAATCTTCCATCTTCTAATGGAGTATTTCCCAGTCAAAACAAGAAGCGGTTTTCAATCTTTCGTTTAGTTTTTCAGTATTTTCCTTGTTGTTCACCCGTCGTACTACGAAATGGCTCTGGAACATTTATTTTTGACTTCTATCTTGTAATGCAACTGTAATGTTAAAAAAACGCTGCGCACCACACAATCTTCTTCAGTAAGAAAATGACCTAATCTGTGAAAAAGCCACTTCCTTTCTCACGTGGTGAAGACAATGAAGTTGCTTTCGACTAACTCTGAGTTTTCCGGCGGGTCGGCACATTCTCTCTCAACCCAAACCATTATTTTGATATGTTGGGAGGATTTACGATGGTGGTCACTTTGCGTTTTATTTTAAAGTCAATTTGTAATTATAGTCAGAGACTATAAAAAGCAGTATTATGTTGTACCACGACCTAATCAACTCTTCTTACACCAGCGGACACCTCATAAATGAACGTGCGTACATTTTGCGAAAAAGAAGCGGATATAGAATCCCGGACAACTACAAAGAATGCCCCATATTAAATTATTTAAAGTGCTTGAACCTATGCAATAATATGTAATAAATCTCTAATAGAGTGTTTTGTACTACTCTTTATTATTATAAATTATTATATTGTATATATTATTATTATAATAATTACAAGGGTAATTGTGAAGTGATCGTGGTCACTAAATACCCACGTCGGTTGACAATAAAGAAAAAATATATATTTCCTTCCCCGATAATTTTTCGGAATCACTTAACTTTTATTATCTTCTTTATGTTTTTCAGAAAAGTGTACGACGATTCTCATAATTTAAGCCATACATTAAAAAAAATTTTAACTGGACAAAAACAAAAGTAATTTCGAAATATTTTCCAATTAGAACTGTTGAACATCTGTTTCAGTGCTACAAATGATTTCTTAAGTATACAAATCCTTGACAATAGTTTGCGATCATAAACTAAAATTTCTTAAACTACTCACACGACATTCCAACATTATGACATTACGGCCTCGAAAATATTTCCAGTTACAATACTCTCATATAATATGTTACTTTAAGTTCTTCTAAGGGAGTTGCCTGGAGTTTTCTCACAGGCGCTTCAACCCAGAGTGACTGCTGGGCTCACCTGATTATGTCGGGAATGCCTCTTACTCTCTCTGTTTATTTTAATGAAAGTTCTCACATGCCGAGACACCTTCACCTATTTTAGGAGGTATATGTACTGGGGTCGAAGTCCTTGGGTATATGGCAAGAGTTGTCCGCTGATCCCATTGGATCAGTCGGCTAAATGTCTCCTGAAACTGGCGGAGACATGGAGAAGGGAATGATGCGACCCCACTGCAAACTCGTCTCCCGTCATTCGGAAGGGCGTGAGAATAGTATCCAATGCCCGACCTACCTGCTGCAGGTTTTCTATGGTTTTCCCTGCATCTCTTTAGGTGAAACACCGGGTAGGATCCTACAGCACGTGGGCCCTAGTCAACCCCTGGCTACCTTGCTCTACCTTCCGCATCCCCCCTTTTCTATTCCCTTCCTATGCTGTTAAGGGGAGTTGACTCTTTCAGGATCACCCTCATGTAGTCTATTTACCCCCCAAAAAATTGCCTGTTTCAGGATCAATCTATGTAGCCTGTTAACCCCCCAAAAAAGGTATTTAAAATGTTAACAGTAAAGTTGTAATCCAAGAGAAGTTCCACTGCAACTTAATATTTTAGGATGGGGTATTTCCTGAAACTATCGAGGTTACAAAGCTTTCAGCACTGTTCAAAAAGGTTTATCTTTGGACACTAATTTCTGTCAAAATAAATATGTAGGATTGGCCACTTTCTGTGAATTCAGTTATTTAGTCCTGGGAGCAGTTCAAATGTATTCTGTTGGAAGGCTTGTAACATACATACCGGTTAAATACTTAAAATCTCCACAAAAAGCATTCTAATCAGTAAATCAGAGTGCTGTAAATGTAGTTTAATGAAAAACATAGCAGAGTAAGAGAATATGAAATTAATAGGAATAAAAAAGAATTAATTGCGTTATAAAAATAACTGAATAAAAATAGATAGAGTGTATTCTTCAATGGAAAACAAGCGGCACCTGTTTACAAATACATTATGAGACGAAAATTAGATTCGGAATGATTACCACTGCCAAGGGCTGAGAAGGAAATAATCAGTATACAAATAATGAAAGGACGGATAGATTTGAAACAGTTAGCAGGGTAAATAAGTTATTAGCGCTGGGTGTGCGAAGAATACGTTGTTATTTAAAATTCAAGGCAGTATACTAAAATGAAATCTTTAGTAAACGAAAACTTAAAAAACGGCGATAGGGCCAGACAATTCCGTAACGGCATTACAGTAAAGGAACTATTTGAAGTTTCCCACAACAATATGTATGTTCCAAGCCAGTGATAAATCGCGACAGTTGGTAGTTACGTTCATTTTCGACAATACAGTTTCAGGCTATGATATTCTTTTGATAGCAAACTACCTACAGCAGTGGTGGCCAACTTTTTGCATACCATGCTCCAATTTTTGACAGATTAATTCAGATGCGCTATATAAGTCAAGATATTTTATAACGTCATCCGTTCATGTTTGGGGGGTTGGTAAACATATGTGAAGATAGAATCTGCTTCGCTTAGGGTACGAAAAGGAATAACTTTGACGCAGTTAAAGTAATTAATTTACGCCAGACTAATGAAGAATCAATTTACAAAACTCTAGAATGATGCTCCTGTACGAGAAGCTGATAATTTTTGTGATGCTCATTTAGTGAAGATAACTCTGCACTACAGTTATTGGCACTGAGATCGGCTTGTAACTCTTTATTTGACAGACGAACTATTATTAAATTCTTCTATTTCTAACTTTGGGGCATTCATTGTATTTATTTATAAATTTATTTTTATCATTTGTAAAACTGTACAATGCATTGTAGTAATTTAAAGCAGGGGTTCTCAAACGCTCTATCGCGAGTGCTTTTTCAGTCGATCTAGAGAAAAATTTGCCGATATATCTCTAATCGCAGATTTTGTTTTAGTTGATCCTCAATTAGGTCAGAATAATCCCCACATCTCTTTATTTTATCGTAATAATCCCCTGATAGCAGTGAAAGGTGGCTTTATCAAATGAACACGCGGTACTTGTCAAATGAACCCCGTGACACGCGACGTTTTTGATTCCCGCCGAATTTTTTATAAACTTCGGGCGGCGTGTTTGGCGGCACGCTTACAAAGAAACCATTAGTTAGTTTGGTACTTGAGAACATTGAAGTCTTCGTCCGCACCGATATAAATGTTGCGCCTGTGGGAGCAGGAGTCAGTCCGACTTGTAACTTGAAGTTAGTAAATAATAAAAATTCCATCATATTCGATGCGTGCCCGTAGCTTGCAACGAAGGCTATTCAAATTGCTGATGGAAGATAGTCAATCTACTGAACACACTCATTTAGTTCTTCACATGAATGTCAGGTGGTTGAGTCGCGGCAAATTCCTAGAAAGATTTCAAGACTGACTAAGGTTTTCGACAGACATCATAATGGATTTAAACACCATTAACTTGGAGCTTCAAGGTAAAAGAAAATCTATTATTGAAATTATCAGCGCAATAAACACATTCAAAAGTAAATGATGATCAACTGAAAAGATAGTTTCTGAAACATTTTCCGTTTTTGAAAGCAACGATTCCTCAGTTGTATTTTGATAGATATGAGGGTGAATTATTAAAAGTTTTGGGCGAATTCGAAAGACGTTTCTATGATTTCAATAAATTGGCAAATGTTGCATCTTTTATAAGTTATCCTTTTTCGTGTAAAAGCATTGAGGAATGTGTTACTGAAATAGAAAGACATTTTAATTTGAACTATTCTTCTGTTGAAAATTAGGCGTGCAGATTATATCAGATATACATCTCAAAGCCGCAGAATTCTGGTCTGTGATATCTGAAGATAAATATCCGAATCTAAGGCAAATCAGTTGACGGCAATGTTTGGGTCAACTTACTTGTGCGAGTCTGCCTTTTCTGAAATGAAGTTAATTAAGTCAAAATATCGCAATCGACTGACGTACATATGACATCATGCTTAAGATTAACACTCCGTAATTATGTAACACCTTATGAAAAGTATGCTGAATACATGCAGTGCCACGCTTCATCATCCAAAGTCATTCTTTAGTTAAGTTTAGAAAGTAGAACTCCTTTGTATCGTAAGAACCAATAAACTTTCAATTTTGAATAAGTACGAATTTTTTCATTGAATATTTAGTTAGAGCCTACCTTGACTAAAAAAAATGTATATTCCGGAAAACTAATTTCTGTCGTTCCTTCTAATTCTACGTGAATTCTTGGCCACGAAATTCTGCAACGTCCCTATATATAATATACTTATACCTGCGCCACTATATACCCTTCCTACCTAGACGACAATTCTGCATCACATATACTTGCAGACTTTCAGAGTCGATCGATCGGAATAACAATATTGAGGTAGATCGCCAGCAGTTTAAGTTTGAGCACCCCTGATGTAAAGGATGTAATGCTTAGCTACCGTATTTCAGGATAATGCTAACATTTTGGAGACAGAACAGGCTGGATAGTGATTCATTTCTCTAAAGCACATTATTTTTATGCTATAAAACGTAAATAATTTGAATTCTCACTTGAAATTATTTCGTCATTTTTACACATCGTCAAATATATTAATTTAAATAATTGGGGGTAATGAAAGCAGCACTCGGAAATTAATAATAAGGAGCCGTGGCGAAGGTAAAGAATGTAATGCAGAAGTTACATCCAATGTGCCAGAGGAAAGCGTTATGGATACTTTAATATAATCCCAACCAATAAAGTCTGTATAAGATTTTTTGTTACATTTGGTATTGTATCCGGGAGTTTTCTCAATCTACTGTCATATTCGACGTATGTACTGCAAACAATTCATTATATGGTCTTAACATATAAATACCTATTCTGTATTCAGTACTACCCGTTTTCCCTATCTGACACTCAGTGTATCTTAACGCACATACGTTAATCTCAAGTAATATCAGAAATCAAAGAGGTGCACTGTGTCAACTGTCTCGACGGAAATATTATTTAATGTCGAGCGGCAATGCCAATCATCTCCATACTGTAAATGGAATTAGGTTATTTTTATTTAAGTTATTTAATAAAATTCCTGGCGCTTTAATAAAGAATACAATAATTATATTTATAAAAAACAATCACTTTAAGGGTCACTGAACGCTATTACAAACAACTAAATTATGTCAAGGTGACGATTTTTAAATATCAGGGTTAATTTCTTATGTAGTAACGACGTGCAGCAGAATTTAGTTCATTTGACGGACCTGTTTTTATCTTCATTTGAGTCTTGATGCAGGTTACTAGACGCCGTAACTTTCTTCGGGTTGAACTATAAGTTTTACTTTCGCCGGAGGAAAGTGGGATGAACCTAGAATTGCCGGTGATTGAAGAAAACCCAGTTTTCCCTCTTCTTCCCTCTCACCTTCCTTGTCTCAATAACTTCTCACTAAAAAGTAACAATTCACACCTCACTTTCAACTCTTGTTACACTATGCAACTTCCTCCTCCCTTCCAATATCCGTCCATTCTCCAGTTTTCTCCTCCCTTACACGTCTTGATCAACTCTTCTACTCTGCATCCTCGCTTTCTCAACGTCTTTCACCACTCTAAATATTTTTCAGTTTCTCCTCCCAGCTAAACTCGTCTATCCCTTCTCCAAGGGAAAACGCTACCTCACGTGATGTTTTTTTCTCAGCCATTCCCACGAGTCCTTCGTCCAGAGCGGGAAATTTTCCATGACAAAGGTAACTGTCGTTCGGAAATTTTGAAGGGTGAATGTTCATTCAGCAAAACAAGCTTAATGTTGTAAACCCGAATACAGGAAAGTCTCCCGACCGGCAGCCTGGCGCCGGGATATACCACTTCTTACCTGCATGTCAGTCAGAATTTCTTCCTGAATTTTTAGATCCTTAAAAATTCTAAATATTTGAACAAAATTAGTTAGGGGTCCTACTAAGCTACAATACACAATATATATATATATATATATATATATATATATATATTATTAGGAAGCAAAGGAAGTAGTGCTTCCAGTAACAAAAATTGTTTAAGTCATATTCTGAAAAACGTCAAGAAAAATATGAGTATTCTGTTTATTTTTCGTCGTGAACTTACGTACGTAGTCCTTCTTGGCGGCAAATTACGAACCAGTCTGTCTGAATTCTACTGCTCACCCTGCGTCCTGGTGCAACATAAACGAACCTCTGAGATGGAAGCACTGGCCTGCCACCTTCCGCGGATGGTCCCGCTCGACAATGTCGTTATTTCATCTTTACTCTCTTATGAAGAATTCAGTTTCTAAAAAATATTTGTAGGTATTTTGTGTAATGTTGTGCGTCGTACGCTGTTAATATACTCTGCGCATTCACAAGAACGGTTTCTTGCCGCAAATAAAGCGTGAAATGACTTTAAAAGTTCGTGAAAAAAAGATTAGTTTGGAAGCAATAATTTTGCAGAGTAGAGAGCCAGCGTCTGAGACGTCAGCGGATGTATCATTCTCATTTCATCATTAAGTAAAGAAGGAAATTATTATTATTCGTAAAGAAACACCATTTCCTACGCCAAGTTGTAAAGGTGCATTGAATGGCTGACAGGCTGTTAAACAATCGGCAAGAAGTATTTTCGCTCTTAGGTGTTAAAAAATATATTTGGAACAAAACTGGAGTCTGTGATTTGAATAATCTTCAAAGAGCTATAAAAATAAATTATAATTGTAAATTTTATGATTTGGAAATTAAAGACTTTATACATTCAAAAGAATTGACCACGCATTAGATGAAAATTTACTGATCAAACATTAATAGCTCAATGAAACGGTGAAAAAGAATCGCGCAATTCTACGATGTAGTTTCTCGGGAACCAGGAACTGAGTTTCAGGGGCCAAGATGAATCTGTTGATTCGGTTAATAAAGACAATTATCGAGATTTGATTCAGTTAATCTCTGAGTAACATCCTGTACTAGAAAGTCATCTGAAAAATGCGACCGTATTCCAAGGTACTTACATTATAACTCGAAATTGTTGCAAATGTTGCCATGACCCACATTACAAGCGTGATAGGAGAGCGTACTTTTATTACTACCATTCCGTATAAAACAACTGATGTCATCAATGTCAGTAAGCTTTCAAGGATTGTTCGCTACGTATCAAGAAATGGCATAATTGAAGAATGATTTATAGAATTGTCAAGAAGTATCTTTCGACTAGAGATGGGCGATCCAATCGAGATCTGATTCAAAGAACTAGCTCCTTCTGATGAGTGAGTAATCATTGAATCGTAAAAAAAGAGTGGTAGGTCTTTTGGTTCACTCCACTCCTGCGATCCTAGAGCAACCAGCTGAATCATTCACTCACGAATCAGATCACTAAACCTCCGATCCCATTGTTTGAATTACTCACTCACGAATCAGATCACCGGGTTTGCGATACCAGTGTTTGAATCACTCACTCAAGAATCAGATCGCAGAAATCAGAATCTTTTTCTTTCTGGATACGTCATCGTGATGTAAAATTAAATTAAGTGTCATTTGCACAAAATATTGAAACCGAAATTTAATTTTAAATTCTGATATATTATCTGATTGTGCCAATATAATACGCAGTCTGGTAAATCTAATCCTACACTTTTCACTTTAGCCTTTCAATATCACTTCATAATATATTATGCTTTTACTAACATTATTCATAATTAACTTCTTTTTTTTATAATATCGAAGTAGAATTTGGATGAAGTCTTTAATTACGTTAAATTCATCTTAATATTAATACAAAGAATGAGTGTACAAGTTAGTATAATTTCTTTTTTAATTTTTTGAGTGGAAAAATACTTTTGTTTTATTTGCCTGGCTGCTGTAGAGTTGTGTAATAATTTTTTATCAGTGGCATAACAATTACAATATAAGTACATGTATATGAATATTGCCAATAATTTTGTTCCTCTTTAACTATAATCCGCCCGCTCCAACAAACCTTTCCTTTCTCCATACACTTTTTAAAAAGAAACGTACAAAATTTTCGAGTGTTGCTACATTAATGAAGCTTATATTTTATATTTATGACTTTCAAACCACTACAAGAAAAGCTTTGCCCCACTCTTCTGCGATGCACTGTCCACTAATTAATTATTTTAAAAACAAGTAAAACACACAGATGATTCAACCTTTGCGAATAGATTTGAAAGAGTGTTTTCTGTCTTCTGTTAAATTTTAAGACGATTTTAAGCAACACTTTGAAACCTATAAGTTGTCAAAATCGAACTATATGAAGGAAAGACAAAAACTGTCATATTTGAGTATTTTCGCCGACACACAGGTATAAAATGCTTTAAAAATTTCATTTACGTATCATAGAATTGAATTAAAATTTGCGTAAAATGAGACCTTTCACAATAACGTACTTTAGGCTATTACGAATGTGCACAGTGAGGCTTCAAACTCAGGGTTATACTATTTTTACGACGACAGTACTGAGTAATTTTTAAGTAAATATTTTTGAAACCAATATAAATTGGAGGTACGTTATTGGTACAACTTCGTTATTCTAATTAAGATAAACATGTCCGGCTTGCTACAGTGTAATTTCAACTTATTGATTATTTATTCTATCCTCATCCTCTGTCTATTATTATTGTTTCTGCATTGAACCCAACCCTTTAACTTAAAAGTGGCAAATGCAACTTCCCATTTGTTTATGCCACATAACTCCGGTGGTTTGGAGTGGCAATTCGCATTTCAGGTAAACTATGGTACTAGCTTCTTTTTGAAGAATCTGTGCCCCACATCATTCCTATCAATGAGGCATTTCTACAAGTTCGTAACGGGACTAAACGAGCTTCTAGCTCATTGATACTTGGTCGCCTGTTCTTTATAGAGGTTAAACAGTATGGGCGACAGACTGTATCCTTGTCTTACTTCTTTCTTGATTTCTGCTTTCTTTACTTCAATTCTGATTTCTGCTGACGGCCTTCTGTAGAGGTTATACAATACACAAACATCAAAGCTTTAATTTTATGTATAATAATTACTTACAACTTTATAATGCTATTTCAAAATCTGCTTTAGTTTGTAAAAACAACAAAAGATCATGTAATAATTGTCAAAACATGTGAAAACATCCTATTATATAGTGGGTACACCTCAATTATTGAATTTCTTAATCAGCCTGTAAACAGTTGATTTAGACAATTTCCCATAAAATCCCGCCGAAATATCAATACCATAACATCTCTAATGCAAATATTTGTAATTTATTATGTTTAATTTTTGTCTGCCGTATTAAAAATTCTGCACTACGCTCACAGGAGCGATCACGAGGTCCCGTGAAAATATAGGAAAATGGTGTAAATAATAAATTAATTTTAGTGTCTTAATCTCTACAGCTGTTTCGTGTTTTATAAAGATTTTATATGAATAAAAGGTCAATATTAAAAAAAGGGGAAAGTATGATTTTTAATTAATACTAGAATTGATTAGATTTAAAAATTTTAATTTAGTGTAACGGTTGGTCTTCTCGTTTACTTTTTAAACATTCTCATTTATATATTTCCTATTTTACTTTTTCTCATTTTCAAATTGTCTTCTTTTAATAATTTTATTGTTTTTTATTATTAAGGAATTTATAATCTGTTATAATTAGGGGAGAAGTGGTCCAGTCACCACGCTCCGAATAAAAGAAAATGATATATGAATGAAAAAAAATTAAACTTCACAGATGTATTGATTTTCTTTTTATCGACAGTTCCTGTCGATATGATTATAAGAGAAATTAATGTCTGTTATTACAATACATAAATTAAAAGTTAACGACCCGTATATCAGACATTAAAAAATGTAACCTAAAACACAGATTATACCAGCAAAGAACAGCCAAAATACAATTAAATAATTAATTATACAACTTCTTTAATTAAGAAGCATCATTCTTTATATTAACAGAAAACTTATTGCGTTTAATATACAACATTTCAGAAATTAATAATTTTTGTAAGTAACTTCCTTAGACGAAAGGACGTGAAAATACCTGATACAAGTTTTCTAGAGTTTTCATAACATGTCTATTAAGTGAATCGACGGGTAGGATCCTTAAACTATAGCCCGTTTGCCCTAGTCAACCCTTGCCTACCTTGCTCTACCTTCCACATCCCCCCTTTTCAATTCCCTTCCTATGCTACTACAGGGCAGTTATCTGTTTCAGGACACTTGTCAATTAATTTATAAATTCGAACAAATCATCTAAACGTATAACATTTATTCCAGATTTGTATATTAATTTGTCTTTACAAATACTACAATTGAAAATTAATAATTGAGATTTATAACTTCAAAAAATTTTAATTTCATGGCTTCCCGAATCGTGATTAATTCTGGTAATTCTCACTCTAATCTCTGAATAGTTAATGGAATATAATGTACTTTGTGATTCCTACATTACTGCTAATAAACTGAACATGCCTCAAATTTGAAACAATCTTGAATTTTATTCACTCAACACTTAATGTGGTCTAGTGGCTAGCCTCGAATTACAAACGTCCCGGGTTCGATTCCTGGCATGACGGACCTGGGTGTTGTTTGTGTGTTTTCAGGTTCCCTATCTTAGCAAAAGGACGAAACAGCAAATCATTCACTCAATTAGATAGTCGCTAATAACCTCTGATGTTGGTGCGAGTAATAAACCCAGAATTAAAAAGAGATAGTCAAGGTTTACACGGGAGGCAGAAACGAATATCTCTGAACAATGAACGCACGCTAAGAATTCTGCAATTGGAAGGTGTTCGTATTTTTAAATTTATAATGCAGTTTTAAATTATACTTTTGAACTTTGTACTAGAATTTTGCGTTTTGCAATTAAATAGTAATCGCTTTCCCGTGTTACAGTTTACCACCGGGATAGTCCAAACCAATTAGACTAAATAATATATAATTTATGCTCAGTAGTAAACGTGCGTATTACACGTATTACCTGCAAATGTTGTTTTAAATAAGATAAAACTTGACAGTAAGTAAGTTTTATCTTAGGTCCAGCGATTGGATGTAGAACAATGAGCGTAGGAGTTGGCCCTGGTGAGGTGATTCATCATCCCTCTGGACGGATGAGAGGAGTTGCTCGCTTGCTCACCAGAACGCAAAAATCGCATTAGCGAGATGTTCTCGCGGCTGTGCGTGGGCGAATCCAACATTAGAGTTACCTGGGACGTTCACGCTGTTGGGGGAAAAAAAACTCGTTCGCTCGCTTGAATGATTGGACGTTCAGGGCTGGGAGCGGTCAAATGGAATGTCAATGAATCAATCCGTTCTTCCAAATAACTCGTTATTTGAATTGTTAATATCCGTGTACCCCATGATGTGTCAGCACCTGTGTCATTTTGATTAATGTAATACATTTTTTCCTTTACAAATATAGCAAAACAGACACATATTTCAGTTTCCGTTACAGCAGCTTTAAAGAAATTTAATAATACTTAAACTGTTTTCATTTGTGTCCTCATTAAAAACGCGTAGACATATTGTAAAGGCGTAAACTTGTAACTAACGTTTGCATAAATAACAAACTTAAGTCATTTTCTTGTATTTAATTGTTAGTCTTCAATTGGATATAAACCCGGTGGCAGAAACATACTTTAATTGACTTAAATAAAAAGTAATAACTTTTATTCCCTGCAGCTTTATTACGAGCTTATTTATTGTATCCTTATTCCCGGCTCATTGCAATTATAAACAAAACGCTGATGACGTCATTACACCTCACGTATCCCAAATAAATTAATAATCTTTTCTTCGTGTTTAACACGTGGTTTCCTTGCAACCAAAAAACCAAGCGTAGTATCAGGGATTTCTCAGTTGGCATTCCCTTTTTATCTTTGTCATTTAAATGATTTTCATCACTAACATATCAACTGTATACCTTCAGAAAATCTCGCAATTTAGTAAACAATTAATTCTCCCATCATTTAACAGTCAGATTTTACAGCCGTTGTCATTAAATTTTGGTATCATAATAAGATATGTTTGAAACGTTTTAGATACTTAAAATATTTTAATATATAATATTCCAATAATCTATTTTTATTATGTAAGTGGAAAGTGGCCGGTTTGTTTTACTGTGTAGTAAACTACATGTATTGGATATTAAGTAGTTGTTAAGATATATATGTACTAGAAGTAAGTTATTAGTTATAAAGTAGTTATTAAAATAGATAGATTCTTTTATTTTTAGTATCCGGCTAACCGTATGTAATACATGTTGTTAGTTCCATGTTCGGGGGAGGGGGATGAGAAAATAATATCAGAAGAATTTTGTGGGGTAGGTGTCATATTTGCCAGAACAAAGAGGTGAACGTTTGCGTATACCTGACTGCCCGTGCCCGAGCAAAAATTATTTCCCCCACCAAAGGTTAAAATAGCGAGGACTGACCCAATTTGCTGGCAATTGGGGGTGTGTTGTTCCCAAATTTATAAGTTGGAATTGGTAGTACAAATGAAACGAGAAACATGACGTGATGACGAAAAAGGTACGGAAGGGATAGTTGGTGTGGAGATGGAGAGGAGAACAGTCTAGACGATTCTGAGCTGAGCAGTTGGGGTGGAGAACGGGAGAGAAGAACAGTCGGAGAGGAGAAGTCGAGAGGAGGAGCCGAGTCAGAGCTGGGAGGGAAGTTGGACAGTAAGTTCAGAAAGAGCAATTGCTCCTGGACGGAATAACTTTGCTGTCAGGAGAAGAAAGGTGGAAGCCAATCATCAACCTTTACTACGTGCCGTGGAAGCAGCAAACAGACAATCAGTTTCTGAGTCCAGCGATCAGAGGCCATGAGTGACGACTCGGCAAAAGAGTCCTGGTTTCGTCTTCCTACACCACAGACGAACATACGAGCCGGAGCATAGTAAGAACCCAAACAGATCAATCACAAAATGTTCTTACGTTGACGCGGTAATTCCGATTTTTCTTTACTTTCTAAATTCTGGGTACGGAAATTATTTATTTTCCTTGCATCATTTCAGAGGGGTCAATTTTAACGGCGCGGTATGCTTTCTCTATTTAAGATTCAAAACATAATAGGTGTAATTTTCCAATCCACCACGGTCAACATGTAAATAATGCGGCTGGTCCGAGCAAATTAAATTGATAGTAAAATTTTCAAATAGGTCATATTAGTATTACATTTAATAACAAAATGATTTTAATATTGTAAATAGTTTTTTGTATACAGTTCGATAATATATATACATATATGTTAAAATGATTCAGCCTTTTTAAAAGTGAACCCTAAAACCTAAAAATAAATGTGGTGAAAACGTATAGGTTAATTGATAAATATAAAGTCAAGTTCCCCCACCACAACTGGAACTTTATTCGAAATTGATTATTTACGACTTTCTGCATTTTGAAGTACGTTTTCAGAGACTCTTCCGGGGAGGTAATGAGGTGACTTTTGAAGCTAATGACAGTCAAAAGTCCTGGTCGACATGACGGTGGCTGTGATTTCCCAGGAGCGCTCACGTCTCTGCTGATTGGCGCGTTTCCCGAAGGCGCTGTCTGAGGTCAGTCTCCACCTGACCAATCAAGCCATTCATCAATCGTATGATTCTAAAGGCGTTCAAAAAGAAAAGACAATAAAATACGTGAAACATTCCTTTTTTGAAAGTATTACATAATTTGTATATTATTTTAAATTATTTGACAATGTGTTGGAACCCTTATTGACTGCAAGAAAAAAGGATGAAACAAACATAAACAGTATCATATCAACAAGGAGAGCAGAAGTGGGAGATTACAACACGAGAAATAAATCGATTTCGGTTTGAGCTCAAGGGAAGAAATGATCAACGGTGAAGGAAAAACTAAAGCTGACAGATCAATAAACTAACATATGTCATATGAATTCTCGGTTTTATTCAGAGATAGAACTGATATTGAATATAAAGTATACTAGAATTACTGAAATGATTCTCATACTGTTAACAGTTTCAATTCAAAAACAAAACAATGCTTCCAAGTTTACCTCAGCAAAGAAGGCTATGAAATAGAATTTAGAAGACCAGAATGGAAAAATCGTGACAATACCGGAACACAAAGACGTAATATCCCGGTAGCGGAAACTCTACCGTCTGAGATAATCCGAGTCGACTCTCTGACCGGATTATTGCCCAAATTTTAATTATTTGAACTTATCAAATTATAAAAATATTACAAACTGCTACATTAATTTGTAATTAAAAAATGAATAAACTTCTGTTGGCAAACAATGTCTCTTTTCTTTTGACTTCTTACCGCCAAAGTCCGAGCAGATGTGTTTGACAGTTACAATATCGATTTATTAAACTATTGACCGCTACCTTCTAAATTAAAAATATGTCAAAATTAGTTGGATTAAAATTAAGTATAAAATTAATAATTTATATAGAGTGTATCAAAACACGCAGGAATTTCAGGAATGAATTCATCGTAATTAAAAATAAAAATAAATTTATTTATATTGCTATGCCTTTTTTCATCGACCAAACAAAATGCTTTTTAATAAACGTGAAAGGAATTAAAAATTATTTGAACCAGAAAATATTTTAAAATTTAGTTTGAGAATTTGCTAAAATGTTATATAAATAAAGTAAATATCATTCAAGATTGATGAGTGAAGCGTTGCACATTAGATCTATTTTCCCTTTTAACACTAACAGTGAACACAGAAATTTAAACAAAATTTATGATTCCCTGTTGCCATCACTTAATGTAAAAGCTATTTGCATAATGAATTTTTAAAAATTAATAAAACGCATAATGGCTGTGTATATATAACAGTCACTTCGGCTGCAATGTAAGTTTTTTCTTTATAAATTTGTAATATTCCATAAATTTTAATATGATTGCATTATAAGTTGAAGATCAGAAAAAGATAATTCTATGAAAGAAAAATAGATGGTGGGAGGAGTGACAGCAGTTTCATGTGGAAAACTCTTAAAACTACTATGAAATGTAGAATGGTTGTAGACTTACTCCACTTTCTGGGGTCTGAAGTATTACCACAGGATAATTTTAAGTGCCTATCAATGGATGATGTTGAGTGTTTATTAGGTACGAGGGATTGTATGCCTGTGGAGGAGATGTGGGAATCTTTCCATAATATTTCGGACACAGTAAATGAAGCAGAGTCAGAGGCATTATGTTGTGATATTCGCAGCATTCCACAGGGACCTACACTTTTTAATTCATACATAAATGATATGTAATGTTGTATTCAAAATTGTGATGGCAATGTTAGGTTATATGCTAATTATGCGCTTATATTCATTTCTCGAAATGAACATATTAGAGTACTTAATGAAATAAATGAACGAAATGGATAATAGGAGCTCCGGAAAGAAAAAGAATAGAAGCCTTTGAAAAGTGGTGCTACAGGCGAATGCTTAAAATCAGATGGGTGGATGACTAACTAACAAGTAATGTCTAAACAGAATAGGGGAATAGCGAACAATATAGGGAACTATGACCAAGAGAAGGAAAATATTAATGGGCCACGTTTTAAGGCATGTAAAATTAGCATTAGAGGGAAGAGTGTGGGGTAAGAACAGAAGAGGGAGGCCAGGCCAAGGATAGAATACGCTAATCAGATTGGGGAGGATGTGGGTCGTGCTAGTTATGAGGAAATGAAAGGCTTGCGCAAGAATGTTTAGGATGGAGGGTTGCAACGGACCAGTCTTAGTACTGAATACCACAAAAACAATAAAATCAACACTGTTTTAAGTAAATTGATATGTATCTCTATGTAAATAGATTAAAGTTAACTAATTTAGCTGAAGTGGATTAGAGAATAAATATGAACTGGCTATAGAGCTAGACAGAGTTAGTGACTATAGATATTCAGGAGTCATATTGGACAAAAAGTTGAAAATGTATAGTCATATAGCTTTTGTAGGTAAAAGGATAAGTAGAAAGTCGAGTTTTATAACGTAAGCAAATTTTTAACTAAGGTATCTAAATATCTAATTATTAACTGTATTATACTTCTATTTTCAATTCTTGTTGTACTATGTTGTATGACATATCCAATATATGTATGGACAAACTTAACAAGTTGCAAATAAGGCCATTAATAAATTCATTGTTCACATGAGTGTATTATAAGTTAAACGAGCAACATGATTTCCCTATACCGAAGAAGACTGGGGCTGATAGATGTGAACAGCACATGCATGCAAAATATGAACGAAGAAATATATAGGAGGATGGAATATCAAAAAGAATACGACATAGGACAAGATCAGTTTGGTTTTAGGTAGAATATAGGGACAGAAAAGCAATACTGACTCTGCGACTAATTTTAGAAGATAGGATACGAATAAACAGGTCTACGTTGATGATATTTGTAAATTCTAAAATACCGTAAACTGGAACAAACTATCAAGGATTTTTAAGATGAAAGGAATAACATATAGAGGAAGAAGAGTAGTCCATAACCTCCACGGATAGTATTCAGGCCTAGAGAAAACATCAGAAATAGAGAAAGGAGTAAGATAAAAATTCAGTCTGTTGTCCATGCTTTTTAACGTATATGTAGAATAAGCGATGAAGAAAGCTAAAAATGAAAATGGAAGAGGAATTAGTATGCATGGAGAAGAAAGAAAAGCCGTAAGGTTTGCTGATAATATTGTGCTATTAATAGAGTCAGAAGAATACTTGGAAACCAATGAAATGGCATGACGGTGATCATGAAGTAAGAGAACAACACGAAGATTAATAGAGGGAAAACCAAGATAATGGAGTGTAGTAAAAAAACAATGGGCGTTAGATTGGGAAGGGATATTTTGAAAGAAGTTAAGGAATTCTGTTACTTGGGAAGCGTAACAACTAGACTAGGATAACACAGACAAGGAATGCTTTTGAAAAAAGAGGAATTTACTTATTGCTAATATAAGTATGAAAATTAGGACATTATTACTAAAATAATCGTATGGAGTGTGTCGTTATATGGGTGCGAAACGTGAATGATATTAGGTGCAGAAAGGAAAGAACTGTATAAGAGAATGCTGAAAATAAGATGGGTGGATAGGTTAACTAAACATGAAGTTCTCAGCAGAATAGGGGAAGAGAGAAGAATTTGGAGGACTTTGACCAAGAGAAGGGATGGATTAATAGACCACGTTGTGAGACATGACGGTCTCGTAAAATTAGTTTTAGAGGGAAGTGGGTGTGTTAAGCACAGAAGAGAGAGGCCAAGAATAGAATACGCTAGGACGATTAGGGAGGATGTGGGATGTGGTAGCTATGTAGAAATTAAAAGGTTTACGCAGGATAGGTTAGCACGGAGGGTTGCATCAGGACTGTATTTTAGGACTGTATACCAGAACAACAACGAGAATTATATTGTTGTACGAATAAAAGATTTAGTGTCAAAGTAATGTTAAGAGAAATTAATTGGCTTGTTTCAAGGATTTTGTAAAGATTCGTACTAGGATATTTTTTCTATAAATTTATCAATAATTTGTTACTTATTTAGCTTATAGAATAACAGAAACCCATACAATGGTGGAAGTATAATTAGATATAACCGGGACTAGGTGAAGGAACATGGGGACTCAAATTTGGGCAAACAAATGAAAAAGTCGATTTTGTAGTATTCAAGTATTAATATGCCTATAAATGCAGTAAAATGAAAAAAGAAGCTGCCAAACAAAAGAAGGAAAGCGTAGCATATTCTGCAGGACACATTTAATTAATATTTTTGATTCTAATTTAATTAATTATTACTGTTTTTCTCAGCTTCATGATTTCTGGTACCAAAAACCTTCTACGCGTCACAAATATTAAGATATTGTCGTCATTCTTTTTGTACATAGTCTACATGCTAATACCTTAAAATATAAGTATTTGTATTTTAATTTTTTAAGGATTTTATGTGAAAAAATTTTAAGGGCTAAAAAGTGCTAATTTTTAGGTAATAAATAATAAAAAAATTAATTTCTCCCGACAGTTTTATTCAATTTCAAAAATAATACTGAAAATTTCAAAAATTGTCAGCGCTACATATAAATGTAAAACTTTAAAAATATATTCAAGTACACAACGCAAGGAACATTTTCAAAACTGCAAAATTTTAAAAAATAATTTTAAAAATAACTTGCTACACATGCGCGTTATTAACACAATTAAATTTTCAGCTCATTAGCAATTCTTTTACAGGAATTTCGTATTTCAGTCCAAGTGTACCTTAAATTTTAAAGTAAAAAAATAAAATAATTTAACAATTACCTAAAGATGTTAAGGAATATGAGACTATTATTAAATTTAAGAATAGTTTATTTAAACATCTAAAAATTGAATAATGTAACGGCGAGTTGTATGTCTTTGCCAAATAAATTCGTTATTATTATAATTAGTACCATGTTTGTAAATCTGTTTTTTTAGATTTATTAGTTTTTATACTGGGATTAAGACTGCTAGAGAATCGATACGCTGACCACTTCTCATAATGTGTCATGTAAGGGCGACCAATTAGGCCAAGGTCCTGAACGGGATGCAGAGCCAAGGAAGAAGAAAAAACTATAACTTAAAATCTAAGCGTTTTTGTCTGACGTATACGCATTATAAAACGAAATCACAGACAATACATAACGGATTAATCTTGTAGCTTTCGTCAGAAGATGAAAAACGTCAGAGTTACAAGAACGACACAAAGAATAAACGAATGAAGAACTCAAACAGGAAGGTGCTATGTGTCATTTATTTTGTCACTTATTTATTGTCTTTATTTGGGCTATTTATTTTGTAAATTATATTAATTTAGACGTCCACTTTAAGATGTTACAATAATAACGATAAGTCGTGCTGTTTTCATTAATCTATATAAATATAAAGCAGTGTGAAGCAGCCGGCTTGTGAGTTAAATACACACAAACAAACTACGAGTTATAAGGAACTCCTAGATTTCCCCTTCGGCGTTTCTAAGTCATTCATCCGATTGCCGGGAATATTTATGCGTTTAGCGCTGTTTATTCCAAACAATGATTCTGTCGATATTCAACTCAAAAACTTCCTACGTCAATATTGTTCCATGTGACTTCATGTTTGTCCGTTATGATTTCCTAAAATATTCATCAGATTGCCATGAAATTTTGTCGCAGTGTGTCCTCTGTGAACAGAAAGTTTGTGTCGATATTTTAAAGGTTTAGCATTCTTCCTTTCAAAGAATTAGGTCAAAATCTATTACCCTGTAGACATTAAAAGATCGAAAGATTATAACCTCACGTAGCTTGTCAAATGAGAAACTTAAATTGCTGTTTAGCGTGGCATTATTCTAAACTTTATATTATATTTTATTTAATAAATTATACTTTTTCATACGTTAATTATAATGAAAATATTTTAGACGATGGATGTACATAATTTTAGGATACTAAAAGTCAATGGTGATAAACTATTAAAAGCATCATTACTTAATTCAAATGTTATTTTACGCTTTAATAACTATGGAATCGTAAGTAATGATACTTTTTAAGTAGTTAATAGATGTGCATAATATTTAATAAGACACTTTTCAGATAAAGACATGGACCGCACAAACTCAATTTTTCTATTCGTATATATTTATATGCATGTTTGCGTAAGTTTCGACTTCTATTTTTCCCCTTTTCCAGGCAAAAAAAGGTCCTGCTTTAAACACATATAGAACTTAGGACAGGATACATTTGGCCCTCGCATATTCTTTCACTCGAGATAATTAAGTTACAGTTAAGAGTGAAATAATGCTAATGTTTAACAAAAATTTTATTTAAAGAACTGATACTTTTTAATTAGTTAATAATAATGGAAAGTGTTTTATGAGCCTCAATGCAAATGATTCAGAATTGCAACCCTTCTATTTATTTGTAGGAACTACACAGACGTTGGTCCAATTACGTAGATACCATGCATGTGTTACAATAGAATAATTTAGAAATATGAACATTCGTATACAATAACTACAATGAACATTGTATTACATTACAACTTTTGCTTACATTAACGAGGCATTTAAAATTTAGATTAGTTACAAATGTAAAAATAAAAAGACAAATATATTTATAAAAATAGAAGAAAATAAATAAAATGTGATTGTTGAGAAAAGATTTTCTAATATGAACAATACTTTGTGTGTTAATAGAAGAGAATTTTCTACGGTTTCAGAGAAGGAAGACTGTGAAAGTTATTATTGTGGATTAGTATAAACTTCACTTCACAGATAACACTAAATTTCGCGAGTCCACTGCACTGCACTGTGAGCGATACAAGATGTTATTCGAAACCAAAATGTTGTCTCCGGAAGGAATTCCCTGGCAGCTCTTCTCAGCGACTGGAAATCTCGTGCAATTCACATGAAATAAACAAGAGTAAAACTGTGAGTTGGACATATAAACAGAAGAGATATTTAAGTACAATTGGTTGTAAGATTTTATTGGATAATAAGTAATATACCTATGGAATTGTAATGAAACAAATCTAACCGAGGTGGTAACTGATTGCATAGGACAGTCATTCGGTGCGTTGGAGATTTGGAGGCTGTTACCGATTTAATATTTGTGTTATAAAGTAAGGACTGGCTGGTGCCTGTTAGTAAACGATGCTACACGAATATTTACGTAGGATAACAAAGTGTTATCATCTATTTTGCCATTACACAGTTTGAACAGAAAAATATTGACTCTTGTTCTCATCTGGTTGAGAGTTTATCTATATTATATATTTACAAAAGCTCTTCATATGGCTTGTCTAACCTGTAACGCGCAAAGTCGATGTAATAAAGAAATCTTAAAAAGTTTTCTGAATTTTCTCTACTTCGTGAGTTTGTTTCTTATGTATGGGATTCCAAATTAATGATGCGTACTCTAATATTGGCCTTACTAGAGATGAATAAAGATGTAACAGGGTGGGTGTAAAGATTTAAAGTGGGGTAATGAGGTGAGCGAGGTAAAGGCGCTGCTACTGCTTCACTTTGTAAACAGGGTCTTGAGGAAAAGCACGACGAAAACCAAGATTTCCGCTTACAAAACGTTGGTCAGGCCAATTTTAGAATATGGAGTAACGTGCTGGAATCCATATCGAAATGAACACACTCTAACGTTGGAAAAAATTCAAAAACGGGCTGAAAAAATTTTTGTGGGTCGATTCGCGAACAATCCTCACGAGAATTTAGGTCTCAGTAATAGAAGGAAACATGCCAGGTTGTGCGCAATACATAAAGTTTATAAGGGTGAACCACAGGGCCTGGAAAGAAATAACAAACCATCTAACGGCGCCAAATTGTATTTCTAAAAATGACCACTCGTTCAAAATTAAAGAAAAAGGGCAACGTACAGACGTAGGAAAAATTTAATTTGTAAATAGGTCAATACGCGATTGGAATTCCTTGCCTGCAGAAATACGACTTTCCCGGGTAGCGTAAATCAGTTTAGTAGTAGCCTAAGGAAACTTAAGTGAGTAATTTTTTTAAAAAATCAGCGAAGTGATAATAGTGAAGTGCAGTGAAGTGATTTTGTGTGGCTTCTTTGTTTTCTTTTCCAGATAAAAAACTACACTTCAAAATTCTTCCTAGTGTAAACTTTTCGTGATTTTGTTTGTGTTTTATTTGTATTTTCTTTGTATATATCTGCCACCGGGCAAATGCCCAATAGCAGCTTAGTTAAAAATAATAATGTATTTATAAACAATTTGGAATTTCTTACAATTAATTAGTCCAATGACTTTGTTCGCTTTCTGTGCGGATTCATATATGTGATCACAGAAAGCGGTTTTTGATGAAAAATTACGCCGAGATCTTCAATCGAATTAGATTTGCTAATTGATCTGTCGCCATTGTGTAGTTGTACTTGAAAGTGTTCTTTTTACGTGTACAAGTATACGACACGCATTTTTTTGTATTAAAGAAAAGTTTATTTCTTTGAAAGAATTCAACAGGTATTCTTGAAGAGCTGCACAGTCAGCGTCCGAGGCAGATTTTTCTGTAACTAAAAGCCGATTCGCTTAACCGAGAATCTTTGGCTCTATAGCCCGTTGAGGGTCTTGGCATACCGGGTTGACTGTGGACTGTCATCTTGCGTGACACATTCCGAATTCGGAGTTGGAGTGATACGTGGTCTGCGTATCAATTCTCCAACAGTCTTAATCCCGGTCTTCGCGACCATAATGATATCATTACTTAAATAAAATATTATTTTACGCCATATAATCCTTAATCATAAAACTTGACAAGCTAAATCAGGGTAAACGCATATTTAAAGGTAATGAGACCGAAGAAAATATATCTATCAAGCGTGATATAATCCTTAATTTTTAAGTAACATTTTATTTAAGTAATGTTAATTTTAAATAGTTAAAAATATTAAAAATGTTTTATACGTTACATGATTAACTTACGCTACATAAAGATCAGGGTTGCAGTCATAGAATTTTAGTTTTTGAAGATGCATATACATATTTCACGCTAATCAGACCGATGAGATGGCTCAAGTGTCTTCTCCTTACAAATATAATTGACTGTTTTTATGTATGTTTGTGCTGACTTAAGATATCAGTAGATTTTTTGAATCGATTAAGACGTCATAAAGTAAATATGACGTTGCTGCTGATGGTTTAAATCGCGTGTTGACAAATCGATTACTGACGAATTAAATACTGTAATGAATACTGTCAATGAATTAGCATCAATCTAGTATTTTTTCAAATTCTATTATTAACATTTATTTTGTGATTAATTTGACATTAAACGCATTTATTTTCAATGAACTTAGCTAATTATAAAATATTAAAGTTCTGTATTCGACTTCTCGTGCCTAATTTGGTGAAGGCAATAAACTGAGTAAAATGTGACGTTTTGAAACATGATTAAAATTCTGAAATACCATATTATATGTGAAAATATATATTAAGATTCTATTTTAGTGTTACATTAATAATTAAATAAGTATGAGAAGATAAATAATTCAGACAGAAAATTTGAGAAAGAATTGGTATATGTCTCTCAGCGTTCATTAATCGAAATTAACAATCCACTTTTTTCACCGGTATCCGCAAGTATGAATAAAACATTGGCCTGACGCATACAGTAATTAATGACGCCACGAAACTCGGGGGAGATATTCTCATGGTTTAATATAACCACTAATAGTACCGAACGTACTGAAAAATCGGGTGTCAGTGTGCGTCGTCGTTTAAGCTACGCAAAATGAGTGGATAGGATTACCGATGACATTACAAAAGGCTCCCTCCTATGACAAATACATCCCTGGAGCCGGGGAACACTGGACGTTCCGAATACCCCACGCCCTCCCTGCCTGATAAGACAATCAATTACCAAGTCCAGTAATATCACTCTCCAACTCAGATGCACAATGAGAGTTTACATTTTTTTTAAATATCCTAAAATAATTTAAGCTTTACTATCTATTTAATCAATTTTCTTTCATAATAATAAATTTGTAACAAAAATAAAGTTAATGTTGGTTAAAATAAATATTTTCACTGTGGTTAAAAAGTGCTAATAAATAAAAATTCTGATGTTTAATATTATTTAGTTATTACAAGAGTTAAAATTCATTTATTTCAATTTTTAGACGTATGTTATTGATTGATGTTGCTTATTTTAACATGATGTGTCAAGGCTGGTTTATTTTTTGCGATTTAGGCTTTACGGATAATTTATATTGCTCGTTATGGTTTCGATATCACTGTTTATAACATTTCGGACTGTAATGGTAAAGGCACGTTTAAAAGACAGAAACTTTAAATCGAAAGATTTATATTACTGTAATGAGCGTAATTTTCGTTCTTCATATCTATACCAATAAACAAAATTAAAGTGTCTGTCTGTCCATATGTTTTTCTCTAAATGGCTCCGAAATGGCTCAATTGATTTCAAAGAAATTTTGTAGGTTTTAAAATAAGGCAACTTTACTTAAATATTAGTGAATATTTCATTTCGATAATGATATTAATATAATATAATAAAATATGTTTATAATAATTATACGTGAAGGTTTCTTTTCTATACGTGCGTAAAAATCTATAAATGTATGCAGGTTGCTTATACTCTTGATCTTTTTATGCTTCTAAACAGATTTCAATGTAACTTTCAGGAATCGTAACAGGTGTTTAACTTAAATTTTCGTGTATGTTTCATTTAGATATCTCAACGAGTTCAGAAGATATTTATATTAATATTTACAAAACCATTGAATTACTGAAAAACAAAGAAAATGAAACCTGGGAAAAACGGTGCGAGGAAATCAACAATTACATAGGCAAAACAAAGTCAAGAGAAGTATGGAAATTAATAAAACAAATCAGACTCGAATGAAAATAATAGGTTAAATCTACAACTCTAAATAAATGGAAAGATTACTATGAAAAATTGTTGCCAGAAAATAAAGTGGAATTTAAAGATTAGAATATTTGGTTAATAGATATCCCGGACAAAAAAGAAATTAAGCATATAACACCTGAAGAAGTTCAAAAAGTAGTTAAGTCATGTAAAAATGGAAAAAGCTCCGGGTCCTGGAGCAGTTCCTATGGAGATAATTAAAGCTGCACCTGCAATTATTTTTAAAATTCTCTGTAAACTGTTTAGTTTATCTTTTTAGACAACAAATACCTGGCAGATTTAAGAAAATTATTATCAGCAATATCTTAAAAAAAGTGCTCGAACAGAATGGACCAACTACCCGGGAATCACTGTCCTAGAGATTGACCACGCAGTTGCGTATATGCCAAGATTCTGAAAAATAGAGTCGAACATAAAATGTATGAATCTGAAGATAAAAAGCGGTTTTAGGGCAGGCAGGTCTTGTATCGATAATATCTAGAGTATTAGACAGATGTTCGTACATAATATAGAAACCCATCTTATTTACATAGATTTACAGAAATCATATGGTCGGTGATGGAAAAACGAACTTTTATTAACGCCATAAAAATTGTATACAGGTGTAAAAGTTGGAAACATAGAGTCATCAGAATTCCACGTAAATAAAGGATTGAGACAAGGGTGCCATATAGAACCTATACTTTTTAAAATATATTTTAATGATGCACTCAAAAATTGGAGAAAGAAATGCTACACAATGGGAATACCCATAAATGGTGAAACACTGTATACTTTGAATTTCGCTGATGATGAAGTTATATTCACCAAATATGAAGATGATGCCCAGTACATACTAAGTAAATACGAGTAAATGTACAAGGTCATCAATTTGTTTAATAACATACTAATAAAACTGAATGAAGAATATGTGAAATAGGGCACACAAATAAATGTTGATAAAACCAAGTATATGCTAGTTGGAAGGACAGGAAGAGATTTAGAAATGAAAGACGGAGGTGTAATAAAGTGCTGCACCACATATAAATGCTTAGGGACAAATATTTCTAGTAAAGGTGGAAGCGAGGAGGAAATTAAAAAGAGAATAGCGAAGGGCAGAGTTGCAACAAGACAATCGCACTTAATTATATGGAATAAACATATAACAAATGAGGTGAAAAGAAGAATCTACCAAACAATAGTGGAGAGAGAACGTGGGCTTTCCCGGTGTATATTATTCATGAACAATTCTCGGGTTTTCAACCGAGTAAGTATAGAGTTTGAACACAACGTTTCCATGGCTTGCTCTGCCATCTTCTTGAGGTGAACTGACGGTGCCGAGTTTTTTTTTGGGTAACAGGCTACATGAGGGTGATCCTGAAGCAGGCAACTCCCCTTTAATAGCATAGGAAGGGGGATGTGGAAGGTAGAGCAAGGTAGCCCAGGGTTGACTAGGGCCCCCAGGCTGTAGTGTAAGGATCCTACCCGGTGTTTCACCTAAAGGTGATGCAGGGAAAAACCCTAGAAAACCTGCATCAGGTAGGTCGGGCTAGTAGGTACTACTCCTGCGCCCTTCTGATGACGGGAGACTGGATTGCTGTGGGAACGCAACAAACCCGCCTCCGTGCCTTGTTCAGTATTGAGAGGCAGTTGGCTGACTGGTCCAATAGGATCAGCGAACAACTCTTACCGTATGCCGAAGGTCTTCGACCCCCGTACATACACCTCTCAAACTGCCCAAGGTCGCCTCAGCCTGCAGGAGTCTTAAATTATGGCCATGGATCAAGGGGGAGGGAAAGAGGAAAACCAGGAAGGAGGAAGTCAACCTCCACCTGGCTCTCACTCATTTCCGAGCAGGATATCCTCCTGCATCATCTGATCCCTTGTCGGTGCCGAGTCACTAGCAGGGGTTTTTATAGCGATGTCAGGGTTGTGGCTGCGGAGGGCGCTGATTGGCTGTCAGCGTGGCCGCGTAACCAGTATCTCTTCTGAATCTCCGTTGCGTCTTCGGACGTGGGTTCCAGAGCGGGTGAGGGATCGACATGTTGACTGCCGGCCCGCCGGCTACTATGGCTCCCGTCTATAAGGAAAACTGTGGAGAGTGACGTGGCGGTTGCAACAGCAACCCTTCCCTATATAGGAAGTAGCCGAGCACGCACTTATGACTGGGCACACAATAAACTTTGAAGAAACCAAGATCAAATTTGCTTTATAAATTCAAGATAACCCGAAAAAATAGTTTTACTGTACTTGTAATGAAATCTTTATTTACATTAACTTACTTTTAACAGCGCTACGTTTCGATACTTGTAACATTTATTCTATATAAATTAAGGGAAATGAATGCTAAACATCAATCCATAGAAATGCCTGTGGGAGCAGACATTACTTCCAAGACTTGTTGCGAAATTCATATTTGGGGATGCCTCGTACTCTTTCTGGACATTTCAAAGAACTATCATGCCGAGGTACCTTCATCTATTTTAAGGGGTGTGTAAAGTTTTTGGGCGTACGGTAAGAGTAGAACGTCGATCCCATTCGATCGGTCGGCCAGCTGCCTCCTGAAACTGGTGGAGACACGGAGAAGGGAGTGCTGCGAACCCACAGCATACTCGTCTCCCGTCATTCAGATGCAGGTTATGTAGGGTTTTCCTTGAATCTTTAAACTATAGCCTGGGAACCTGTTCAACCCTTTGCTACCTTGTTCTACCTTGCACCCAAACCCAGTTTCAATTCCCTTCCTATGGTATTAAAGGGGAGTTGCTGTTTCAGGATCACACTAATGTATCCTGTTACCCGTAAAAAATATGTTTAGCGTCTAGAGAATTATGTACCAAGCCCTTATAATATCCCTATATCATTCATCAGATTTCCATAAAGTATTTGTATTTGCAATTGTATAGTACTGTTGATCGCGCCCCAGGAAAGGTATCTTTTGTAATTTGTAAGATATATACATATTCCTTTCTTCTGCTCTTTGAAACCAAAAATGTATTACTCTAAAGGCATATAGAATTTGCAATCGGGTGGGTTGATAGAGTAACTAACCAGGAAGTTCTAAGTGGAATAAGAGAAGACAGAACAATATGGAGGACTTCGACTAAGAAAAGAGGTAGATTATTAGGCCACGTTCTGAGATATGAGGCCATTTTAAAATAAGCTTTAGAGGTAGTGTGTGATGTAAGAACAGAAGGGAGAAGACAATTATGGAACGCTAAGTAGATTAAGGAGAATGTGATATCTGGTTTTTATGTAAAAATGTAAAGTCTTGTACGGTTGGTTCAGTCCATTGTAAAGTTTGAAACAAAAACAACATTATGTCCTCACGTAGACTGTCAAGCGATATGATTATCTTTTAAATGAAACATTTAAGTGAAATATTGAAGTTTTTAAATTCCTTTGCGGGAATGTCGTCGTCACCACCGCCGCAGCGAATAATTTTTAATAGTGGTTAGGTATTAAAAATGGTGCGCCCGAGTCTGTGTAGGCAAACAGATTGTACATACAGGTGTAATGACATAATGATCAAGATATTATTATCGGTTTTCAATACTGGGTCGTGCTAATATAAATAAATATCAGGGAAACGCCGGACACTTATGTAGTAATAAACAGATACAAATAGCCATCATCAAGTCAACCCTATTAATCGCACCACTGCCGGAAGATGGAACAATTTACAACCAAAATGTAGTCCTGTTGTTTTATTAAAAAGAATACATGAAAATCCTGTTAACTGGCCATTTAATATTTATATTGGTAATAAACAATTAAATAGGGAATTTGACGGCACAAAATTTAGACAGTCGGATTGAGAGAGATTGAAGAAGGCTGGAAACAGGATAATAAAATATATAGTTTGGGGTCTTTGATACATGGCTGTGACGAGGCCTGGTGTTTTTCCCAAATATATGTGGTAAGTGGGGTGAATGGCTCCTCCTAAATTCTGCCCCCGCCGCTAAGGGAAATTAAATAAATAAGGAAAGTGTGTAATTGTTATTAAAAACAGACACAAATTGATTGTGGGAAATTGATGATAGATGGAGAGGGGCTTGCAGTGTGATTGTGATTGAGGGAGAGTGATTGGGGGAGGGGTAACTAAGTACTGCATTGAGAAACTATTTTGATATGCTAGGTGATCGTGAATTGGATGATCCAGGGGGGAATACTGTTGAGCGTGGCAGCGAATAAGGATATAAATGAGAAAGGTGTTAATTTTCCATCGCGGAAGTTTAAAAAATCTATTAGGTCCGGCACGATACCTGAGGTCGATAGGCAAGTTCCTGACACAGCAGAAAACGGTAATTATTCTGTTTGTAACTTTTCTTCTTATTTTCTTGTACTGTCGATTCCGAGTACTCGCAATAATGCTAGTTCGGGGTTTTGTTTTTCTACGAGAAAACCCTTAATTAAGACCCGATAATATATCCATTTTCAAAATGTAATTTTTTAAGTAATTCAATTTTTGTAAATGTATAAAGATAATATTGTTAATCTTAAAAATTTCCGGATTAAAAATAGAATTCGCTCAATAAATTATTGTATATATATCATATCATTGTAATGTTAAATCATTTTCAACTGCGTATAATATTCTTTATTTGAACTAAGTATAAAAACAAATATTCATTTCAATACGTTATTATTAAAGTTAGACCTTAAAATTAAATAACATTTAAAATTTTGTAAGCTTTGATGACTAAGTATCTCACATTTATTGTTATTAAAAGCTTTCAAGAGTTGTCAGAAATAAATCTAATATTTGATGTAAATTTCAATTCATGTACGGGGTGTGTATCCCTTCTGTTTTATTAAATTGCCAAACTTTCAAACGTCTAATCTGAAAATTAATGCATATTTCATGAGTTAGTTTATTTTCAAATACCAAGAATGTTTGAAATTTTTAAAGGAACGATGTCACAGGGTAATCAAACCACAGAAATTCTGAGATTGAGTGTGAGTATATTTATTTGTGTAACGTAAGAATCTGCTTTCAAGTTGAAGTTTGTATAAGGGTTGTGAACGAGCCTTTTGTTTTCCGACGCGACACTGTCATGTGAAATAGGTTTTCTATTTGTGGGGCTTGCAGATGTTAGCCGACGCGTGCCCAGAGGGACCAGCAGGGGCTGTGAGCGTCCACTCTGTCCACACACCATGACTTATCTCGCGGTGACAGCACTCTTTGTATTTATAGGCCTGTCATGTGATCCGCCGCCACCCGTCTATCTGACACGAGCAGCAGTCCAGCTCGCATTTGCCACAGTAACGAGATCACTCATACCTACTTTAAAATACTCTTCACCCAGCCTTACTCAATACGTCTACATAAAGAACTTTCAATTTGGTTTTCTATCGCACGTCATCAGAATAATATACCTAATTCAGTCTTGCATGCTTATCAATTCTTTCTATTTTTCAGGGTCATTTCATGATCAGCATGTTGCCAAGTCGAAACCTTTCTCGCGTCAACTTATATCTCGCACTCATTTTTTTAAAAATTTAAAAACAAATGAAATAATTGTGAACAAGCCAATGCAAGAATCCCTACGAAAACCCGCAATTCATATGATCATATGTAGTATGACAAATGGAGCACTAAAGAGCCTACAATTTATTTAAAATAATGCTATTAATATTTTATTAACCTTTAAGTGCGGCAGAAGAAAAAACAGTAAAGACCCTGTATAAACAATCAAAGACAAAAATTAAGATAGGTCACAGAAGGATTCACAACAACCAAAGGATTAAAACAAGGCTGCTGCCTATCTCCCACATTGTTCAAAATCTATATCGAACACACACTAAAGGAGTGGAAGAAAAAATGCCGAAACATGGGTCTACCCTTAAAAGATAACACCTTATTCACGTTATGTTTTGCGGACGACCAAATATTGATAGCCCAAGACTATGACGATATGAATTACATGACCCGCAAATTAATAGAAGAGTATTCAAAATGGGGATTAGAAGTAAATATGAACAAGACTGAATACATATGTATTGGAGGAGAACAACAGGACCTAGAATTAGAAAATGGACAACAAATAAAACGATTCAATGAATATAAATATTTGGGAATAAAAATATCACAAAAGGGCAGGCACACTGGATGAGGCGATTCAAGAAAGAAATGTACAGGGTAGGAAAGCGAGAGCCATGCTAAATAGCATTTTATGGGACAAAAGTATTACGAAACAGAACAAACAAAGAATATAGTATACAATTGCAAATAATATAATAACGTATGGCGCTGAAGTCTGGCCAATAAAAGAACAAATGGCCAAAAAGTTAACAGCGACCGAAATGGATTTCTGGAGGAGGGTGGTAGGCAGATCCAAAATGGACAGGATACCAAACAAAAAAAATTAGAGACATTATGGATGTCAAATACAACATAATTGATGACATAAGAGACAAATAACTGATCTAGTTTAGACACGTACAAAGGATGCCAGAAACAAGACTGCCGGAACCAATTCTACAATGGAAACCGGAAGGAAGAAGAAAACAAGGCAGGCCCAGAAAGAGCTGGATTAGTGGCATAAATGAGGAAATCCGAGAAAGAGGAATAGAAGAAAATTTATGGAAAGACAGAGAGGAGTGGAGTTTGGGAATCGGAAGACGCAAGACGTTATGAAACGATATATATAGATATATAGAAGAAAAATGTTCTCTGGATTTGTTCTTTAGTGAATCGGAACTTGTGTTCCGCTGATGATCCTTGTCATTCATTAAAAGTATGCGCGTTAAGTCAGCAACGCAATTTTTTTGTTTGTTCCTGGTAGCTTTCACCATCTCTCCGACAATGGAAATGAGACTTTCTTCATAAGGGGCTTTTACGGACAATAATGTCAGCCGCATCTAAGAATTATGCCCGCCAAGTCAAGTCGGAAGTTTGGCAAGAAAAAATTAGGAATTGCTTCTGTCCGGAACTATTACAAAATATATGTGCGACGGCATCCGTATACATCTGCGACTGAAAATTTATTATTGACTGCAATTGTTCAAATGCTAGCCAGTGGGTGCTATTCTAAGTGGCAGCTGATTGGCAACTGGAAATAAGTAGGAGGAGACAAATTTTGAGGCGGAGGTAGAGAAAATTGCAAGCCGCCGGCGAGACATTGAAGTTAAGGGCCACCGCTCTGAGAGGGCTCGAGACATCGGCATATGTCAATTTTGGCAGGGGTCACAACTGTTTTCGACTAAAGTGTCATCGACGCAGCCAGATCATCCAACGAGGATCGTCTTAGCCGGCGCCTCCAAAGCAGATAAAAGCAAAAGGCCGCCAAATAATGTAGCTGCACTCTTTGCTGGTATCGTTAATTTTTTTTCTTAAGACTTCAAATTGCAAGACCTATTTTCCTTATATTTCGTTGCTTACATTTTTTTTCACCGTAGAGGTGACCCTAATATTAATGAGTCTCAATATAAACTTATCATTTCTACCATTTTTAATTTTTATATCATTTAACCCTTAAGTAGTCGTGTGGGGCCTGTGAGGCCCCAAAGCAATATATTTATTTTAACGAACTCAATATTACAATAAAATCGAATTAACAGAAATGAAAAATTAAAGTACACTTTATTGATGACATCAGTATTAATTTTAGATTCCATTTTAAATAAAACATGTTTCCCATACGTTTTTCAAGCATCGAGAACAAAGTTGTTTGGAATGTCGATCTCATGCTCGTCGACGCAGGAAGCAGCGTTTTCGTATTCCAATTTTTGGCAAGTCTATCTTGCCGATTGAATAAAGTAAATAACCTCTATGTTTGGCTTTTATTTTTCTTGGGGCATAATGGCTGCTCATTCGTTCGCGAAGAAGATGTTTAGCAACATTTCTTGCAAGTTTTTTTTAGAAAATCTCTCCGTTCTCGTGGCATGTCAGAGTTATTTGTGTTTCAAATAACAAAGGCATTAATTGTACAGACAAATGTTAAAATAGTGCTAATTTCCACAGCCTAATTCGTCATTTGTATCTACGTCACCTTTCGTCAAGTTATAAAATGCCAATTTTTCAGGTTTCATTTTCTGACAAGAATCTTTGTCGATGAAATTATCGTGGTGCATTGTTGATAAAATTAACACTGATTAGTTTTTTGGGAACATACGATAACAAAGGGATCAATTGTGTGAAACCAAAAATTATTGACTGAGCACGTCGTTATTTCTTTGGCAAAAATTCTGCTGTTACCTCCCTTTTGTTTTCATGTAGTGTTCCTAAAAGCGTTAGGCGCAATCATGATCACTTTCACTTTCATGATCTGTCCATCCCTCACTTTCTGAATCCATATCACCGTTAATAATTTCACTAAAGTATTTGACATCGGTTTTTGGTCTGTTAGGCCACGTAAATTCTCGGCGTGTCTGCCAACGTTTCGCTTGTGAGCACCAAGCATTATCAAGGCTAGGCTGCTTATATACGGGATGGGACCATTCGGCGCGGCCGATTCGGCGCAGCCACTTCGGCGCGGCCCATTCGGCGCGAGCCGTTTCGGCGCAAGCCAGTTCGGCGCGAAACTCGCATAACATTATTAGACGTAAAGTAGCCGTTTCGGCGCGAAACTCACTTAACATTTCAAGACATATAATTTCATATTTAGCAAAATTTTTAAATATATTCCTAAATACTTAATCAGTTGCAATACCTGAGAGTTGTAAAACATTAATAGTAAAACAAGCTATAAGTATTAATTCCACAAATATGGACGAAACGTCTAAGGTTTATTTAAATAGATATTAGGCTACGTTTTTATGACAAATTATCTGGACTTTTCATTAATATTTGAAGATGCCAAATTATTTATTCATTTAACAATTTGTAACAATAACTCATGAGACTTTTGAGTTCAGAATAAAAATCGAAATATTTATCTTTCAATGAAACATAAATTTTATAAAAGTAGCGATTTAAATTTATTTAAATTACTTGTCTTTTAATAAGAATAATAGCCGAATTGGTCTGATGTGATGCGTCTCACTCATGAGTCTAAAATAAATATTATATTTTACATCTGAAAATATAATATTTTTCTAATAAATCTTATGGTTGTTTCAAGTCCCATAAATGCGGATATTAAATGTGGGCATAGTTTGGCCAATATGACTGTAATTACAATATAAACAGATACCGAAATTATTAATTTTATTTTTAATATTTTAACATAGCTTAAATTATTGCAAGATTTTAAGATAATTTGGATATCATAATTCATTAAATCATGTCATAAGTTTGTGTTATTTCTTACTGCGTAATTTTATGGGTAAATTATTAATTTCATATTAATCTTAGTCAACCCAATTTTAATGTATTTGTAAGCGAAATGCAAAGGATAAATATTAAGAAGAACACAATATTTATTTTTCCCAGATTAAATTTATGATAGCGCTGACGTTATAATTTGACGTCCATATTTACTGAATTATAAAGCATAGTATCTTATGCAATAATGGCTGATTTGACATGTAATTAAGAATTAATCCTGAGTAAGTAGATCTTTTTATAGCAATCGGTAACTATCTTATTGACAGAAACAATAACCAAAACATCAAGAAAATTGACAGAGTGATCTTTTTCAATTCAATTTTAAAGTTTCTTTCACTGTTGTAATTATTAAAAGTATTGAGCAAATGGTTTATGTGGAATCTGAGGATGATACTAAAAAGTCATCATTCTTGAAATATCTCAGTGGTTTTAAATCTAAAGATGTAATACATAAGGCTTCCAAATCTCTCATAATTTGCGCGAATAACGACAAAGAAAAATTCCCAAGGTAGAACCAATGATTTCGTGATAGTAAATGTTCTTGAACGAAAAATAAGTGGAATTTATAATTACATATATTAAGATAAGAATTTTTGATAAAATAATTTTTGTCAATTTCGAAAAGTATTTATCCCATCTATTTTTAAAACTTGGTGTAATTGATGCATGGGGTAAAAATTAAATAAGAACTCTTCATCTAATGATAAGAAAACATGATCATTAGTGACGTTTAAATGGTACAAAAAACTTAAAAGATGTTTTGACTGTAAAATTATTTTCCTTATTAAGAGAATTATATAAAAATATAGAAATGTTATGAAGAGGGCTGCTAGTAGAAGAAACGATAATTCTGACAGATAAATTATATGCTAGAGCATAGGCTCTGGCACTATTATCAGAAGTTAAAAACTAGGAGTTAAAAAGTGCTACTGTCCACAAGTCTTTTCAAGTTAATTTCTAATTGATCAATAACTCAAGTAATGGATTTAATTTTTATTGCAAGTTCTATGTATTTATTTGTCTGGTAATAACGCTTCAACTTTATAAAAACTATTAGTCAAATTCCTTGGCAGATTCACTAAAGATAACATTAGGATTATTAGAAATGTACATTTTGGTGTTTTGCACAACTTATGATAATTTTCTATACAGAATTAACTCATTGTTAAAGTTTTCCATTGTAATTATGGAACTAACAATACGCTTATTCTTTGTAAGTGTTTTTCAGCCTCGTTGCTTGTGCGACATGCACAACAAATTTTTATCCATTTCAATTTCTTTTTTCCGTTAAAATTTTTCATTTTATAACATAATTGTATTATACATATATATTGTAAATATTCATTTTTATTATAATCGTAAAAGATGAGGTTTTAAAATTTAAGAGCGGAACGTCGTGAATAAACTACTGTTAATAATGTTTATATCACTTTTTACTGATATATAGGCTGTTTTTCATTATATTAATATTAATATAAGATGTGTATTTGTATAAAATAACTTATTTGACACAAATGTCCACGATATTCTCGTTTATCGCCACGTAATGTCCCCGCGCCCAACCTTGCGCCGAAACGGCCGCGCCGAATAGTTCTTGCGCCGAAGTGGCTGCGCTGAATCGGCCGCGCCGAACTGGCCGCGCCGAATCGTCCTAGACCCGCTTATATATAGGCAGCTGCCTAAAGGACAACTTGCGTCCGGCCGTTTGTTTACGTCGCGCACCTTTCCCTGTTTGTTCCGAAGACAGGAAAGCCACAGCGGGCGAAGATCGTAGCCAGCGTCTCTGTTGATGTTTTCCGGGTTCTTCCGGATTTCAATGGCTTTCCTGTCTTCCGAACAAACAGGGAAAAGTACGGGACGTAAACAAACGGCCGGACGCAAGTTGACCTTTAAGCCCCGTCCACACTTGCGAGCACGAACCGAGCAACAAGCTGAAACTTGCTCGGTTCGGCGTTCTAGTGCCAGCGAACACACGCGAACCGAGCGGCCTATGAACACGAGCCACTAGAAAGGAGTCGATCTTCATCTTTGAAGACATACTCCAAGCAGTGAGTGTAGCAACAAACTAGAGATTTGATTGTAAGGAACGAGCCGAGGAAAGATTTATTAAACGCAACGTATAGGAAGCGGGTAATTTATTTTATTTATATTGCGATGTAATGTAATAGAAAACGACTTTTAATATTTTTTAAATGAAAACTTAATTATAATAACTTTTTACAATTTCGAAATTGATTTCATTTAATAATACTGATGTTAATAAAACCACACCTAAAGTTTAGTGTTCTTACAATTATTTGTCACGTGCTACTGTGTTTCTATACGGAAGGATAATTTCACATATTTCATTGTTAATTTATTTAAGGGATAATTGCACGCGGTCACCTGCCTTAATGATACAAATATTCTTATTCTATTTATTTTAACTATTGTTACATTTACAAATTAATATTATCGAGCAGTAGCATTAGAGTAATCCATATTTTAAAGCTTTTGTCCTTTTTTAGATAATTTTAAAATTTAAACACGTGTAATACATATTTTTAAATGTTTTTACTTGTATATGAAATAAATTAGGATTAATATCCAATGGTAAATGTAGATAACTATTAATTGAACTCACCCTGTGTAATACTTCATGCCATGAGAATTAACGTAACAAGGCAAATTGTCTAATTATGTGAAGTATTACCAAAATAAATTTGACTATGGATTTTATGAGAGGTGCGGAGTTTGTTTCAGTTTTATGCTATCTTAAGTCCCATATAGCTGGGTGGCTCCTAACAGCATCGATAAATTTCAGAGTCCGCTCTTGGGACCAATCCCAATCCGACGTCGTCATCACCATCATCATCTTGAAAATGATCGAGACAATCACAGAACACAAGCCACGGTGCTATGATCTCTGATACAAGCCAAAGTGCTCAGCTCGGTTCGGCTCGTCTGGCGTCCACACTACGGCGCACGCGAACCGAGCATTCCTTTGATGTTTCGTCAAAATACCGACAACAGATGGAAAACACGGCGAGCAATCCTGGCTGATCTAGCGCATGCGCACATCAGGTTGCGCATGCGCACAGCATCGTGTTCGGTTCGTTGCTCGCAAGTGTGGACACAGCTTTAGGCAGCTGCCTATATATAAGCAGCCTTGCCAGGAAGGCTAATCAGCCGCTCCAATCCTGGCTGCACAGTCTGCCGAATGGCAAATTGTAAAGGGGAAGAAGAGGAGTTCCCCTACAGGGAGTCCTGGAGTCTCTCCCCTTATAATAAATAAGCGAAAAACCACAAAGCCCCGACACGAGATTCCCAGGACGGAACTCGTAATGAACAACACCACACGGGCTAGTGCCCAAGCCAGCACATCGACACAGGACGCCCCAGTCCAGCCCGCTACACACAACACAATGCCTGCCGATGTCCTGCCGCCCATAGTGGCCTATAATCACGGCGATCTGGGCGCGCTGAACCGCGAGTTCATGGCGCGCTACAAGCCGCAGAGGTTTTTCACCAAGCGCCGGGACAAATGCACGGCAATATACACGTCCACACGACAAGACTATGAAAACTTGCAAGAGTTTTTGAAGTCAAAGAGTGTGGAACACTCTTTATATCTCATCCGCGACGTGCGTACACGGCAATACGTCGTTCGCGGAATACACGAATCTACCAGTAAAGAATCGGTCGTTGAGGACCTGAGACTGCAGGGCTTTGCCGTCACCAATGCCTGGCAAATGCGCAGCAATGTGCATAAGCGAGCCCTCCCTATGTTCATCGTCGAGCTAGAGGACAGCCCGTCAGCTGACGAGATCCTTAAAGTGGATCTAGTGCTGTACCAGCGCGTACGAGTAGAGCACTTTAACCCTCCCCCCACGCCCTTGCAGTGCTCCAACTGCCTGCGGTTCGGGCACAGTGGGCTCCGCTGCCGCGCCCAGCAGAAATGTAAGGTGTGCGCCGGAAACCACGGTGTGGCGAACTGCAAGTTGGAGAAGGACGGGCGAAAGACCTGTGCTAATTGTGGAGGCGACCACTCTGCTTTATACAAGTTGTCGAGAAGGTCATGTTGCGCAGAATCACACAACACTGCACAGAAAACGATATCCTAAGGCAGGAGCAATTCGGCTTTAGAATCATCACTCCACAACACTCCAGCTGCTGCGAGTAGTTGAACACGTCACAGAAGGGTACAACCTGGCAAGGTCTACGGCAGCCGTTTTCCTTGACGTCGAAAAGGCTTTCGACAAGATATGGCATAACGGTCTGATACGGCGGCTCAATGACTGTAGTTTTCCGCTGGGACTAATACGGCTGCTGCACTCTTACCTGTCCACGCAGGACATTCTCTTCGTCGATATCAACACCTCCAAGTCCACTATAAGGGGAATACAAGCAGGAGTGCCTCAAGGAAGTATCATTGGGCCAGTCCTACACAACATCTACATAAACGATGTCCCCACAACACCAGAAACCCAGGTCGCCATATTCGCAGACGACACCGCCATCTTTGCTCAGTCGAGGCGACCATCGGCACTTAACAATAAATTACAACGCGCACTCAGGACACTCGAACCATGGTTAACACGATGGCGAATTAAAGTTAACGTTGGTAAATGCGAGGCACTCCTACTAACACGTAGGGCACGACACGCACGCCTACACAAAGACTGTCGTCCACTCACACTCCACAATCGCCCGATTCATTTCCGAGACGCGGTTAAATACCTAGGAGTTTCACTGGATCCGGCCCTAACATGGAAACTCCATACCACGAACACTATCAGAAAAGCAAACATCAGACTAAAACAGCTATACCCTATGCTTAACAGAACAAGCACCATAAACACTTCCACTGCTCGCGCCCTATACCTAACACTCATACGGCCAATCCTGACGTATGCAGGACCAGTCTGGGGCTTTGCAGCCAAAACCCACCTGCGTAACCTCCAGTTTGTACAAACCAAGGTCCTTAAAATCATCGCCAAGGCACCTTGGAGGGCACGCACTAAAGACGTCCATCGGGAATTGAATATTCTGCCACTAATGGACGTCATCAGAGAACATGCTGTACGTTTGTACAGCAAGACACAATTCTCACACAACACTATCATAAAGCGTCTGGGTAACTATGATCACACCCGCGACACCAAACACAGACGCCCCAAGCACCTCCTCCTCCAACCCAACACTTAATGATTGTCTTTACATTATTTACTGACCACGCTTTCTAACGGACTGTTACAGGACATGCTCGGCGATCCAGACGCGAAGGAGAAGATGTGGATCGACGCGCATGATACCCAAGCCCAACTACTAACAATATCCTACCAAAAATTACCAAACGCATGTTGCTGTCGCACAAGAGCAGTATACTAGCTTCTTGTGCCCTTCAACCCTTCTTACTATCGCTGAGGTTTTTTTCCCGGTAAGGCGACCCTTCTGGTCAAATTATCGGCACTTTTTTCCCTCAGCCCTACGCTCTTCATTCTGTCTCTCTCACAATCTATCTCCGTGAACGACCGTATTAAAGGGTATTATGCCCTCAGGTGCGGATCAAACACAAAATCCCGATCCTTGTGTTCCAGTTAGTGTACTAACAGCACGTGCAGAGGGGTGTAGAATATGGTAGACCCCCATGCGGGCGGTGCGAGCTTTCAGGGGGCACCGCCCTTGGGGCCTTTGGCCCATTTAAAAAAAAAAAAGAAGGCTAATCAGTCCTGGCCCATCCTTGATAATGCTTGGTGCTCACAAGCGAAACGTTGGCAGACACGCCGAGAATCATCTTATTTTATTGTTATTAACTTTACAAATTAAATCTATTCATTTATTTTCGATCCGTTCATAAATTTACCCCTTTATGACTTATAAATTAAATTTTCATCCAACTGTGGAGTTCTATAGTAAATAAACCCTTAACCCCAATATTATTATATCCTAGTATCAAAAAGAGGTCGATATTAAATTTGCACTCATATGTACGACTTTCCTAAAAATGAAGTGATATATGTTCTCGAATGTATCTTTTCTCGACTGTTACACTAATCGTTAGCAAAATACATGGTGTGTGTTTACCTTTTGATTTACTTGAAAACTTTATTAATTCCTGAAAATCACGCTATGAAAGTAGTTATCCTCCCGCTAAAACACTTAATTTACAAATTTACATCGTGCACAATAGTCATCTGAATTTAACGCAAGTACCGAATGGAACCCTCATGGGCATAAGCGCACTATCACCGTTGGCGTCATTCAAGACTTGCTTTCAGGCACAGATTTCTTATGACTACAAAGGTAAGAAGCTCTGACACAGTCAACATTAAAGATGGGTCATCAAATACTCTGCTCTCTCTCTCTCTCTCTCTCTCTGCATCCCCCCTCTCTCTCTCTCTCAAATTCTATCTAAAATATTTCAGAGACTGACTTATTAGTCTTACTATTGATGCTTTTGAGCTTGTTGATGTATGTAAAATATTTGATCGGTTTAATTAAAAACAACGTAACAATCACTATAATCATCAACGTAATTCAGTATAAAATTAATGCAATATTAAAATAAACACACTAACCTGGTCACGCATCTCAACCATCAGTTTCATTATTATCTTACTTATTAAAAAAAGCGCCTAATGCTATAATATACAAGCCCACACACACACACACACACACACACACACATATATATATCAGGA